>JAGXOD010001395.1:375000-395000 GCA_020368025.1 Brachyhypopomus occidentalis | reverse complement strand
AATAGCCCTTAATAGCCCATTAATAGCCCTTTCTAATGTTCCTCTATTATCATAAATATAACGTCAGTACTCGTTCACTCTTTAACACGCAAGTCACGGCAGAGCGCGACATCACAGTGGGAGTAAAGCCACCGACGGGCGGATCAACTTACCAGGCCCACAAAGTCTTCACGGCCATGGACAGCGAACAGGCTGTTTTATACGAAAGGATACGTTCTATGTTCGGCATGGTGGCTCACTAGTTGTAGAGATCAGCAGGACACACAGGGGGGAAAGACGTCTTCGGGTGTTTGTGTTCCTACTTTTGTCCGATCGGTCTCCAGAAATACCAGCACGTTTACTTCCGTCTTCTCAAACACTGCAATGACGCCACAGTCACGTGGTCGGGCGCCGTTGACATCACGTGACATGAAGTGTATACACGCCAGAACGAGGCCAGAAACCCATTAACCCACAGTTAGACTCCGGGAAAGACACAGACCCTTAAAACACCGTTTCAGAGGCCCCATTTGCAAATACAAACGTTTTCCCCCCCACCGTCAGTCAGAAAAGAGTCAGAACACCTCGATTTACTGCTTTATTTAAAAAAAAAAAAAAAAGAAAATGTGTAAAAAAAAAAAAAAGAAAAATAGAGAAGTTTATTACATCTATCAGGTTTTCATCATCATTTCAACTGGCCCTTAGCTACTTAAATCCAACACACTCAAGAAAAAAGCACTGTGGGGGGGAAATAGGAGGATTAATCTTTGGGCAAAAAGGAGGAGGAGGGGCAGGGCCAGGTCTGGCCACACCCTTACACTGGGGCAGGGCCAGGTCTGGCCACACCCTTACACTGGGGCAGGGCCAGGTCTGGCCACACCCTTACACTGGGGCGGGGGTGATATTGCATCATCAAACAAGATATAAGCCTATTTTTAAGAAATATCTCTATATACGATAATATTGCCTTTACAGTGTAACATCGCTCACCACATCCTAAAGACTGAGACGTTCTGCGATAGTGACATTTTACACTTAAGCACTGAACACATCACATCTTTATTACGCCAGAGCTCTGAATAACGACCATGATATTCATCAAATATCACAGCATTCGCTCAGACTGAATATCAGACAAAATAAGAATTGGCATAACGAGCTCCTGATTTGGTCCCGAGCGAGTGTGAACCCCAACAGGTCCCAGATCAGGGTCACCACACCTGCTTACAAACCATGTGAAGGAATAACGCCGCCTTAATGGAGACGGAGGGATCAGGGCTTTAAGATACACAGTTAAATTTTTCCTGAACGTTTTTCAAAATGGCCACAAAGGACTTATTTTACAGTTATGAAATAAAATGTTAAGGACTTCAGTACACACCATACGAGAGCCAAACATCATGATGTAAGCACAGAGAAAAGATGCCACTCCAGATAATGACCACTGGCACCCGACAGTGAGGATCAATAATTGTCAAAAATATATCAAATTGAAAAGAATGAAAAAGAAAAATTAATTTTCCTTCCTCCATTTTTGGTCAAATGTAAATGCTGTTACAATAGTTACAAAAGTCTGAAAGCCAAAATAATTAGTTGATTTGTGATTGGCAGACAGCAAGAGAGTGAATGTGAGATGGAGAGAGAGAGAGAGAGAGAGAGAGCAGGAGAAAGTAAACACATCAGGAGACGTGGTTTACGCTACATTCATATATAAGAGGTCCCACCAGTGAACATCTCTACCGTACGACGGCTGAAAAGCACAAAGCTAACAGCCACACGTGGTGTTACAGCCCAGTGATGCTGTAAGACGCAGTTAACAGCCCTGAATGACAGGAAAATGCTTCATGATGCAAACAAATGGAAAATGACTTCTAATCACATACGAGTACAACAAACACGCGAGAACAAAAGAGGGGGAGATGAAACGTCCTGACGGAGGTGGAGCAGGACGTCCCGCACTGGCACCCTTAACCTCGCAGGACACATCAGAAAAACAACAGCAGCTTCTCAATCACTGAGAAACGTCAAGCAAAAAACAAAACACACCAACAAACAAAAACAACCAGGCTTAAGGATATCCATCTCTGGGTTGTTAAGCGTCTCAACCAATGAGGAGCCAGGATTCAAAGCCCACCTAAAGCCCACCCAATGAGCTGCCAGATATTCCTATAACTTGTGCAAACATTACTGTATGAGCTTGATTTCTCTATGTATATAGAGACGAGACTGAATCACAAAAATGTCTAATACAACAGTGAAAAAATATAAATATACTCCAATTTAAAAACAGTCTTCAATGTGTATGTGTGTGTGCGTGTGTGTGTGTGTTTGAGTCTCCAGACCCACTGTGTATCTATGGGCCTAAAGATTACAACTTGGAAGCAATTAATGCATCAGCTGTCAGAGGCTGAGAGGAGGACAGAGAGAAGATGGGAAACGCTTTGAGGAATCCAGTTCTTTATAACAAGACAACATTCACCAACAGAGGTCACATCACAGTCGGGCTGAGCAAGTGAACTCATGCTGGGTGATTCATATGCACTGAAATCAATGTGGTTTTAGTGTCAGAAGTGTGAGGCACACTGCAGGAAGATTGGGCAGAGGAGAGAGAGAGAGAGAGAGAGAGAGAGGAGAGAGAGAGGGGAGAGGGGAGAGAGAGGAGAGAGGGAGTGAGAAGAGGAAAGAGGGAGCATGTGCAGGTTTGAGGGGAACAGCACCATCGTTCTGCTGTGCAGTGAAACTGCTACACGCTGCAGAAGCACCACACTGGCTAACAAAGCCTGACTGTCCCTGACCAGGAACAAGATTATTATTGAGATGGGGAGAGAGATGGAGGGACAGAGAGATGGAGGGATTCTCAGTACTCTGGACCAGAATAAGGCTGTTTGGTTGATGCAGAGTCTTTTCCATGGAAACCAGAGCAAGATGGAGGCAGCACCATGATCCAGAGTCGTAAACAAAGTCTCTATAGCAACGCAAGAAAAAAACATTACCTGTACATAAAAACAACATCATTGTAACAGCTACTAATAATCAGATACAAACAAACAAATCCCTGCAGTTTGCTGTAGTGAGTCTGAGGTTGGTTCAAAGGTCAAAAGGTCAGTGTGTCCAACCCATGAGGTGGCTGACCCTGGCTCTCTCCGTCATGCGCCGGACTCTTCCCGAGCGCGACATTCCCAGGTTCAGCGGGTCTGCCGCCGGGCCCTCCTCGTCAGAGTCATCGTTGTAAAGAACGGTCCGTCGTCCCTGGTTACGCGTGTTTACCCTTCCTGGTTTTGCTGTCCTCTGATTTGTCCTCTGGCTTCTACCAGGAGGCGCCAGAAGCTCCGGAGGCGTCGCCCCTCCGTCATCCTCCTCCTCAAACTCCTCTTCTTCCTCCTCAAGCTCCTCCTCTTCCTCTTCTGGCTCCTCCTCTTCTTCTGGCTCCTCCTCGTCTTCATCGTCACCTTCTTCCCTGCGCACTCGTTTCACACGCTCCTCCTCCTCATCCTCCTCCTCTTCCTCCTCCTCCTCCTCCTCTTCCTCTCCTCCTCTCCTCTTGCGTTTCGCGGTGGTGCTGCTCACAGTGATTGCTGCCGTGGCAACTGTCCGTCCATGCGAGAGGCGGGGCGCCTTGCTGTAGTCGTGGTCGCCGCCCTCTGTGAACCCGCCCACCTCTGCATCGCTGACCTCACTCTCAGAGGAGGAGGAGGAAGACGAGGACGAGGAAGAAGACGAAGACGTAGAGGAAGACGAAGACGAAGACTCTGAGCTCTCTGACTCCTCCCCCTCCTGCTGGTCCAGCGGAGCAGCTGCCCGCCGGGTTGAGCGGCGACCTCCGTTAGTGAGCGGCCCGTTGCACTGATCATCTACACGTCAGAGGTTACGGCTGGATCACAGAGTGTGTGTGTGTGTCGTTGCACTGATCATCTACACGTGCACAAGTCAGAGGTTACGGCTGGATCACAGAGTGTGTGTGTGTGTCGTTGCACTGATCATCTACACGTGCACACACGTGCAGAGAGTTACGGCTGGATCACAGAGTGTGTGTGTGTGTCGTTGCACTGATCATCTACACGTGCACAAGTCAGAGGTGTGTGTGTGTGTGTGTGTGTGTGTGCGCGTGTGTGTGTGTACCAGTCTTCCTGGTAGAAGTTCTGCTCCGGGTGACCCTGTTGTTTCCTGGTTGCCCTGAAGATGAGGATGTTGATGCTGAGGAAGATGAGGGCTGACTGTCTTCATCAATAAGAGCAGCACTCACATCTGGTGACCAAGAAAACAATGAAACTAAATTAAAAACACACACACACAGCTTTTGTCTCTGCTTCACACACACACACACACACACACACACACACCTGGGGAGGTCCGTCGGCTCCTGGGAGGCTGCTGGGAGGGTTTAGTTTTCTTCCCTGACTTGTGTTTACCTTTGGGGCTGCAACACACACACACGCATGTATTTACACACACACGCATGTATCTACTATTAAGGTTATGACAAGTAACCATGTGTTAAGACACCTGTTGCAATCTCGTGTGTGAATGGGGGGGGTGTACCTGTTGGGAAGTGTGTCCTGTAATCTCTTGTCGTGTGCGTGTGTGGGGGGGGGGGGTACCTGTTGGGAAGTGTGTCCTGTAATCTCTTGTGTGTGTGTGTGTGTGTGTGGGGGGGGGGGGTGTACCTGTTGGGAAGTGTGTCCTGTAATCTCTTGTCGTGTGTGTGTGTGTGTGTGTGTGGGGGGGGGGGTGTACCTGTTGGGAAGTGTGTCCTGTAATCTCTTGTCGTGTGTGTGTGGGGGGGTGTACCTGTTGGGAAGTGTGTGTGTGTGTGTGTGTGTGTGGGGTGTACCTGTTGGGAAGTGTGTCCTGTAATCTCTTGTCGTGTGTGTGTGTGTGTGTGTGTGTGTGTGGGGGGGGTGTACCTGTTGGGAAGTGTGTCCTGTAATCTCTTGTCGTGTGTGTGTGTGTGTGTGTGTGTGTGTGGGGGGGGGGTGTACCTGTTGGGAAGTGTGTCCTGTAATCTCTTGTCGTGTGTGTGTGTGTGTGTGGGGGTGTGTGTGGGGGGGGTGTACCTGTTGGGAAGTGTGTCCTGTAATCTCTTGTCATGTGCGTGTGTGTGTGTGTGTGTGTGTGTGTGGGGGGGGGGTGTACCTGTTGGGAAGTGTGTCCTGTAATCTCTTGCTGTAATTGAGTCTCTGTTGGCTGCGTCTCTGGTTCTGTACAGCTGACTTGTAATCTGAGATGATGGGGATTATCTGGTGCTCAAAGAACGCTGACAAGCTAAGAGTCATACTGAAGATCTGCAAAACACACACACACACACACACACACACAGACGAGCAGAACCAAAGATTTTACAGTGGATAAAAAACCAGACCACCACCAGCACCAGCAACTGCCCCTCAGGTCTGTCACACAGCAGGGGCAGGTGCCCAGAGTGGGTGTGGCTCCTGGCACCTGCCTCAGGTGTGCTGGCACCTGTGCTGCACATTGGACAGGAAGTGTGTGAATTAAAGTAGCAGCACTATACATGATGCCATTGTGCGCAAGGCCACTAGGGGGAGCTGCTCTTACGCGTGACTTCTTGTTGGGGGTGTAGGCTTTGGAGTTGCTGAAGATCAGCCTGACATCTTTGGCAAATTCCATGGGGTTCTCATAGTTGCCAGCGATCAGCGTCTCCGACACCGTCCCCAGGTCCATGGGGGTGTCAATGATGTCTCTGTAGTCCTGGACAAACACAGAGTGACTAAGCTCTATATAATAATAATATATTATTATTATTATTATTATTAAGCCAAAAGTGGAGAAATAAACATAAACGGTGTTTACACAGTGTGTTTATTTGGGAGATGTGAAGAAGTGTGAGGTTGGTGTGTGTGAGGTTGGTGTGTGTGAGGGCTGTGCGTGTGAGGTTAGTGTGTGTGAGGTTAGTGTGTGAGGGTGGTGCGTGTGAGGTTATTTTGTGCAGGGTAGTTACAGGGTATGTGAAGAGGTCCACTGGCTGCCTGAAGGGCTCTGAGTCAGAGCTGACCAGCATCCGCCTGACCAGATCTCTGCACTGGCATGACCACGCCCACACGTCCAGAGCCACGCCCCGCTTCTGGAAGAGCGAATCACAACACAGAATACAGGAAGTGTGCTTGGGATTAGGTACAAAGTGCAGTCAGACAGGTGTAATACTGTGGTAGTATGGTCAGGTAAGGGTGGTAGTATGGTCAGGTAAGGGTGGTAGTATGGTCAGGTAAGGGGTAGTGGTAGTATGGGTCAGGTAGGGGTAGTATGGTCAGGTAAGGGTGGTAGTATGGTCAGGTAAGGGTGGTAGTATGGTCAGGTAAGGGTGGTAGTATGGTCAGGTAAGGGTGGTAGTATGGTCAGGTAGGGGTAGTATGGTCAGGTAAGGGGTAGTATGGTCAGGTAGGGGTAGTATGGTCAGGTAGGGGTAGTATGGTCAGGTAAGGGTGGTAGTATGGTCAGGTAGGGGTAGTATGGTCAGGTAAGGGTGGTCAGGTAAGGGTGGTAGTATGGTCAGGTAAGGGGTGGTAGTATGGTCAGGTAAGGGTGGTAGTATGGTCAGGTAGGGGTGGTAGTATGGTCAGGTAGGGGTGGTAGTATGGTCAGGTAGGGGTGGTAGTATGGTCAGGTAAGGGTGGTAGTATGGTCAGGTAGGGGTAGTATGGTCAGGTAGGGGTAGTATGGTCAGGTAAGGGTGGTAGTATGGTCAGGTAGGGGTAGTATGGTCAGGTAAGGGTGGTAGTATGGTCAGGTAAGGGTGGTAGTATGGTCAGGAAGGGGTGGTAGTATGGTCAGGTAAGGGTGGTAGTATGGTCAGGTAGGGGTAGTATGGTCAGGTAGGGGTAGTATGGTCAGGTAAGGGTGGTAGTATGGTCAGGTAGGGGTGGTAGTATGGTCAGGTAAGGGGTGGTAGTATGGTCAGGTAAGGGGTAGTATGGTCAGGTAAGGGTGGTAGTATGGTCAGGTAAGGGTGGTAGTATGGTCAGGTAAGGGGTGGTAGTATGGTCAGGTAGGGGTAGTATGGTCAGGTAAGGGTGGTAGTATGGTCAGGTAGGGGTAGTATGGTCAGGTAAGGGTGGTAGTATGGTCAGGTAAGGGTGGTAGTATGGTCAGGTAAGGGTGGTAGTATGGTCAGGTAAGGGGTAGTATGGTCAGGTAAGGGTGGTAGTATGGTCAGGTAAGGGTGGTAGTATGGTCAGGTAAGGGTGGTAGTATGGTCAGGTAGGGGTAGTATGGTCAGGTAAGGGTGGTAGTATGGTCAGGTAAGGGTGGTAGTATGGTCAGGTAAGGGTGGTAGTATGGTCAGGTAGGGGTAGTATGGTCAGGTAGGGGTAGTATGGTCAGGTAAGGGTGGTAGTATGGTCAGGTAAGGGTGGTAGTATGGTCAGGTCCAAACTCACCTTCTGTCCAGTAGAAGTACCTGGTGTGTCAGAGTCAATATCAACTTCCTCCTAATAACAAACATATTACTAAGGTCAGCTCATACAAACACAACTAACCACAAATACACTCACACACACAACCACAGCACGCACACCCACCCACCCACACATACATACCCCCCACCCATACACACACCCACCCACCCACACAAACACATATACACACACCCCCCCACACACACATATATACACCCCCCCCCCACACACACATACACACCCCCCCCCCCACACACACACCCCCACCCACACACACACACCCCCCCCACACACACACCCACCCCCCACACACACACACCCCCCCACACACACACACACCCCCCACACACACACACACACACCCCCCACACACACACACACACACCCCCCCCCCCACACACACATCCCCCACCCACACACACACCCACCCCCCCCACACACACATACCCCCCCCACACCCACCCCCACACACACACACACACACACACCCCCCCACACACACACACACACACACACCCCCACCCACACACACACACATACACACATACCCCCCACCCACACATACCCCCCACACACACATATCCCCCACCCACACATACATACCCCCCACCCATACACACACCCACCCACCCACACACACACATATACACCCCCCCACACACACATATACACCCCCCCCCACACACACACACATACACCCCCCCCACACACACACACACCACCCCCCCCCCCCCCACACACCCCACCCCCCCCCCACACACACCCCCCCCCACACACACACCCCCCCCCACACACACACCCCCCCCCCCCCCACACACACACCCATTCTGCCTTAACCTTGTTGTACAGCTCGAAGATATCAGTACAGCTTTGGTCCCTGCATACCACACACACATAGGGAGATTTGTTTATTCCCCAGTGTGTGTGCTTGTGAGAGTGTGTGTGAGGAAGTACAGGTGTAAATGTGAGTGTGTGTGTGTGTGTGTGTGTGTGTAGGTGTGCGAGCAGGTGAGTATGTAGGTGTGTGTGTGTGTGTGTGTGAGTATGTAGGTGTGTGTGAGTGTGTGAGTGTAGGTGTGCGAGTAGGTGTGTGTGCGTGTGTGTAATAATTACCCAATAAAGTGCAGCAGAATGTCGGTGACTGTTTTGGCCGAGGTGACGATGGGACTCTGAGGCTCGTTAAATGTTCGTGCATTGTGTTCAATATAACGCACTTCCCACATGAGGGCCGAAATCCGCCTGCACAGAGGGATTTCAGCAGCTTCAGGAACATGGCAACCGTGAGGAGAGACAAGGGAGTGGCACAAATCCCCCAATGCAGAAGGATTTTTACCAGCTTGACCAACATGGCAACCAGCCTCAAGAAGTGTGTACACGTACCTGTAAAAGCTGTGTGTGTGTGTGTGTGTACACGTACATGTAAAAGCTGTGTGTGTGTGTGTGTACGTACATGTAAAAGCTGTGTGTGTGTGTGTGTGTACACGTACATGTAAAAGCTGTGTGTGTGTGTGTGTGTGTGTGTGTGTGTGTGTGTGTGTGTGTACACGTACATGTAAAAGCTGTGTGTGTGTGTGTACACGTACATGTAAAAGCTGTGTGTGTGTGTGTGTGTACACTGTGTGTGTAAAAGCTGTGTGTGTGTGTGTGTACACGTACATGTAAAAGCTGTGTGTGTGTGTGTGTACACGTACATGTAAAAGCTGTGTGTGTGTGTGTGTGTGTGTACACGTACATGTGTGTGTGTGTGTGTGTGTGTGTAAAAGCTGTAAAAGCTGTGTGTGTGTGTGTGTGTGTGTACACGTACATGTAAAAGCTGTGTGTGTGTGTGCGTACACGTAAAAGCTGTGTGTGTGTGTGTGTACACGTACATGTAAAAGCTGTGTGTGTGTGTGTGTGTACACGTACATGTAAAAGCTGTGTGTGTGTGTGTGTGTACACGTAAAAGCTGTGTGTGTGTGTGTGTGTACGTACATGTAAAAGCTGTGTGTGTGTGTGTGTGTACGTACATGTAAAAGCTGTGTGTGTGTGTGTGTACACGTAAAAGCTGTGTGTGTGTGTGTGTGTACATGTAACAGAGGTGTGTGTGTGT
Source organism: Brachyhypopomus occidentalis (assembly GCA_020368025.1). NCBI lineage: Eukaryota > Metazoa > Chordata > Actinopteri > Gymnotiformes > Hypopomidae > Brachyhypopomus > Brachyhypopomus occidentalis. The sequence goes on along the minus strand of JAGXOD010001395.1, from coordinate 385,520 downwards.
GTGTGTGTACACGTAAAAGCTGTGTGTGTGTGTGTGCTGTGTGTGTGTGTGTACACGCAAAAGCTGTAAAAAAGCTGTGTGTGTGTGTGTACACGTACATGTAAAAGCTGTGTGTGTGTGTGTATACATGTACCTGTAAAAGCTGTGTGTGTGTGTGTATACACGTACCTGTAAAAGCTGTGTGTGTGTGTGTGTGTACACGCACAAAAGCGTACCTTTTAAAAGCTGTGTGTGTGTGTGTGTGTACACGTACATGTAAAAGCTGTGTGTGTGTGTGTATACACGTATTTTTAAAAGCTGTGTGTGTGTGTGTGCGTACACGTAAAAGCTGTGTGTGTGTGTGTACACGTAAAAAAGCTGTGTGTGTGTGTACATGTACCTTTTAAAGGTGTGTGTGTGTGTGCACGTTTCTTTGCTGTGTGTGTGTGTATACACGTACCTTTAAAAGCTGTGTGTGTGTGTATACACGTACCTTTAAAAGCTGTGTGTGTGTGTATACACGTACCTTTAAAAGCTGTGTGTGTGTGTATACACGTACCTTTAAAAGCTGTGTGTGTGTGTATACACGTACCTTTAAAAGCTGTGTGTGTGTGTGTGTGTGTGTGTGTGTATACACGTACCTTTAAAAGCTGTGTGTGTGTGTGTATACACGTACCTTTAAAAGCTGTGTGTGTGTGTACAAGTACCTGTAAAAGCTGTGTGTGTGTGTACAAGTACCTTTAAAAGCTGTGTGTGTGTGTACAAGTACCTTTAAAAGCTGTGTGTGTATACACGTACCTTTAAAAGCTGTGTGTGTATACACGTACCTTTAAAAGCTGTGTGTGTGTGTGTGTGTGTACATGTAAAAGCTGTGTGTGTGTGTGTGTGTACACGTACATGTAAAAGCTGTGTGTGTGCGCACGCAGGTGTCTGTACCTGTAGAATCGGTGGACCAGTCTGAGTCTGATGGTGCTGAGGTCAGTAGGGTAGGCCACTACAGTACAGTAGAGAGGGTAGTCCCTCAGATCCACAGGGCAGGAGAACAGCTTAGCAACGTCTATGAACACACACACACGGCACAGGGTTGTACCCAGTGTGAGCAGGGTGTCCATGGCAGTGATGACTCTCTCACACTCCTGGTGCGTGTGTGTGTGTGTGTTGTACCCAGTGTGAGCAGGGCGTCTATGGCGGTGATGACCCTCTCACACTCCTGGTCGCGTGTGTGTGTGTTGTACCCAGTGTGAGCAGGGCGTCTATGGCGGTGATGACCCTCTCACACTCCTGGTGTGTGTGTGTGTGTGTGTTGTACCCAGTGTGACCCTCTCACACTCCTGGTCGCGTGTGTGTGCCCCCCACTGGTACAGCAGGGCCTGCAGCTCCTCCTCCGTCACAGACACTCCGTCTCCAACTTCATCTGGGGCTGGAGCTGCAGTCAGGAGACTAACGTGAGCGGTGCGGCCCTCACCGACGTGAGCGGTGCAACCGTCACCGACGTGAGCGGTGCAACCATCACTAACCTCCATCAGGTATGGGCTCCATGTCCCATGGGCTCATCTTCTCTCTCTCTCCGTTATCCCACCTGAATGAAAAACAATCAGTGTGATAAACAATCTCACACACACACACACACACACACACACACACACACTACCCCCCCCGTACCTGACGATGTAGCACTGGAAGAGACTGTCTGGGTACTCTGGCTGGTATGGCTGCTGGATCTCAACAGACCCAAACCACCAGGCATCATCTATAATGCTCCTGAAGCGCTGTCCTACACGCACACACACACACACGCACACACAGATTGTGAGACTCTAAACTGCAGACAACTGCACCACAACATCCAGAAAAAGCACCAGAGACACCAGGCAGAATAAAAGCCCTTTACTAGACAGAATAAAAGCCCTTTACTAGACAGAATAAAAGCCCTTTACCAGGCTGCCAGTTACGTTCTTTGGCTTCACTGTAAAATTGTTGTAGCACCAGAAAATCTATGACATCAGGCATATCATGATACCTGGAGAGAGGGAGAGGGAGAGGGAGAGAGAGGGAGAGAGAATCATTAATAGAAAAACATGTTCATTCTGTGAGTAGGGTGTGTACAAGCCTGAATGTGTACTATGTGTTTGTGTATGTGTAAGCAACTGTATATTGTGGTGCATGTGTATAACTGTGTATATGTGTGTGTGGTGTGTGTATAACTGTGTGTGTGTGGTGTGTGTATAACTGTGTGTGTGTGTGTGTGTGTGTGTGTGTGTGTGTGTATAACTGTGTGTGTAACGGTGTGTGTGTGTGTGTGTGTGTGGTGTGTGTATAACTGTGTGTGTGTGTGTACTTCAAACTGAAGGAGTCTCCAGTCATCTTCCCTGAGAGGTCCAGGAAGGCCAGTTTGAGGCAGCAGAGAGTGGGAGGACCCACCTCATACTTTATCCCCACCACCTTCACACACTCCTGATCCTGCACACACACACACACATTAACAATACACCTATACATACACACACCAACTTTATATAGAACTTTATATGGATGTTTCCCTGTATCAGGGGGTTTCTGAGTGTATCTGCATGTGTGTGTGTGTGTTACCCTGATGTTTAGTCTGTTCCAGGGTTGTGTGTGTGTGTGTTGTTTGTGTGTGTGTGTGTTACCCTTTGGTTTAGTCTGTTCCAGGGTTGTGTGTGTGTGTGTGTGTGTTACCCTGATGTTTAGTCTGTTCCAGGGTTGTGTGTGTGTGTGTGTGTGTGTGTGTGTGTGTGTGTTACCCTGTGGTTTAGTCTGTTCCAGGGTTGTGTGTGTGTGTGTGTGTGTGTGTGTGTGTTACCCTGAGGTTTAGTCTGTTCCAGGGTTGTGTGTGTGTGTGTGTGTGTTACCCTGAGGTTTAGTCTGTTCCAGGGTTGTGTGTGTGTGTCTGTTCCAGGTTGTGTGTGTGTGTGTGTTACCCTGAGGTTTACCCTGTTCCAGGGTTTAGTCCCTGTTTTAGTCTGTTCCAGGGTTGGGTTGTGTGTGTGTGTGTGTGTGTGTTTGTGTTTACCTGAGGTTTAGTCTGTTCCAGGGTGTTCCCTGGGTTTAGTCTGTTCCAGGGTTGTGTGTGTGTGTGTGTGTGTGTTACCTGAGGTTTAGTCTGTTCCAGGGTTGTGTGTGTGTGTGTGTGTGGTTTTCCAGGGTTGTGTTCCCCTGGGTTTAGTCTGTTCCAGGGTTGTGTGTGTGTGTGTGTGTGTTACCCTGTGGTTTAGTCTGTTCCAGGGTTGTGTGTGTGTGTGTGTGTGTGTTACCCTGAGGTTTAGTCTGTTCCAGGGTTGTTGTGTGTGTCTGTTTAGTCTGTTCCAGGGTTGGGTTGTGTGTGTGTGTGTGTTACCCTGTTACCCTGAGGTTTAGTCTGTTTAGTCTGTTCCCTGAGGTTTAGTCTGTTCCAGGTTGTGTGTGTGGTTTGTGTGTGTGTGTGTGTGTGTTACCCTGAGGTTTAGTCTGTTCCAGGGTTGTGTGTGTGTGTGTGTTACCCTGTGGTTTAGTCTGTTCCAGGGTTGTGTGTGTGTGTGTGTGTGTTGTGTTTAGTCTGTTCCAGGGTTGTGTCTGTTCCCTGATGTTTAGTCTGTTCCAGGGTGTGTGTGTGTGTGTGTTACCCTGAGGTTTAGTCTGTTCCAGGGTTGTGTGTGTGTGTGTTACCCTGAGGTTTAGTCTGTTCCAGGGTTGTGTGTGTGTGTTACCCTGTGGTTTAGTCTGTTCCAGGGTTGTGTGTGTGTGTGTGTGTGTGTGTGTTGTGTGTGTGTGTGTGTTACCCTGTGGTTTAGTCTGTTCCAGGGTTGTGTGTGTGTGTGTGTGTGTTACCCTGTGGTTTAGTCTGTTCCAGGGTTGTGTGTGTGTGTGTGTGTGTTACCCTGTGGTTTAGTCTGTTCCAGGGTTGTGTGTGTGTGTGTGTTTGTGTGTTACCCTGAGGTTTAGTCTGTTCCAGGGTTGTGTGTGTGTGTTACCCTGAGGTTTAGTCTGTTCCAGGGTTGTGTGACTTTTTAGTCTGTTCACGTGTTGTGTGTGTGTGTTACCCTGAGGTTTAGTCTGTTCCAGGGTTGTGTGTGTGTGTTACCCTGTGGTTTAGTCTGTTCCAGGGTTGTGTGTGTGTGTGTGTTACCCTGAGGTTTAGTCTGTTCCAGGGTTGTTTCTGAGGGTTGATGCTGTAGACTTTGGCACGACGCACCGCCCGGACATAAGCCTGGTGACCCTGCCGGAAATAAATGAGCTAGAGGGACAGAGAGATAGAGGGAGGGATAGAGGGAGAGAGGGACAGAGAGATAGAGGGAGGGATAGAGAGAGAGAGGGACAGAGAGATAGAGGGAGGGATAGAGAGAGAGAGGGACAGAGAGATAGAGGGAGGGGGCAGGAGAGAAAGAGAGAGAGTTTGGTATGTACTCATGAACCTAAATCAGTCAACTGTCTAAACTGTTATTTAGAGGCTGCTGTGTGAACCTCACCTGAGGGAAGCCCATATGTGTGTGTTTGTGTTACCTCATCCCCCATCTGAGGTAGGAAGGGAGATCTCCTGGGAGTGGTGTCCATGATCCAAGGTGGAGGGAGCCATTCTTCAAGTTCACCAGCAGGAACACTCTACACACACACACACACACACACACACACACAGAAATAAATATGGAGGGTCGGGTGGCAGTGGGCAGTGCGTGGACGTAGCCTGCTGGTTAATGCACAGGGGGTTAATGCCTCCTGGGTCAAGCGCGTGGGCGTGGCCTCCTGGTCAAGCACACTTACTTTCTGCTTAGTTTGTTTGGGCTTCTTCTTCTTCTCCTGCTCTTTCCTCTGTCGCCCCGCCCCCTCACGTTGCTCCTCCCCCTCATCCTCAGAGCTGCTGCTCTGGGCCACACGAGTCGGCCTTCTGATTGGCCGTTTTGGGGGCTGCAGGTTAATACCCGCATCAGCTGTCCAATCCGAATACTCGCTGGAAGAGTCACTGAAGATATAAGGAAAACTCTGTTAAATAAATGTATTTTATAGTTATTATACTCTTATTACATTTAAATATTTATTACATATTATTTATTACACTGTTCTCACTGCGTATCTAAAATGCTAATAGAACATGAAATGTGATTTGGGGGAGTAACTGATCTCGTGTGATTGGCAGTGCACTGATCCATAAGGTGTGACTTCAGTTTGTGGACAGGACAAGAAGTGTGATGTCAGCTGGTGGGCGGGGCATTAAGTGTGATGTCACCTGGAGCTGCTGGCATTTTCCCACTGAGCCTCCCCATCAGATGAGACATCACTGTTATCATTCTGGTCCTCCTCCTGCTACACACACACACACACACACACACACACACACACTCTTAGGAATTTCTCATGGTAAGTGAAGTGAAAAGAGGTGTTTAAAGATCAAACACATGATGCTGCCATGTGAGAAGGCAGCACAGATGCCAGAGTAGGTGTCCCTCACACGAGCGTCAGCTTGGACTGCTACATGCCTATTACACTAGCTTGGCCCTAAGGTTAGGGGTTAGGGGTCATGGGGTCTCACCTCTGCATCGCTGTCTGACTCTCCCATGCTGTCAGTGCGCGTGCGAGAGAGGGCGTGTCCAGAGCGCCTACGCTCGTGGGCGGAGCGAGTGTGATAGGCGTGTCTCTTCTGCTGCTGCCTCCTCTGGGGTCTTCGCAGGGAGCGGAGTGCCACGCCCACTGGTTCCGCCTAGAGGCGGAGTCAGGAGAGAGTGTAAGAAATGACTTGGCTGTTCGGATGTGTAAGGACTGTGCACGCGAGTGCGTTTGAAACTTACTCGAGTAGCATTAGCAGGTTTTTTCCTCCTCTCTGTATTGTAGAGTGAACGTTCCAGTTCACTTTTAGCTAGTCGACTCTCCTCCATAACCCTAACCACACACACACACACACACACACACACACACATTATCCTCCAACAACAAACTCCGATAGGTTCTACAGAGACTCAGAGGGGCAGTTGTGTTGGAGGCTCTTGTGGAGAGGCTCAAAGCTGCAGTATTATTATGGTATTACTGTTTGTCTACTATTTATTCTGTAAAGCACTTTCAGTTGCATTCACGTATGAAAGGTGCCACACAAAGACGGTTCTGTTCTGTGCGGTTCTGTTCTGTGCGGTTCTGTTCTGTGCGGTACCTGGACACGCCCAGCTGGAGCTCATTCACCACCACGCGGCGACTCCAGGCCAGCAGATCGCGCTCCGTGGCCATCTGACTGCGGGGGGCGTTGTTGTGCATCTGTCGCACGCCCTCCACCTGCCCGCTGCGCCGGAGGCCAACATTAGGGGGCGACAGAGGGCCTCCTTGTGCTTCACCACCTGAAGAACACACACCACAAACACCTTAAAGCACATCAGCACCTACAAATACTCACCATGCCACCGTGGTAAATGAAAAGCTACTTTGCATTAGCTGCATGTACCAATCTGAACCCACAGAAAACTCACCACTCAAAAGCCATTAACATTCCACGCAAGACTGATCAGCTGACCTCTGACCCACACATTACACTAGCCTGATGCTCACCTGCGGTTCCTGAGTTCAGTCTCTCGTCTTGCTGGTGCTGGAGTTGTCTGATCAGATTGTCCAAGGGGCTTTCTTCCTGACCCTCATCCACGGTCTGCTGGCCAATCACCTGCTCAACAACCTCCCCGTCGCCTAGGTGATGGTGAGGTCATAGTTACACACCCACAGAGCAGACCAACAGTGGAACCCAGCCATGAACCAGGCACTAGGAACAACACATGGCCTACGTCACTGTCCGTCTAGCTGCTGCTTCTGACTGGTAGCGAAGCCATCCGACTGTAGCATCTCTGACTGTAGCATGTACTTAAGTTTGCACTTTTGACTGTTAGCTCATTACAGCGTTCATTAAAGTTAGCCATGTAGCCCAGGACGTTGGGTGAGTGTACCGTTAGCTCAGCGTACCGCTAGCGCGTTGGGTGAGCGTACCGTTAGCTCAGCGTAACGTCAGCGCGTTGGGTGAGCGTACCGTTAGCTCAGCGTACCGCTAGCGCGTGGGTGAGCGTACCGTTAGCTCAGCGTACCGCTAGCGCGTTGGGTGAGCGTACCGCTAGCGTGTTGGGTGAGCGTACCGTTAGCCATGTAGCCGAGCTGAGGCACGAGCTGCTCCTCTTTGCAGTTCTCTCTGCCGGGCACCAGGCGCTGGAAGCGTGGGGGGTGGGGGTTCCCGTCCACATCCACCAGGAAGGGCGGAGGCATGAGGTGGGGCGCCTGCTGCGTCTGCTCATCCAGGACGTAGTTGTTGGAGTCCCGGATCAACGGACGGAAATCCGTATGGAAGAACATCTGGTCAGGAATCTATAAGGTGAAAATGTACGTTTGGATAGTTCATTCCTCAAGACTGCAGACATGCGCTCACACGTACGCAGACACACACACACACACACCCACCTTCTCAAAGAGTTGGCTGCAGCCAAAGCCGAAGATGAGGAGATGGCCATGAGAGTCTGTGCAGGCGAAGTGTTGACCATCAGCAGAGAACTTACAGTCGAACACAGCACCATGACCCTGACCCTCAATCTGGGAGAGAGAAGTTACAAAACGTTATGGTGTGTGTGGGGTGTAGTGTAGTGTAGTGTGTAGTGTGTACTGTAGTGTGAGCACAGTTGCATGTTTACTGGTGCAGTGTTTCTATATACAGAGTACCAGGATTCTGTAATGACTAGTAATGAGTTCGTCTGTAAAGGGGTCGTCTGCTCTGGACGCTTCCCGTCACACACAGCACACCTGGGCAGAGAGAAGACTCACCATGTTGAAGAAGTTTCGTATCTTGGTGCCTTTGGTGAGGTCCCAGATGTAGATGTTTCCATCATGACCGGCAGACAACATGATGCGTCTGTCAAAGGGGTGGGGCTCCAGAACAAAGACCTCGTCATCATGACCCTGCGACCAATCAGAACCACAGCTTTACATGACATTTCATACAGCCACCGAGACATGAACAGCCTAAACGTGTACCCCCCCCCCCCCACCCACCCACACACACGCCCACACACTCTCTCACACACACACATACACTCACCGAGAGCACATGTAGTAACTGCCCATTTGTGGAGTTCCAAACTTTGAGGAGAAAGTTAGACACAGCAGTGATGACTGTTCGGTCGCTACGGTCCCACGCTACCATGGTTACCACCAGCTTGGTCGACTTGTCCTCTGTTGATGGCACTGTACTCCTATAAGACACACACACATGCACGTAAACACACATGGGCACATGCAGACGCGCACACACACACACACATGCACGTAAACACACACACACACACACACTAGCAGAGAGAGACACACACACACACTAGCAGAGAGACACACACACACACTAGCAGAGAGACACACACACACACTAGCAGAGAGACACACACACACACTAGCAGAGAGACACACACACACACACTCTCACCCGTGCAGTCGGGCGCTCATGTCCAGAGCCATGGTCTTCCACTCCTGCTGCTGGTACTGCCAGATGCGAGCTGTCCCATCACGACTTCCACTAACGAACCGCAGACTACAACACAGACACAGCTAGGGGTTAGGGATCAGACTACAAGACAGTTAGGGATCAAACTACAAGACAGTTAGGGGTTAGGGATCAGACTACAAGACAGTTAGGGGTTAGGGATCAGACTACAAGACGGTTAGGGTTAGGGATCAGACTACAAGGGATCAGACTACAAGACAGTTAGGGGTTAGGGATCAGACTACAAGACAGTTAGGGGTTAGGGATCAGACTATCAGACTACAAGACGGTTAGGGTTAGGGATCAGACTACAAGACGGTTAGGGTTAGGGATCAGACTACAAGACAGTTAGGGGTTAGGGATCAGACTACAAGACGGTTAGGGGTTAGGGATCAGACTACAAGACAGTTAGGGTTAGGGATCAGACTACAAGACAGTTAGGGTTAGGGATCAGACTACAACACACACAGATGCATCAGCCCTGAGCTCAGACCACAACACAGATCCATCAGCCCTCAGCAGCCATGAGTCCCAGGAACTTATAACGCCACGTGCTAGGAGCCCACAGGTCTTCAGGACTCCAGATGGCAGCAGACACACTACAGTACCGAGAAGAATCTGGCCAATCAGGATGGAGCAGAAAAGACTCACCTGTCACTGTTGTGGCAAAACTGCACTGCAATGACTTTATCCTGGAAAAAAAAGACAGAAGATGTAAAGGACAATGAATATCAAACAATTACCGACACACACACACACACTCTCTCGCTCCCTCACCGCATGTGTATCGAGCTCCGACAATTTCAGAGGGGTCTCCCCACCCAGGTAATACACCCTGATCACATGATCTGTCCCTCCGGTGGCCAGAAACATCCCACCTAGAGTCAAAGGTCACAGGTTATAGTTCAGTCATGTCAATGAAAGATTCTTCCTGCTCATCATCAGAGCACAGTGGTCCTGCGTTAAGTGTGTGTGTGAGATCTCACCAGTACTGAAGGAACAGCAGGATATTTGGACACCAGGGCGGGAACGCTCAATAAACTTCACTGGCCTTTCACTGAACACACACACACACACACACGGTTTGCCAACAGTGATAACAACACCAACAGGAAACTCACGGATGATAGATTTAAGACTCAATACAGAAAGAAAGAAAAAAGTCGAACTGTCTTATGCACCACCATACAGCTGCCACACACACACGTACGTGAACTTCATGGTGAGACTGTCCCACTGCCAGAAGCAGACCATGCCGTCCGCTCCAGTGGACGCCAGATAGCGAGATGAACTCACAGCAGAGGGAGAAAACTGCAGACAGACAGAAATAAATGAGATCCTAAAATAAGACCCTGTGTCATGGACCAAAACTCACACTTTATTTTTGGTACACCTCAATAACACTGTAAATATGATTATGACTTTCCAACTGATGTCTGACGTATAGCGTAATTATTTCAGAACAAACAAAACTACTTGTTTTGCATGACAGAATGTGTGCTGGATGTCAAAACAACACACACCAGTCCCCTAACACACGCACACACACCAGTCCCCTAACACACGCACACACACCAGTCCCCTAACACACACACACACCAGTCCCCTAACACACACACACCAGTCCCCTAACACACACACACACACCAGTCCCCTAACACACACACACACACCAGTCCCCTAACACACACACACCAGTCCCCTAACACACGCACACACACCAGTCCCCTAACACACGCACACACACCAGTCCCCTAACACACGCACACACACCAGTCCCCTAACACACACACACACACCAGTCCCCTAACACACACACACCAGTCCCCTAACACACACACACCAGTCCCCTAACACACGCACACACACCAGTCCCCTAACACACACACACCAGTCCCCTAACACACCCTAGTCTTCACTGTCCATGCAGTGCAAGTGTGGCTGATGGGGGCGTAAGTGTGTAAGATATGATAACCCCACCTGTATGGAGGTGATGGAGGCGGTGTGTCCCTGGAGCACGGTGATGGGGGCGTAAGTGTGTAAGATATGATAACCCCAC
>JAGXOD010001395.1:360000-372500 GCA_020368025.1 Brachyhypopomus occidentalis | reverse complement strand
TCTCTATTTGAAATTGAATTAATAAAAAGCTCAAGACAACATTTAGAATATTTTGAGGATTAACGAAAATTAAGTAAATAAGTTCAAACATACAAATACTGTACACACAAGCTCGCGAACATGCAAACAAGCACGAGCGCACGCGCGCGCGCGCACGTACACACATATACACACACGCACGCACACACGGCGTCTGTTCACATTGGCCAATCACATTCATTGTACAACGCTTTTGCAACAATCACCTAAATGGTAACTGTTATTTCATTGGCTGCACCGTTTGAGTGACGTTATAAGAAGCCACTCCCGCCTCGTTGTGTTTAGCCTCGCTTAACCCCTCCCGTCCTACCCGCACAAAGACTTGTATTTCAAACGAAATAATATAATTTCAAAGACGATATCAAAAGTTTTAAACAAACATACCAGACATCGACAAAAATGACATTTTGAAACGGTACACCACACGGCATTTATGGCAAACCCTTATATTATAAAATCAGAGTTTAAATAACTGCTGTGGTAAAAGTTCCTACATGGATTTGACAGCCCCGGTGTTAATACAGTAAACTTTACTCACCCAGTCCTCGAAGTTTCGGCTATATTGCTTCCCATCCCAACTCCACCGTTTCGGGATGATCTGAAAGCGGACACGCGGCAGGATAAATAAGACGAGCAGGTCGAGCTCCGTGCGGGCGTCTCCGCCGTTAAACCTACGCGCTGCCCAACGGCTCACAAACCCGGCTCAATATTTATGTCCAAAAAAAAAACCAGCTGATGTCGCGCACGCGAGCCCGCAGAATAACCGCCAAAGCGCTCACCTCGTACTGCGCGAGCTCCTCCAGCAGCGTCTGGAACACAAACGCCGCAGGTCAGCGCACACCGCGACATGTCCGCACTCAGGCGGCTAATGCACACGTTAACGGCGGGATACACACGGACGCGTTTACCTCTGCCGACTTCCTGCACGGTCCCGACTGAAGAAATCTGGCAATCAGAAAATAGAGCTCTGGAAAGAGAAGAAGAAGCGCGTTATCACCCACTAGCGATAGCCTAGCTTAGCTTAGCTTCACAGGCTAAATGCTAAAAAGCTTAAAGTGTTTTGTTTTTAATATTTGGACGAGAAAAACATAATCGCAGTGCTCACCGGCTTCGATTTGCGAATACCGTTCCGATGCCATGGTCCGGTTCGGGCTCTACGTTGAGGTTGGTCGGTCTTTCTCCTGTATTTGCTAAGCGGCCCTTCTTGAATTGTTCCCACCGTACGGCCTTTTCCTCAAAGTACCCAGGCTGGAGCAGAGCGCTTTGTGTTAGCGCCCTCCTGCGACCGCCTCTGCCTGCAATACCGCCCACAGCCACCAGAGGGACCGAGCAAATTTGAGGGCAACCAGGTGAACTCACCTTTTTTTGCAAGGTGCAGACATTTTGATCGACTCGTTTACCCGCATGTAAAGGTGTTTACAATTCAAATCCGCAGTTTTCATGATGATAGTCTCTTTATTGCTTCTTTAAATAGGAGCATTTCAACCCAGCCACCACATTTAAATAGTTCCCACATCAATAAAAAATTATAATAGTGAAGAGCATTTTTTTGCAATGTATCCTTTTATCATCTGGGAGTCTTTTGTTTATCTAAACATGTCACAAGTATGTGGTTACCATATTTACTTAAAAAGGCCTCTTTTATGTCCTGTGTCTTGATTCCCAATTTTGAGGCCACATCACAAAACTTGTTCATGACTAGTTTTCTCTGAGGTCACATTTATGACATTTGCACAGCACTTCCTGCTCCTGGACATTACTGTCCTGCACATTTGAGCTGTGAGGATGATCATAGTGGCGGATGTCCCAGGAGAGGTGAACCCCCCCCATACACCCGCCCCCCCGAACAGAGCTGGTCCCTCAGGATGGCCAAACACAACACACCCCATCCTGTGCCATTAGAGTAGGAAAATAAGATATACTGGAACTGTATGGAGAAAACCTGTGCAGTGTGTGGACTAGCAGAACCGCTGAAGTGTGCAGTGTGTGGACTAGCAGAACCGCTGAAGTGTGTGGACTAGCAGAACCGCTGTAGTGTGCAGTGTGTGGACTAGCAGAACCGCGGGTGTGTGCAGTGTGGACTAGCTGAAACAGAGGTGTGCCCCGTGTCAAGTGTGGTCAATAATATTTATCTCAACACACATTTAATAAACATACAGGAACAGGAAGTAACTTCAACAAGTTTTTTTTTGAGGAAAATGAGGACTTTATTTAGTGAGATTCAGGGCACGCTACTCTTTCACAGATGAATTTTCAGTGTTTAAAAAAACTCCCAAAAACATTAGATCTTTTTTCTTTAAAATCCTGTAATTTCAAAAAAATCCCACACAAATACACCCCCCCCCCAACCAATCCCAGTGAACCGTTGGACTGTCATCATCGCGTGGCCTTGGCTGTATGATGCGTTACACAGGCAGGGGGCACCTGGAATGTTACACTAGTCTAATGTAGTTCTCTTTTCATATTTGCAGGATTTATTACTCTCACAAACATTTTTTTTTTATTTTTAAAAAGAAAATAAAATAACCCCCCTAATGAAAAACAAACAGGGTATAAACCCGAGATTAATACCACAGTCCCTAACAGACAAGAGCACAAACCCAGCTCTAACCCAGGGTCTGCACTGAGAACTCCTAGACCAAGACACACACCATCCATTAAAACAAACAAACAAAAACAACCCCAACACCCCCAACCCAAAGTCACGGCCTGGCACGCCGCTCACGCTGGACACAACTGGGGTCACCACTGAAAACCCCTTTAGCTTGTGTTTTTGTGCTAAAAACCTGAACCAGTATTTACAAAATTGTTGATAAAAATATTCTTCTGGTGACAGTTGTGGATAGAGGGATCCTTTAGGGGCTTGGAACCTGCAGGAGAGGGAGGGAGGGAGGGAGGGAGGGAGGGAGGGGCAAGAAAGGAAGGATAGGCAGACAGACGATGGGAAAGAAAAAAATGGATGGATGGGTGGGGCGCTACTCAGCTTTAGGCTCCTCCTTCTCTGCTTCAGGCTCCGCCTCCGGAGTCTTCTCAACCTGCACCGTAACAAAAGCAAACCAATCCCCACTTAGGCTGGATCATTTGTACAAATCAGTATTTCATATTATGCTAAGAAACAGTTTTAGCATTTCATGGGTCATTTATTTTACACCCTCATTAGAGACAGGAAGTCCCGCCCCCTTCTTCAGGATTAATACATGGAAATCTCTTCAAAACCCAATTTAGAGGATTGAGAGCTTCTCCCATCAGCTCGGTTGCACACCTGTGTGGGCGTTCAGCACAGAACCCCTCACACACACATCTCTTTTCTTTATTGTCCTTCCCTCCGCCATGTAAATATTTAGGTTTTTTTGTGTGTCATACCTGGTATACGGAATAGTGTGGAATACACAGCTTTTTATCTCACGTATACACTGCATTTACAGTGTTTTTGTCTTGGTGTGTGTGTGTGTGATTGACCCTGAATGTCTCTTTTGTCTCTTGTTTTCCTTTCCTTAGCCTGTCCAGCTGATGGTGCTCTACATCCAGGGTTAGGGTTAGTTGATTTTTGCTTAGGTGTTGGGTACTGCATATGTGAAGTATTAAAACCAGAAACATTTAAGGACACACACTATATTTTGTACTCATCATTAGTTACAAATTTTCAAAAAAGCTTCAAAACATCTGAATCAAGATATATACTGTTTACCGACCAGTTAAGGAGGAAGAGGGGAACTGATCAGCGCTGGTTTAAACCGACACTCACATGATCTAGTAAACAGCGTTGGGTCTATAAACTAGTGTATAGTAAAGGTAGGTCTATAGTAAGCAGAACTGGGTCTACAGACTGTTTGGCAGTGGGTTTGTCGTGGGCTGCAGTGGTGCTACTACACGGCCACTGGCCAGAAGATACTTTCTGTTTTGTTTTTCAGTGTAAGAAATACTTCATGTACATATTTAAACAATGTGTCATTTCACATGTGACATGTAAATTCTTTGCAAAAATATATTTAGGTTGAAAGTCTGTACTATATTTAGGGTTAGTAGTACCGGTCTGGTGTAGTACTGTCACATATCCGACAAAGCTAGCTGGTGGATTAGCAAGACAGTTCATATTAATCTGACTTAAATGTTTCTGTCCTCTTGTACGAGTTGTAGGCATCATGGATAAACTGTTAAAAGCAAGATTTTTCACAACTAAACATCTCAAGGTTGCACCATCTACAGGCGAAGCAGCCACCGTCTCTCTGACCAAGGAAACCTAGGAAAGCAAACAGGAACCAAAACAAAGGAAACCAGCAGTGAATAGCCATAGATGTGTTTGTGGAGATGTTCAACGGTTAAATGGGTGATGTTCCATGTGGCCTGGCCCTGCTCCTAGAGATCCACCAACCCCGATCCTGCCATAGACGTGTTTTGTGGAGATGTTCAGCGGTTAAATGGGTGATGTTCCATGTGGCCTGGCCCTGCTCCTAGAGATCCACCAACCCCGATCCTGCCATAGACGTGTTTGTGGAGATGTTCAGCGGTTAAATGGGTGATGTTCCATGGGCCTGGCCCTGCTCCTAGAGATCCACCAACCCCGATCCTGCCATAGACGTGTTTGTGGAGATGTTCAACGGTTAAATGGGTGATGTTCCATGTGGCCTGGCCCTGCTCCTAGAGATCCACCAACCCCGATCCTGCCATAGACGTGTTTGTGGAGATGTTCAACGGTTAAATGGGTGATGTTCCATGTGGCCTGGCCCTGCTCCTAGAGATCCACCAACCCCGATCCTGCCATAGACGTGTTTGTGGAGATGTTCAACGGTTAAATGGGTGATGTTCCATGTGGCCTGGCCCTGCTCCTAGAGATTCACCAACCCCGATCCTGCCATAGGCGTGTTTGTGGAGATGTTCAACGGTTAAATGGGTGATGTTCCATGTGGCCTGGCCCTGCTCCTAGAGATCCACCAACCCCGATCCTGCCATAGACGTGTGTGTGGAGATGTTCAACGGTTAAATGGGTGATGTTCCATGTGGCCTGGCCCTGCTCCTAGAGATTCACCAACCCCGATCCTGCCATAGGCGTGTTTGTGGAGATGTTCAACGGTTAAATGGGTGATGTTCCATGTGGCCTGGCCCTGCTCCTAGAGATCCACCAACCCCGATCCTGCCATAGACGTGTTTGTGGAGATGTTCAGCGGTTAAATGGGTGATGTTCCATGTGGCCTGGCCCTGCTCCTAGAGATCCACCAACCCCGATCCTGCCATAGACGTGTTTGTGGAGATGTTCAGCGGTTAAATGGGTGATGTTCCATGTGGCCTGGCCCTGCTCCTAGAGATCCACCAACCCCGATCCTGGAAATCTGGTTTTGTATTTTGCTGTAGCTGAATACAAATGACATGTTTTTACATGATACATTTTACATGATTCATTTAATTTTATATTGTGTATAGATTTCCTTTTACATTGTCTGATGTGTCATTTTTTAAATTGTATTACCTTTCATGTGTGTCTAACCCTGGAGTTACAGTATGGCCAGACTGTGGACGATGGTTACAGTAGGGCAGTTTCAGCTTTACAGTAGGGCAGTTTCAGCTTTACACATCACAAGCATAAAGCAGAATTCAGGCCAGCAATGTGCATGTGTGGGTAATGTCTTCTGACACACAGTAGTGTGTGTCGGTAGTGTCTGCTGGCCAGCAGTGTGTGTTTGTGTGTGTAGGGCGTCTTTTGACCAGTTCTGTGTGTGTGGTGTAGTGTAGTTATCTCTTTTCTCAGTACTTTCTCTCTGCTGATCACTGATTTATTTAATTTCCTTTTTTTCTTTTATTTAATTTATTTGATTCTCCTCCCCTCCTCCCCCTTTCTCTTGATGTAAAGCGTCCTTGGGTATGAGAAAGGCGCTATATAAATTTAACTTATTATTATTATTATTATTAGTGTTTGCCAGCAGTGCATCAATAGGGTCTGTGGGCCACAACCATATTTTATCACCCGGAGTCAAAGCACAAGCATTGATCCTAAAATCAGGCCCCTGTGTGTATAAATGCAGATATTAGCAACTCAGTTATCAACATCTCATAACAGGACGCCAACTCAACACAGCATTTGATGAGCCGGAATATTCCAAATTCTGTTATTTGCTACTATGGTAACACACATTGTTACATCACTGAGGATAATGGAAGGCCAATCACAGCACATTTTAGTGACTGGCTTTACAACATCAATGAAACCTAACAAACGACTCCACATATGAAGATGTAAATGGCGTGCAAACGTTTGTAAAAGCTGCTACACATACTTGAGTAAGACTTACGCAGACTTGAGAAAACACAGTCACAGAGATTTTAATAACCGCCGTCACACAGGCTTTAGTAAACACAAGTCACACAGGCTTTAGTAAACACAGTCACACAGGCTTTAGTAAACACAAGTCACACAGGCTTTAGTAAACACAAGTCACACAGGCTTTAGTAAACACAAGTCACACAGGCTTTAGTAAACACAAGTCACACAGGCTTTAGTAAACACAAGTCAAAACAGGCTTTAGTAAACACAAGTCAAAACAGGCTTTAGTAAACACAGTCACACAGGCTTTAGTAAACACAGTCACACAGGCTTTAGTAAACACAGTCACACAGGCTTTAGTAAACACAGTCACACAGGCTTTAGTAAACACAGTCACACAGGCTTTAGTAAACACAGTCACACAGGCTTTAGTAAACACAGTCACAGGTTTTAGTAAACACAGTCACAGGTTTTAGTAAACACAGTCACAGGTTTTAGTAAACACAAGTCACACAGGCTTTAGTAAACACAGTCACACAGGCTTTAGTAAACACAGTCACACAGGCTTTAGTAAACACAGTCACACAGGCTTTAGTAAACACAGTCACACAGGCTTTAGTAAACAGTCACACAGGCTTTAGTAAACACAGTCACACAGGCTTTAGTAAACACAGTCACACAGGTTTTAGTAAACGCTGTGCATGTACTGTTTCATTTCTGTGTCACATGTGCATCACTGATTTCTCAGGTTTGCTCTCAAAATGAGGTTCAGACTCAAGTGACAACATCAGTAGTTCAAGTGGAATTTAAACACTGGCTGTGTGTGTGCATGTGCACGTGTGTATGTGAGTGAGTGTGTGTACATGGGGAGTGCATCAGTGTGTATGTGCATGTGTGTGTGGAGTGTGAGAGCGTATGTGCACATGTGTGTGTGGAGTGTGTGTGAGTGTGGAGGGTGAGAGAGTGTGTGTGTGTACCTCATTGCTCTTGGTCTCTCCGTTTTCTGACTGGTTCTCCTCCTTACTCTCTTCAGTTTTTGCCTTTGTCTTCTTCTCCTCTTGTTTATCATTCATTTCCTTTTCTTTCTGTACAAATCAATGAAAAAGATACAAGAAGCACGTAAGCAAACAGACAGACAGACAGACAGACAGACAGACCCCTGAGCTACAGCCCCGGTGGAGCCTGTGGAGGAGTCTGGCTGAGAGCACAACACTCATGAAGTCTCTTCTCACCTTTGCCGTTTTCTTGGGTTTGGGTTCAGGTTTAGGGGTTGCTGGTTTCTACAGGAAGGAAACAAATTATTCATACATCGCCAACAGAAAACAAACTCTCCCCAGAGACCCCCATCTCTCCCCAGAGACCCCCATCTCTCCCCATCTCATGGACAGGAATGAGAACAGACTAGCAGACATTGATTTGATCCACTCTAAGTTAGAGATCAGTGTTCCTACACTTCTGTTTAACGACAACCAATGCACAACAAACCAGCTAGGACTTCAACCATCTACACCTTATATGTTCTGCGCTGGTCAAAAGCTGCCGTAGACCCTGGGGTATCTGGGGTCTTCAGAACAGCTTCCCCTGATGCGCTTGGTCAGGGGTCACCCCTGCCCCCCTCCCTCACCGTCCTGTCAACTCTACCTTACAAGCCCCTCATGAGCAAAATATGTAGGAATGAAGCCCCCCGTGTGGTGAGCAGAGCCCCTGCAGACAGACACTCCCACTTTAGGAAACGTGTTATTTATTAACATCGAAGGAAATTAATACAGCCAAAAGAAACAAGCCAATGAGGCACTTACTGCAGATAATCGGGCAGACCTTCTCTGGGGCTACGATGGCAAAACACACAAACAGTAGGTTGGTGGACAGATAGAACATGTTGAGAAAGAATTAGGAGGGACAATGCTGTAAACATTCAGAGAAATATATTTTAAATACAAGTCTTCCCAAATCAACACACTGGTGTTACCTCTTCCTTGACTTCTCCATCAGTTCCCTGTAAACGAACAGACATTCACTTTTGGGAAAGGTTGCAAAAAAAAATGAAATACCGATAACAGTTAAAAGTATAACACAACATGAGCACTTACTACGTGTTTGATGTTACCTGAAGCTACTTTAACTTAAAATAACTTAAAAATACGGTATAAAGATGTACTCGTATAATGGGTACACAATAAAAGAATTGCTCAATAATAATTTTAATTGCACATTTACCCTTCTTGTATTGTCCGATCTGCTGTTTTTTTTAAGTCATCAAAACGTTAACAAAATGCTCCCCAAGTTAAGGGAACAGTAAAAAGAAACGGATCGAATGAACAGCAGTGCAGTAGACGGGGCGACATGAGGCTGTCTTTAGTCCGTCTTTAGTCGTGTCTTTAGATCATCTTTGATCGTGTAGTGCTCTAACGTTACCGTCCCAAATTCAATCACACCAGGTTGTGCTTCTGCGCGTTTGATAATCGGGAGGGGCATGTTATTCTAAGGTTTCTTTAAACATGTCGGATTCCTGTACAACCAGTTTGTTTTGAGAACAATATCTAACTGGGTGCAGATTACGAATGTCTGGAAGTACAGGTATGAACACCAATTTTGCACAGAGACATTTCACGGTGGAGGTTCAACTCATATTTTACAAGGGGGAGGGGCGCAAATTATATGACCTCTTTACTGCCATCTGGCGTTAAGAAGGTGTCATGACACCCATCGTCCACGGTGAACAAAGAAAACGTATTAAAATTGTTTACGAATGCGACCTTCTCTGAGGAAAATCGTCACAATTCATAAAATGAGAGTTACTGCCGTATTTTTTCAAACACTTCAGATGGTCGTTTGCCCATTTTCGTGCTTATAATTCGCCATTTTCGTGCAGCTGCGTTCGAGATGGACCGAGAGAGGTAGGTACAGCATGGCTGCGGCGACACGGGCATGGAGATCTCACTCCTGCCCACAGCGAAGCTTCAGAAAGAGCTGCCCAAGAAAAACCCTGTCCCTATTCGCGCCGCCGTCGAGGAAAAATACAGCAATTTGTCAGAAAAATCCTAAAATTAACGACAATTTAGTATTCGCCAACAGATTCTAGAAAAGTCGAAAGGATTTTTATAAAAAAACCCTCGTTGTCTCGAGGGCTTCCTAATTTCACGACTGATTTGTAAGGGCAAAAGTATATCCGCATGCTATGTTCGGCTTTTCTACATACCTTTCTCTTGGGCATGTTGAGTTTGGGATAATTTTCTTCTTTTATACAAAACTAACAGGTTATCTTTTATGATTCGGAGTTCAGATATCTGAGAGACTGTCGTCCGCTATGCACTAATTCTGTAGTAAACAGTGAAGCTGGGCTACATTAGAACCAGTGGTTGAATGGGGGGGTGGAGGTGCGGCCAAACGGTGACTGACGTTGAGCTGGTCCAATCAGCTGGGATCTGAAGGGACCACAAAAGGACCATTCTGAACTCCGTATGTGTTTTACGCGCGAAATCCTGAGCAAAGGAAGACCCACGCGCCGTACGGAAGCTGTGTTGATAATCTTCAAAACGACCTGACCGTTATGTTCAAAACTATGCCGTCGACATTTTAGTCAGGACATTGCTCAAACAAACGCTGCTTTACGCTCGAACGTGGAATAAACGAATAAATACATGTTAAAAAACAACACATTTGATTCCTAGGAAGTATGTTGAAATGCAGTGTTGTCACCGTCATAGTGACAGTTGCTCTCCAGTAACTGGAAAGGGAAGTTTTCTTCCCAATAGAGCTATTTTACAAACTTTTACAAAAGTCTGTATTTTGTATATTGTCGAATGTCTGCATGCCCAGTCACTGGCTCTCAGTAGGCTTTTAAGGTCGACCTAGTGTACAACACTAAAGTTTAAAGGCATTCTTTAAAGTGTCTTTGTTAATCATGTTGTATCACTTTTGTATAAGATCTTTAGATGTCAATGAGCAATGACGGCACAAAATGCTTAGTTTATATGTGACGTAGAACAGGATGCAGAGACTGTTCTGTACAGACCTGGCCCCTCAAAGAGCAGAAAATATGCCTGTACAGACCTAGGACCTGATGTAGAGTAAAGGTAGAGATTCATTATGGGTCTTGATTAATCACTGAGAACATGCACTTTCGCTAGCTTGAAGGCTAAGCAGGAACCACATGACATCCATAAGACTCTGGCCGCCCTACTCTGACGATCCTCATCCCACTCTCAGGACCCCACCACTGAATCAGTACTGAATCTGCACTTATAACTCAGTTCCTTGATTTGAGCTGTGCAGCTCTCAGAACACGGAGGTTCCTTTTTTAACCAAGGCTCCAGTTATATGGCAAAAACGAGTCTTTTGGAAATACCAGAGAATGTAAGTGTACGTTCAGTGAGGAGGCTGGAGTTTGAATGATTTTAATATGTTAAACTGCATTGTGTTAAACGTCTACTGATATGGATATGTTTGAAAATTGGTTGAGGATGAATATCTAGTATTCATTAAAAGGGAGTTTTATTTAGAGATTAACAAATGTCTTTTTAAAATCATTTTTGACCCAAAGGGTTAACCAAGTCACCTCTCTCTTTAGACAGATATGCATAAATGTGTGTGTGTGTGTGTGTGTGTGAGGGGCGGATCTCAGTTCTGCTTTTGCTAATATATTGTGTGTGTGTTTGTGTGTGTATGTATGTGTACACTTCCTCTTTATATAGCTACACTGGCTTGAGCAGAGAGCGTGTGAGTTTATGTTTAAAAACCTGTGAGTGAGGAATACACTTCAGCTGTGTTGAGAGCAGAGTACAGTAGATAGATAGACAGACATACAGACAGATAGATAGATAGACAGATAGATAAATTCAAAGAGAAAAGGGATTTTTTGTGCTGTTTTATCCAGCTGGACTGGCAAGACCAGAAGATCCTTGTTCACACACCAGAGCGGGTAGGTTTCTCGTTTTCTCATTTTCTTCTTCTTTCTCTCTTTCTGTCTTTCTCTCTCCCTGGCCTGAGCTAACTGCAAATATTGCTAAGTAAAGCCATACTCCATATCTGCAGCCTTATTAAGAGCCGAAGTCTTTGTTTCCTGTGATCGCGCTATTGTGAAACAGCTACTGGAAACCTCATTCCACATAGTCAATGTAATTGTAGTTCTACTTTGGCTGCAGTCAGTTGTTTAACTGATCAATTAATTGATTGATTTAAATGATTGAGACAGTTCAGGGCCATGTTTTTAAAATGTTACAGACATTAATGCCATCTTATAGTTCTCATAGCTGTTCTCATAGCTGCTCCCGGAGGTGTTCTGGTAGCTGTGAGGAGTTCGATGTTGTAGTGAATTAGAACCACAGAACCAGTGAATCACAGATTCACAAAATTATAAACTCACAAAATCCCAGAATGAGATTCACAAAACCACAGAAACAAAGAATCACAGAATCACAGACACACAGAATCACAGACGCACAGAAACAAAGAATCACAGATGCACAGAAACAAAGAATCACAGGACTACTGAACCAAAGAATCACAGACTCCCAGAATCACAGACACACAGAAACACAGAATCACAGACCCACAGAATCACAGACGCCCAGAAACACAGGCTTGCAGAACGACAAGAATCATAGACTCGCATAACCACGGAACCACAGGATCACAGAACCACAGGATCACAACTGTGCCATTCAGGACAGATCCACTTTACTCCACAGACAGATGTCTGGTTTTAACTGAGACTGAACTCACAAATGTACCACATGGCAAAGATCCACTGATGCTGTAAAATCACTTCACTCTCATTCGAATATCTCGATCACCTCCCTTTTCCTTGTTGAAGTCTCTGATGACTGTGTGGCAGTAACTGTGTGTGGTAGTAACTGTGTGGCATTAACTGTGTGTGGTAGTAACAGTGGTAGTAACAGTGTGGTAATAACTGTGGTAGTAACTGTGCTGTAGTAACTGTGTGGTGGTAGCTGTGTGTAGAAGTAACTGTGTGGTGGTAACTCAAAAACCATTTGAAGTAATGAACACAAAGTGTTTTCTGTTGTGTGTATATGACTGTCTGTGGGTGTGTAAATGTATGTGTCCGTGCGTATTTGTGTATGCACGTGAATGTGTGTGTGCACATGTGCGTGTGTACGTGCGTTTGTGTGTGTTTGCATGTGCATGCATATGTCCATGTGTGTGTGTATGTCCGTGTGTTTGTATGTCTGTGTGTGTTTGTATG
>JAGXOD010001395.1:295000-352500 GCA_020368025.1 Brachyhypopomus occidentalis | reverse complement strand
TGAACCAGGAGGAGAGTAGGACCCCCCCACCCCAGACGGGATGCTACGCGGTGTCAGTGTCGTAACCCTATTAACGCTTGGCTCACCTTGCTAAATAACGGAACCGTTCATCATTGAATTCTGTAGGCTCTGCGCTCTCGGCGCGTGGCGCTCCGATCCAGTAATGTGTTCTGTGGGGCATGATTCAACACATACAGGCCTATACGTGAAGGGTCATACCAAGAGGCTTATATTTCATATGTAAGACATTCCTTAGCGGATATAGTAGATTCAACTGATGTTCTTGATTAGCCAGTTAAATAAGGCAATATATATATGATAATATATGACAATATAATTTATTTCATTGCTATGAGAATTCGAAGTCATATTTAAAATGATTTTCAAATAATCTGGGGCTTTCTTATTTTGTTTCATCACCTGTGTTTTGGGCATTGTGTAAAGAGAACAAAATTAATTGTCATCTTGAGAACATATTTTGGCCCTAGTGGCACTGTGGACGTTGTGTTCAATGTTCTTATTCTGATTGTTCTAACTTAAGTTCAGCTTTAACCTTTAAGGCTGCCAGTCAATTCTGGCCTACAGTGGTTTAATCCAGGGGAAAGAGAATTCTGCGGTTTAATTCTGCCATTGGGCATCATATTTCCTGCATCAGTGGAACATTTGCACAACCCTGTTCACAGGTTCTGAATGTTGGATTTATGGTTAAGATGACACATTTGTACCTCATCCAAGATCTACAAAAAGTATAAATATGAATAATATTTCCTACAGGTTTCTATTTCTGAACCAGATAGAGATCTACTTTCCTGTAGAGTTTACTTATGAATTCTGCAGATTCAGTTATGAATTCTGCAGGATCAGTTATTAATTCTGCAGGATCAGTTATGAATTCTGCTGATTTATTGATGAAGTGCAGGAGATTCTGCAGTATGAAGGTGCTGCTTCTCCTTCAGGATGCAGCAGGAGGTTATGAAGGTAAACAGTTGTACATGACTGTATTGGGTTTCAAAAAGGAATTGAGTGAATGTGCTAAATATTTGCAAGTATTCAGCACATTTGAGAGTGTGTATGAATATGTGCATGAGTGAGTGTGTGTGTGTGTGTGTGTGTGTGTGTGTGAATATGTGCATGTATGTTTGAGAGCAATTGTGTCAGTAGAAATCTTTGCATTTCAGTAGTGTCCAGTTTATCTAATAGTGTTCAGTAGTGTCCAGTAGTGTCAATTTTATTTAAGTTTTTTTTTATCTAATAGTGTTCAGTAGTATCCAGGTTAAGTGTCCAGTTTATTTAATAGTGTCCAGTAGTGTCCAGTGTATTTAAGTGTCCAGTAGTGTCCAGTGTATTTTAGTAAGGCAAGGCAAGTGTATCTGTGCAGGACTTTTCATACAGAGTAACACTTTAGGGATTGGCCAAAACAGAAAGAGATAAATAAAAGTAATGATTTAAAAACAACAGATACAAATACAAATAAATACCATTAATAATGAAAAGTGTCAAAATAAAACATCAAAATCAACAAGGAATAAAAAGGAGTTTAAAGTGTTAAAATATATTAAAACTAAAGTGATGAGATAAAAGACAAAAATAAAGGCTGAAATGAATTTAGAATAAAATAAAATGCAGCACTAGACAAAAGCACAAGAAACCTGGACGTAATCTGGATTTTTCTAACACCATCAGGAAGGTTGGTCTATAATCTGGTTTGTTACTGATTTCATGTGACGAATGCAGTTCAGATTTAAATGCACTATTATGTCCATGTCTCTAACTTGGTCATTAATCCATAGACCTCTGGTGTTGAGACGAACACTTATCTGAAGTATTTGCCCAATTCAACCAAATAACATCATCTATGCCTTTAATTTGATAATATGCAGAAAGTTTCTCTCATCCTTTTATTATTTCTAGGTACAGACACAAGACTAGACAGAACTGTAGTCATTTGGGAGAGAGTGTCTGTCTAAGAGGAAGTTATGACTGACAGTATCAATCACAGCACTACAAAGCATAATCACATTACAGTTACAGCTTAAACTATGCAGGTCCTTTGTAAGGGCAGAATCTGTTCTGACTCTGCACTGACTCTGCACTGACTATTCTGACTCTGCTCTGATTCTGCACTGACTCTGCTCTGACTCTGTTCTGACTCTGTTCTGACTGCTCTGACTGTTCTGTCTCTGCACTGACTATTCTGACTCTGCTCTGATTCTGCACTGACTCTGCTCTGACTCTGCTCTGACTGCTCTGACTGTTCTGATTCTGCACTGACTATTCTGACTCTGCTCTGATTCTGCACTGACTCTGCTCTGACTCTGCTCTGACTGCTCTGACTGTTCTGATTCTGCACTGACTATTCTGACTCTGCTCTGACTCTGCTCTGACTCTGTTCTGACTCTGTTCTGACTGCTCTGACTGTTCTGATTCTGCACTGACTCTGCTCTAACTCTGCTCTGACTCTGTTCTGACTCTGTTCTGACTCACATATCCTACTGGACACTGGTCATCATTTTCATTTATGAATTTGCTGGACTGATTCTGAACTTTCTCAGTTAACTTACTATACATGTGACATTTGAAAATGATCTATAACATCTATACTTCTTTTATTAGAGACGTTTATAAGACTTTTTAGTCCAGGGAAGATACCTGAAAGTAGACGTACTCTGTGTGTGCCGCTCCAGGGGGTGGGAGGGGCTCTGTGTGTGATGCTCCAGGCGGTGGGAGGGGCTCTGTGTGTGCCACTCCAGCTGGTGGGAGGGGCTCTGTGTGTGACGCTCCAGGTGGTGGGAGGTGCTCTGTGTGTGCCGCTCCAGCTGGTGGGAGGGGCTCTGTGTGTTCTGCTCCAGGTGGTGGGAGGGGCTCTGTGTGTGCCGCTCCAGGAGGTGGGAGGGGCCTGGGTGGGTAAGAAGGCATCATTTTGGAAATTGGAGGCGGTGGCTTTGGAGACAGCAGGCGTGTTTTTGGAAATAAATTGGCATGAGAGAGCATGAGAGATAATGTTTTTATACCATTATGCTAATGACAAGCACACTGAGTGTTTATTGGTTAGCCAGTCAGTGTGTGTATATATATACTGTATATATAGAGTATTTCCTTTGACATTTCTGTGACACAGTAATGAATGTGTCTGTTCAGTTCCTCCAGATAGAGGGCAGTGCTGGGACGCCTGTGTGGGATCCACACACCTGAAGCACACGTGTGCACTCCAAGGCACATCTGGTCTGGGAAACATGTCCCACATTTAAAAAGTCTTGTTTTGAGAAAGATTATAAAACGAAACAACTCTGAAATTCTCCAGACTAGCACGTCAGGACTGGAAGGTCAAGAACTTTGCGCTGTTCTAGAACTGCTGTTGCATAGCGACAGCTGGCACCATTCCAAACAACAGAGTTAAGTGTTTGATCTGATGTGGGTGGTGTAGATCTGTGCGTGGTGTTTGCATTATCTCCCAGTCAACCCTAATCCTAACCCTAACCCTAATCCTAATCCTAACCCTAATCCTAATCCTAATCCTAACTCTAACCCCAACCCCAACCCCAACCCTAACCTAACCCTAACCCTAACCCTAATCCTAACCCTAACCCTAACCCTAACCCTAACCCTAACCCTAACCCTAACCCTAACCCTAACCCTAATCCTAATCCTAATCCTAACCCTAACCCTAATCCTAACCTTCCATCTGTGTTTGAATCACATGTGTTTTGTCAGAGGCATTACTAAGGGTCCGTCCAGTCATGGCACTGCAGACTCATCGCTCACAGAAACACTCCCAAGAACGTTGAACATATGCCTAAATAAAACATTCAAACACCACTTCATGGAAATCTGTAGCTAAGCACCATTTACAGTGACAAACACCATGGTAACCAGATGTTCTAGCTCTCCAGCTGTTCGTACACTTGTTTATTGGTTAATATGGTAACCAAGATTCACCTCGAGCAGCCCAACCCTTGTGTGCTGTGGAAGCTGTGTGTGTGCATCTTTAAATGTTTCTACAGGACAAACCCAATATTTGGACCAGGACAAACCTACATGGTCCCTGAGTGGACACTGTGTACCAGGACAAACCTACATGGTCCCTGTGTGGGCAGCTTACACAGGGCTGGGGTACCTGGACTCCTTCAGGGCTGCTGTGCTACTACACACTACACACTACACACTACACACTACCCAGCTGGAGTTGCTAGGTGATAAAGGTAAACACACCTGACAGGTAACTCCCTCTTCAGCATCCCCTAGACAAGTCAAAACAAGCCACACCTCCATCCCTCACACCTCCATACCTTACACCCTCCATACCTCACACCCTAAATGATATACGTAGACTAGCACACTAATGTAAGAATGTAAAGACTAGCACAGAAGTGTAAGGATGTAAAGATTAGCACACTAGTGTAAGAATGTAAAGACTAGCACACTCGTGTAAGGATGTAAAGACTAGTACACTCTCTGCCATACCTGCTATCACTGTAAACACTATCAATGTAAAGACTCTGCTACTATCACTGTAAACACTATCAACGTAAAGACTCTGCTACTATCACTGTACACACTATCAACGTAAAGACTCTGCTGCTATCACTGTAAACACTATCAACGTAAAGACTCTGCTGCTATCACTGTAAACACTATCAATGTAAAGACTCTGCTACTATCACTGTAAACACTATCAACGTAAAGACTCTGCTACTATCACTGTAAACACTATCAACGTAAAGACTCTGCTGCTATCACTGTAAACACTATCAACGTAAAGACTCTGCTGCTATCACTGTAAACACTATCAACGTAAAGACTCTGGTACTATCACTGTAAACACTATCAACATAAAGACTCTGCTGCTATCACTGTAAACACTATCAACATAAAGACTCTGCTGCTATCATTGTAAACACTATCAACGTAAAGACTCTGCTGCTATCACTGTAAACACTATCAACGTAAAGACTGCTACTATCACTGTAAACACTATCAACGTAAAGACTGCTACTATCACTGTAAACACTATCAACGTAAAGACTCTGCTACTATCACTGTAAACACTATCAACGTAAAGACTCTGCTGCTATCACTGTAAACACTATCAACGTAAAGACTCTGCTGCTATCACTGTAAACACTATCAATGTAAAGATTCTGCTATCACTGTAAACACTATCAACGTAAAGATTCTGCTGCTATCACTGTAAACACTATCAACATAAAGACTGCTGCTATCACTGTAAACACTATCAACATAAAGACTCTGCTGCTATCACTGTAAACACTATCAACGTAAAGACTCTGCTGCTATCACTGTAAACACTATCAACGTAAAGATTCTGCTGCTATCACTGTAAACACTATCAACGTAAAGACTCTGCTGCTATCACTGTAAACACTATCAATGTAAAGATTCTGGTGCTATCACTGTAAACACTATCAACGTAAAGACTCTGCTGCTATCACTGTAAACACTATCAATGTAAAGACTCTGCTGCTATCACTGTAAACACTATCAATGTAAAGACTCTGCTGCTATCACTGACCTGTTTTCCCCTTTCACTTTCACTGCTCTCTCTCTCTTCATAACAATCTCTCCCCTACTCTCTTACCCTCTACCCCCTTCATCTCTCTCTCTCTCTCTCTCTCACACACACTTCATCCCTCTCTCCCCATCACTCTCTCTCCTTCTCCTCCCCCTATCCGTGGCCCCAGGGCTTGATGACTGTCTGCTCCAGTACATGTGGGTGTTTGAGAGGGAGCGGGTCACCGGGGACCAGCTGCTCCACATCACCCACCAGGAGCTGGAGGAGCTCGGTGTGACCCGCATCGGCCACCAGGAGCTCATCCTGGAGGCGGTGGACCTGCTCTGTGCACTGGTGAGCCTGGTGTGTGTGTGTGTGTGCATGTGTGTGTGTGTGTGTGTGTAAGAAAATTGTTAATGGCATGTGTGCTTTGCTTTACACTGCAAAAAGAATCAGTTATGTTTACATTTACATAATCACAGTAGAATCCAGCAGGTACAACACTCTACACAAAACTGTCTGCAAAGCATGTGTGTAGGTGTATGTGTGTGTGTGTGTGTGTGTGTTCAATATAATTCAGATATTGTCAACAAGATCTACCTACTACAGACTAATTTAGTATTCACTGTTGAAAGTAGAAAGAAGGATGCAAGAGAGAACAGAGCAGGAAGGGGAGATAGAAAAAGAAAGAGAGAGGAAGTTAGTGAGAGAGAGAGGGAGAGAGAGAGGGAGAAAGAGATGGAGAGAGATGAAGAGAGAGAAAGAGGGGGAGAGAGAGGGAGAGGGTGAGAGAGGAAGAGGGAGAGAGGGAGTGAGAGAGGATGCATGAGAGAGGAGGAGAGTGAGGAAGAGAGAGAGAGATTCTGAATGGAAGAAAAAATCTATAAAAGACTTGGTAGATCAAATACTGTGTTAATTAAAAGAGACAGTGTTGCAGGTTGCCAGGACAACCACAACTGTGTTAACACTGTAGTCAGAGAGATTTCAGGGTTTTCGTTACCAGTTTAAAAGTTCCAGAGTTTAGTTTTTAAATACAGTTTAATAAAAGTTTAAACGTTCAAAAGTTCCTCCACATTCCTCATCTTCCTCAGAGTTCTGTAGCTCCAGTACATAATTACATCAACCTGTGCTGCTTAGAGCTGATTGTCTGGCCTGTCCATATAGATTCATTCATGTATATAATTTCAGTTGGATAAAGACATGGCTGGTTGCAATAGACTGTGTACAGGTCAGCAGATAGACACACACACACACACACACACACACACACACACACACACACTCACACACACACACACACACACACACACACACACACACACACACACACTCACACATACACACTCACACACACACACACACACACACACACACACACACACACACACACGAACTGAAGGGAACTTGATCTACAGTGAATTGAATTGCAGTGGATCATTTACATTTACATTTACATTTACGGCATTTAGCAGACGCCCTTATCCAGAGCGACTTACAAAAAGTGCTTCATTGTTTTACTCAGAAACATGGATCATGTTACATTTGTCTGGTCTTTGTCTGTAATACAGAAGGTACAACTTTGGACTTGTAGCCTAACACACACACACACAAGCATACACACACACATCAGCCACACATCACACACACCTCATACCACTCACACCACACACAACTCCAGGCCACGTCTGTGTTACGTTACGTGACTGTAACAGGAGTTACAGTTATTTACATAATTTTACATTATGTAAACATAGCTATAATGTTGTGAGAGTTGTTATTTTAATATGGAAGATATATTACAGGAATGCTATTGTAGCAATGTTAAGGTTGTGGGAATGTTAAGGACGTAATATTACGCTAGGGATGGCAGTTATGTTATGGGAATGATATGTGAGTGTTATGTGAGTGTTATGAAAGACATCCTTTATTATCACTGCTCTTTATGAACACTGCTTCATTAACAGTACTCATTATTAACACCATTGTATTAACAGCATTCAATTAATGAACACCACTTTATTAACACCGCACTATTACACTGCTTTATTAACTCTATTAACACCACATTTATTAAGCCAAGTTCATTAACACCAGATAATAAATACCAATCCTTATTAACACTGCTTTGTTAACACTTTTTAAAAGTGGACTATTCTGTACTAACACCACTTTATTAGCACTACTTTATTAACATCACTCTTTATAAACAGCAAACAAGCACATGACCTAACTTTGTGGGAGAATGGAGATTAAAGACTATACAGAAAACACCACAATGACCTGCAACTAGAAAAGACATAATTAAACACCACAATGGCCAGCAAGTAGAAAAGACACAACTAAACACCACAATGACCAGCAAGTAGAAAATACACAATTAAAGAGAATCTAGATTTGATTGTTAGTGTATAGTGTATAGTGTGTGTCTATCTGCTTAATAAAAGCACTCACTTCTGTGTGTGTGTGTCTGTGTGTGTGTGTTTCATTTGCAGGTCACCGTTTGTCAGTGTCACTGAATATTCGGTACTGAAGAACAACATTGTCCAACTCTGTCTAGAGTTAACCACTATAGTACAACAGGTGTGTGTGTGTGTATAGAGTTAACCACTATTGTACAACAGGTGTGTGTGTGTGTGTGTGTATAGAGTTAACCACTATTGTACAACAGGTGTGTGTGGGAGTGTGTGTGTGTGTGTGTATATAGTTAACCACCATTGTACAACAGGTGTCTGTGTGTGTGTGTGTGTGTATAGAGTTAACCACTATTGTACAACAGGTGTGTGTGTGTGAGTGTGTGTGTGTGTGTATAGAGTTAACCACTATTGTACAACAGGTGTGTGTGTGCATGTGTATGTGTGTGTGTTTATAGAGTTAACCACTATAGTACAACAGGTGTGTGTGCGAGTGTGTGTGTTTGTGTGTATTGTCATGTATCCGGACCCTAGCAACTCCAATACCCAGAATTCCACAGCCCGGCTCCCCCGATCCTCCTCCCCTCATTACTACCTCACCTGTACCTCAGTACACGTATCCATATATACCTGGATGTTTTCACTTGCACTTTGCGAAGTTTTGCCAACTCTGCTGCACACCAAGCGTTCTCTATAGTGCTCGGATGTTTTGGATTATTGACCTCGTTTCTCATGTTCTCTCTCTCTTGGATTTGCCCCCTAGTGCCCCCTAGTGCCCCATAGTGCCCCCTATTGCCCCCTAGTACCGTTGCCTGTTGCTACCGTGTGTTTGGACCTGGACTGACTTCGTTTTTCGTGTGATGTTTTGGGCTGACTGATCTCTCTGGTTTATGAGATATCAGTAAACCTTCCTATGTTTGCTCCGTCACATACACAGTTCTCCACTATGGTACAGTAGGTGTGTGCGTGTATAGAGTTAACCACTTACAGTACAACAGGTGTGTGTGTGTGTATAGAGTTAACCTGTATAGTACAACAGGTGTGTGTGTGTGTATAGAGTTAACCACTTACTTAACCACTTACAGTACAACAGGTGTGTGTGTGTGTATAGAGTTAACCTGTATAGTACAACAGGTGTGTGTGTATAGAGTTAACCACTTACTTAACCACTTACAGTACAACAGGTGTGTGTGTGTGTATAGAGTTAACCTGTATAGTACAACAGGTGTGTGTGTATAGAGTTAACCACTTACTTAACCACTTACAGTACAACAGGTGTGTGTGTGTGTATAGAGTTAACCTGTATAGTACAACAGGTGTGTGTGTATAGAGTTAACCACTTACAGTACAACAGGTGTGTGTGTGTGTATAGAGTTAACCTGTATAGTACAACAGGTGTGTGTGTATAGAGTTAACCACTTACTTAACCAGGTGTGTGTGTGTGTATAGAGTTAACATGTACTTAGTACAACAGGTGTGTGTGTGTGTATAGAGTTAACCTGTATAGTACAACAGGTGTGTGTGTATAGAGTTAACCACTTACAACCAACCACTTACAGTACAACAGGTGTGTGTGTGTGTATAGAGTTAACCTGTATAGTACAACAGGTGTGTGTGTATAGAGTTAACCACTTACTTAACCACTTACAGTACAACAGGTGTGTGTGTGTGTATAGAGTTAACCTGTATAGTACAACAGGTGTGTGTGTATAGAGTTAACCACTTACTTAACCACTTACAGTACAACAGGTGTGTGTGTGTGTATAGAGTTAACCTGTATAGTACAACAGGTGTGTGTGTATAGAGTTAACCACTTACTTAACCACTTACAGTACAACAGGTGTGTGTGTGTGTGTATAGAGTTAACCTGTATAGTACAACAGGTGTGTGTGTGTATAGAGTTAACCACTTACAGTACAACAGGTGTGTGTGTGAGTTAACCTGTATAGTACAACAGGTGTGTGTGTATAGAGTTAACCTTAACCACTTACAGTACAACAGGTGTGTGTGTGTGTAGAGTTAACCTGTATAGTACAACAGGTGTGTGTGTATAGAGTTAACCACTTACAACCACAACAGTACAACAGTGTGTGTGTACCTGTATAGTACTTATAGAGTTAACCACTTACAGTACAACAGGTGTGTGTGTATAGAGTTAACCACTTACTTAACCACTTACAGTACAACAGTACAACAGGTGTGTGTGTGTGTATAGAGTTAACCTGTATAGTACAACAGGTGTGTGTGTATAGAGTTAACCACTTACAGTACAACAGGTGTGTGTGTGTGTATAGAGTTAACCTGTATAGTACAACAGGTGTGTGTGTATAGAGTTAACCAGTACAACAACAGGTGTGTGTGTGTATAGAGTTAACCTGTATAGTACAACAGGTGTGTGTGTGTATAGAGTTAACCACTTACTTAACCACTTACAGTACAACAGGTGTGTGTGTGTATAGAGTTAACCTGTATAGTACAACAGGTGTGTGTGTATAGAGTTAACCACTTACTTAACCACTTACAGTACAACAGGTGTGTGTGTGTGTATAGAGTTAACCTGTATAGTACAACAGGTGTGTGTGTATAGAGTTAACCACTTACTTAACCACTTACAGTACAACAGGTGTGTGTGTGTGTATAGAGTTAACCTGTATAGTACAACAGGTGTGTGTGTATAGAGTTAACCACTTAGGTGTGTGTGTGTGTATAGAGTTAACCTGTATAGTACAACAGGTGTGTGTGTATAGAGTTAACCACTTACAGTACAACAGGTGTGTGTGTGTATAGAGTTAACCTGTATAGTACAACAGGTGTGTGTGTATAGAGTTAACCACTTACAGTACAACAGGTGTGTGTGTGTGTATAGAGTTAACCTGTATAGTACAACAGGTGTGTGTGTATAGAGTTAACCACTTACAGTACAACAGGTGTGTGTGTGTGTATAGAGTTAACCTGTATAGTACAACAGGTGTGTGTGTATAGAGTTAACCACTTACTTAACCACTTACAGTACAACAGGTGTGTGTGTATAGAGTTAACCACTTACTTAACCACTTACAGTACAACAGGTGTGTGTGTGTATAGAGTTAACCACTTACTTAACCACTTACAGTACAACAGGTGTGTGTGTGTATAGAGTTAACCTGTATAGTACAACAGGTGTGTGTGTGTATAGAGTTAACCACTTACTTAACCACTTACAGTACAACAGGTGTGTGTGTATAGAGTTAACCTGTATAGTACAACAGGTGTGTGTGTGTATAGAGTTAACCTGTATAGTACAACAGGTGTGTGTGTATAGAGTTAACCTGTATAGTACAACAGGTGTGCGTGTATAGAGTTAACCACTTACAGTACAACAGGTGTGTGTGTGTGTATAGAGTTAACCTGTATAGTACAACAGGTGGGTTTCTCTATGAGTAGGTATGTGTGAATTTATGTGTGTGAGTGGGTGTTGTGAATATTAGTTTCTGAGTGTTTTCCTTTCAGTTCTGTTTAGGGTTAGGGGTTTAGGGTTAGGAGTTATGGTTAGGGTTAGGGGTTTATGGTTAGGGTTAGGGGTTTAGGATTAGGGGTTTAGGGTTAGGGGTCAGGGGTTAGGGGTTTAGGGTTAGGGGTTATGGTTAGGGTTAGGGGTTTAGGGTTAGGGGTTTATGGTTAGGGTTAGGGGTTTAGGGTTAGGGGTTTAGGGTTAGGGGTTATGGTTAGGGGTTATGGTTAGGGTTAGGGGTTTAGGGTTAGGGTTAGGGGTTTAGGGTTAGTGGTTAGGGGTTTAGGGTTAGGGGTTATGGTTAGGGTTAGGGGTTTAGGGTTAGTGGTTAGGGGTTTAGGGGTTGGGGTTATGGTTAGGGTTAGGTGTTTAGGGTTAGGGGTTAGGGGTTTAGGGTTAGGGGTTATGGTTAGGGTTAGGGTTAGGTGTTTAGGGTTAGGGGTTAGGGGTTTAGGGTTAGGGGTTTAGGGGGGTTTAGGGTTAGGGGTTTAGGGTTAGGGGTTATGGTTAGGGTTAGGGGTTTAGGGTTAGGGGTTAGGGGTTTAGGGTTAGGGGTTATGGTTAGGGTTAGGTGTTTAGGGTTAGGGGTTAGGGGTTTAGGGTTAGGGGTTATGGTTAGGGTTAGGGGTTTAGGGTTAGGGGTTAGGGGTTTAGGGTTAGGGGTTATGGTTAGGGTTAGGTGTTTAGGGTTAGGGGTTTAGGGTTAGGGGTTAGGGTTAGGGTTAGGGGTTTAGGGTTAGGAGTTAGGGGTTTAGGGTCAGGGGTTAGGGTTAGGGGTTTAGGGTTAGGGGTTAGGGTTAGGGTTACCCTAACCCCAGAGGTCACGTTCACTACATTCATATTCACATGAAACTGTGAACAAGCAGCTCAAGGTCATCGACTCATTATGACATCAACACGTGTGTGTATGTGTGTGTGTGTGTGTCATGGATTCATTAAGTGTATGGGTGACCTGTGTGAGAGGAAGGGGAACTTGGTGTGAAGGTGATAATGTGATGAAGGTGATGAAGGTGATGAAGGTGATATAATCTTAATATAGGTCATTACAGTGTACTGTAAACTGTGATATTATTACTGATATTATTACTGTATGGAAATATGTATTCTAATATACTACCTGTGTTTCAGGACTGTTCTGTGTATGAAACAGAGAATAAAATACTTCATGTGGTGAGTGTATCTCAACACACATAAACACACACACACACACACAGGTACATAGCTCTGCTTCCTTGTGCAGTAGGTTTCCTTGCTGTACTCTTTGAAAAAGACAGAATATCTTTGACACACACTAGCAAAACACATGTGTGTATGAGTGTGTATGAGTGTTTTGATCAGTATTAGTTCAAAATCAAATATCCAACCAGCTGTCACTCACACTGCCCCCCCCCCCGGTCTCTCTCTCTCTCTCTCTCTCTCTCTCTCTCTCTCTCTCTCCCCCCCCTGGCCTCTCCCTCTCGACCCCGCATCCTCTATGCTCTCCCCCCCCGTGTGTGTGTGTGTGTGTGTGTGTGTGTGCAGTGTAAGACTCTGTCAGGTATCTGTGAACACATCATCTCCCTGTCGTCTGAGTCACTGCTGTCACAGTCTGCTCACCTGGAGGTCGTTCACCTCACCAATGTCACACCGAATGACGGCCTAGTGAGTGAACACCAGCTCATCCCGCAAACACCAACATGCCAGTGAACTGTACACACGGAACTCGGATAAAATCCCATGTTGTGTCTGTCTGCCTCTCTTGCGTGTGAGACCCCGGCACTGTCTCTTGGTCTGACTGTCTTGGCCTGTCTGTCTCTGTGCTTCCCAGGGGATGTATATTAAATCCACGTATGATGGCCTTCATGTAATAACAGGCACCACAGAGAATGTAAGAATCATACTGCTGCCTCACCATACAGCTCCCCTCACTACTGCTGCCTCACCATACAGCTCCCCTCACTACTGCTGCCTCACCATTCAGCTCCCCTCACTACTGCTGCCTCACCATACAGCTCCCCTCACTACTGCTGCCTCACCATACAGCTCCCCACACTACTGCTGCCCCCCATCCCCACACTACTGCTGCCTCACCATACAGCTCCCCACACTACCCCTCACCACAGCTCCCCACACTGCTGCCTCACCATACAGCTCCCCTACACTACTGCTGCCTCACCATACAGCTCCCCACACTACTGCTGCCTCACCATACAGCTCCCACACTACTGCCTCACCATACAGCTCCCCACACTACTGCTGCCTCACCATCCCCTCAGCTGCCTCACCATACAGCGCCCCCCACTACTGCTGCCTCACCATACAGCTCCCCACACTCCTGCTGCTTCACCATACAGCTCCCCACACTACTGCTGCCTCACCATACAGCTCCCCTCACTACTGCTGCCTCACCATACAGCTCCCCACACTACTGCTGCCTCACCATACAGCTCCCCACACTACTGCTGCCTCACCATACAGCTCCCCTCACTACTGCTGCCTCACTACTGCTGCCTCACCATACAGCTCCCCTCACTACTGCTGCCTCACCATACAGCTCCCCTCACTACTGCTGCCTCACCATACAGCTCCCCACACTACTGCTGCCTCACCATACAGCTCCCCTCACTACTGCTGCCTCACCATACAGCTCCCCACACTACTGCTGCCTCACCATACAGCTCCCCACACTACTGCTGCGTCACAATACAGCTACTGCCCTCACTACTCCCATACAGCTCCCCTGCTGCCTCCTCACCATAGCAGCTGCCTCACCACACTACTGCTGCCTCACCATACAGCTCCCCACACTACTGCTGCCTCACCATACAGCTCCCCACACTACTGCTGCCTCACCATACAGCTCCCCCACACTACTGCTGCCTCACCATACAGCCCCCCTCACTACTGCTGCCTCACCATACAGCCCCCCTCACTACTCCTGCCTCACCATACAGCTCCCCTCACACTACTGCTCCCCCATACAGCACTACTGCTGCCTCACCATACAGCTCCCCCACACTACTGCTGCCTCACCATCCCCACACTACTGCTGCCCCACACTACTGCTGCCTCACCATACAGCTCCCCACACTACTGCTGCCTCACCATACAGCTCCCCTCACTACTGCTGCCTCACCATACAGCTCCCCTCACTACTGCTGCCTCACCATACAGCTCCCCCACACTGCTGCCATACCTCCCCACCATACACTACTGCCCCTCACCATACAGCTCCCCTCACTGCTGCCTCACCATACAGCTCCCCACACTACTGCTGCCTCACCATACAGCTCCCCACACTACTGCTGCCTCACCATACAGCTCCCCACACTACTGCTGCCTCACCATACAGCTCCCCACACTACTGCTGCCTCACCATACAGCTCCCCTCACTACTGCTGCCTCACCATACAGCTCCCCACACTACTGCTGCCTCACCATACAGCTCCCCACACTACTGCTGCCTCACCATACAGCTCCCCTCACTACTGCTGCCTCACCATACAGCTCCCCTCACTACTGCTGCCTCACCATACAGCTCCCCTCACTACTGCTGCTTCACCATACAGCTCCCCTCACTACTGCTGCCTCACCATACAGCTCCCCTCACTACTGCTGCCTCACCATACAGCTCCCCTCACTACTGCTGCTTCATCTTTATGGTCTTCATGGTATTTATGATCTTTATGGTCTTTCTCTTGTGTTCTTAGTCAATTCTCTTTGTTTTCTATTTGATAATCTTTTGACCCATTTCCATATTTTCCTGTCTTATATTCTAATATTGTTGTGGATATGCCTGTCTCTCTCTCTCATTGTCTCTCTGTGTCTTTTTCTGCTTCTGTCTTCCTGTCTCTCTCTTTGTGTCTCTCTTTGTGTCTCTCATTGTCTCTCCCTGTCTTGCTCTGTCTCTCTTTCTTCCACTAGTCGCCTGCTGATCTGTGTAAGAAGATTCATGCAGGGGATGAAGTAATTCAAGTAAACCATCAGACTGTGGTGAGTATTACTGTATGGGGGGTGAGTACTACTGTGTGTGTGGTGAGTACTACTGTGTGTGTGGTGAGTACTACTGTATGGGTGGTGAGTATTACTGTGTGTGTGGTGAGTATTACTGTGTGTGTGGTGAGTACTACTGTGTGTGTGGTGAGTACTACTGTGTGTGTGGTGAGTACTACTGTATGGGTGGTGAGTATTACTGTGTGTGTGGTGAGTATTACTGTGTGTGTGGTGAGTACTACTGTGTGTGTGGTGAGTACTACTGTATGGGTGGTGAGTATTACTGTGTGTGTGGTGAGTACTACTGTGTGTGTGTGGTGAGTATTAATGCCTGTGTGGTGAGTACTACTGTGTGTGTGGTGATTTCTACTGTGTGTGTGGAGTACTACTGTGCAAGTGGTGAGTACTACTGTGTGTGTGGTGAGTATTACTGTGTGTGTGTGGTGAGTACTACTGTGTGTGTGGTGAGTACTACTGTGTGTGTGTGTGGTGAGTACTACTGTGCAAGTGGTGAGTACTATTGTGTGTGTGGTGAGTATTACTGTGTGTGTGGTGAGTACTACTGTGTGTGTATTACTGTGTGTGTGGTGAGTACTACTGTGTGTGTGTGGTGAGTATTAATGCCTGTGTGGTGAGTACTACTGTGTGTGTGGTGATTTCTACTGTGTGTGTGGTGAGTATTACTGTGTGTGTGGTGAGTACTACTGTGTGTGTGGTGAGTACTACTGTGTGTGTGTGTGGTGAGTACTACTGTGCAAGTGGTGAGTACTATTGTGTGTGTGGTGAGTATTACTGTGTGTGTGTGGTGAGTATTACTGTGTGTGTGGTGAGTACTACTGTGTGTGTATTACTTTGTGTGTGGTGAGTACTACTGTGTGTGTGGTGAGTACTACTGTGTGTGTGGTGAGTACTACTGTATTACTGTGTGTGGTGAGTATTACTGTGTGTGTGGTGAGTACTACTGTGTGTGTGGTGAGTATTACTGTGTGTGTGGTGAGTACTACTGTGTGTGTGGTGAGTACTACTGTATTACTGTGTGTGTGGTGAGTACTACTGTATGTGTGGTGAGTACTACTGTGTGTGTGGTGAGTATTACTGTGTGTGTGGTGAGTACTACTGTGTGTGTGGTGAGTACTACTGTATTACTGTGTGTGTGGTGAGTACTACTGTGTGTGTGGTGAGTACTGTATTACTGTGTGTGTGGTGAGTACTACTGTATTACTGTGTGTGTGGTGAGTATTACTGTGTGTGTGGTGAGTACTACTGTGTGTGTGGTGAGTACTACTGTATTACTGTGTGTGTGGTGAGTACTACTGTGTGTGTGGTGAATACTACTGTATTACTGTGTGTGTGGTGAGTATTACTGTGTGTGTGGTGAGTATGTGTGTGTGGTGAGTACTACTGTATCATTCCAGACTGTGGGGTCAGATGGAAAAAGAGTTCTGTCAGATGAGTGTGTGGCCCAATTTACCCACAATGCCCTGAGGCACTACACGCCATCAGATGGAAAATAGGTTGTGTTTCTTGTATGTCGAGGGAGTGTGTGTGTGTGTGAGAGAGAAAGAGAGATAGAGGAGAAAGAGATAGATGAGAAAGAGATGAAAGAGAGAGAGAGAGGGAAACAGTGGGAGAGAGAGATAACTGCATTGTTACACAACACCATGGAAAGAGATAAATACAGAAATATGCAGTGGAATGATCACCAGCCTCTCATAACGAACATAAGCTACAGTAATGCAGAAATAGCACAATCACAGCACAGCTCCAGTAATGCAGACATAGCACAATCACAACACAGCTACAGTAATGCAGACGTAACACAATCACAACACAGCTACAGTAATGCAGACGTAGCACAATCACAACACAGCTACAGTAATGCAGACGTAGCACAATCACAACACAGCTACAGTAATGCAGGCGTAGCACAATCACAGCACAGCTACAGTTATGCAGACGTAGCACAATCACAACACAGCTACAGTAATGCAGACGTAGCACAATCACAACACAGCTACAGTAATGCAGACGTAGCACAATCACAGCACAGCTACAGTAATGCAGACGTAGCACAATCACAACACAGCTACAGTAATGCAGACGTAGCACAATCACACCACAGCTACAGTAATGCAGACGTAGCACAATCACAACACAGCTACAGTAATGCAGACGTAGCATCAATCACAACACAGCTACAGTAATGCAGACGTAGCACAATCACAGCACAGCTACAGTTATGCAGACGTACCAGAATCACAGCACAGCTACAGTAATGCAGACGTACCACAATCACAGCACAGCTACAGTAATGCAGATGTAGCACAATCACAACACAGCTACAGTAATGCAGACGTAGCACAATCACAACACAGCTACAGTAATGCAGACGTAGCACAATCACAACACAGCTACAGTAATGCAGACGTAGCACAATCACAGCACAGCTACAGTTATGCAGACGTACCACAATCACAGCACAGCTACAGTTATGCAGACGTAGCACAATCACAACACAGCTACAGTAATGCAGACGTAGCACAATCACAGCACAGCTACAGTAATGCAGACGTAGCACAATCTCAACACAGCTACAGTAATGCAGACGTAGCACAATCACAGCACAGCTACAGTAATGCAGACGTAGCACAATCACAGCACAGCTACAGTTATGCAGACGTACCACAATCACAGCACAGCTACAGTTATGCAGACGTAGCACAATCACAACACAGCTACAGTAATGCAGACGTAGCACAATCACAACACAGCTACAGTAATGCAGACGTAGCAC
Organism: Brachyhypopomus occidentalis; assembly: GCA_020368025.1. NCBI lineage: Eukaryota > Metazoa > Chordata > Actinopteri > Gymnotiformes > Hypopomidae > Brachyhypopomus > Brachyhypopomus occidentalis. Next base: position 334,324 of record JAGXOD010001395.1, on the reverse strand, counting down.
AATCACAACACAGCTACAGTTATGCAGACGTAGCACAATCACAACACAGCTACAGTAATGCAGACGTAGCACAATCACAGCACAGCTACAGTAATGCAGACGTAGCACAATCACAACACAGCTACAGTTATGCAGACGTAGCACAATCACAGCACAGCTACAGTAATGCAGACGTACCACAATCACAGCACAGCTACAGTTATGCAGACGTAGCACAATCACAGCACAGCTACAGTAATGCAGACGTAGCACAATCACAGCACAGCTACATCAATGCAGAAATAGCTTAAAGACATGTTTCTTTAGTTAGAAAACTTTGTAAGCCCAACCAGTAATTTTATGCTGGCTGGTAGATGTGTGTGTATTCCTCCCCCCCCCACCTCTTTATCTCTCCTTCCACCTCTCTCATTCTCTCTTTCTTTCTCTCTCTCTCCCAATCTCTATCCTTCAGGTGGGGTGGCAGTTGAAGAACTTGGTGAATTCTCTTCGTGAAGACCCAAGTGGGGTAATCCTCACACTGAAGAAGAGGCCCCACAACACAACAGCATCCACACCCACTCTGTTCCCAAACACACGCTGGAAACCACTGGCACTCCAGGTGTGTGTGCACGTGTGCTTGTGTGTGTTTGTGTGTGTGTGTGAAATCCCTCACATCCATATGTCCATATCCATATGTGTGTGTCTGTGTGTATTAGCTGACCTGTTTCCATGACGCCAAGTTCTGTAGTTTCCATGGTTACACGTCTTCGACAGAAGCAGGTTCATCCATGTGTGTCAGCAATATCACAGTCACGATGCAGAAAAATGAATTCTGTGTGTGTGCATGCATGTATATATGTGTGTGTGTGTGTATATATGTGAGTGTGTGTGTGTGTGTGTGTGTGTGCATGCACGTATATATATGTGTGTGTGTGTGTGTGTGTGCATGCACGTATATATGTGAGTGTGTGTGTGTGTGTGTGTATGCATGCACTTATATATGTGAGTGTGTGTGTGTGCATGCACGTATATATGTGAGTGTGTGTGTGTGCATGCACGTATATATGTGAGTGTGTGTGTGTGTGTGTGCATGCACGTATATATGTGAGTGTGTGTGTGTGTGCATTTGTGACTAAAGTCCAACTAGTTTGGGACCATGTGGGATGTGGAGCTACCATGGTGATCCAGAGTGTTACGGTGCTGTTAAGGTGTTGGCAACAGGTCATGGGTTTGGTTCCTAAAGAGCAAACACACAGTCCTACTGAGAAAACTGTCTCTAGATAATAATTTGTTTGTGTGTGTGTGTGTTTGTTTGTGTGTGTGTGTGTGTGTGTGTGTGTGTGTGTGTGTGTGTGTGTGTGTGTGTGTGTGTGTGTGTGTGTGTGTGTGTGTGTGTGTGTGTGTGTGTGTGTGTGTGTGTGTGTGTGTGTGCAGCCCCTGCCCACCAGCCCATGCAGTGAGTCTCCTCCTCCTCCTGGTTGTCTGGGAATTTCCCCTGGCCTGGACTCACCAGCAGATGTATTCATACTGTCTCCTGTGTACAGCCACAGGTAGCCTCATGCACCCTGCCATACAGGCTCAGATGCCTTCACACACACAGACCGTATGAGTGTAAGCTGTGTGTGTGTGTGTGTGTGTGTGTTAGAGAGGAGGAGCTGGAGAGGGCTCTGGGCTTCGGTGGGTTCGGATCAGAGTCCCCAGGGTTCTTTGTGGACCAGGAAGGCCCTGTGGGTTTACACCACCCCCTACTGGACCCCGAAACAGGCCGAAACGCTGGGCTGCGTTACAGGGACCGCACCCCCACACGTGGTCTGTGTAAACACACACACACACACAGACACAAGCACATACATACCACACACACAACCACATACATACTATACACACACACTCACATACATTAACATTTATATTTAGGGCATTTTGCAGTTGCTATTATCCAGGGCAACTTACAAAGTGCTTTACACACACACACACACACTCACATACACACACACACTCACTCACAAACACACACAAGCACACACTCATATAAACACACACACATTCACTCAAATGCACACACACACACACACTCATATACACACACACGCACACACAAATCAGACTGAGTGGGCAGAAACAGCACCAAGAAGCTTACTATAGGAAATATCTCTAACCACACACACACACCCATTCACATACTCACATACACACACACACACACACACACACACACACCTTTTACAAGATTTTGTTTATGCAGGTGATCCCAGGCAGGTTTCCATGGCAACTGAGTGGCTTGCAGAGCCTCAAGAATCTGGAGTTTACAAGCGAGGAAGTCGAGGTGTCATAACATACTTAACTATACTACACCATACTTACTACACTGTACCATACTTAACTATACTACACCATACTTACTACACTGTACCATACTTAACTATACTACACCATACTTACTACACTGTACCATACTTAACTATACTACACCATACTTACTACACTGTACCATACTTAACTATACTACACCATACTTACTACACTGTACCATACTTAACTATACTACACCATACTTACTACACTGTACCATACTTAACTATACTACACCATACTTACTACACTGTACCATACTTAACAATACTACACCATACTTAACTATACTACACCACACTTACTACACTGTACCATACTTAACAATACTACACCATACTTACTACAATATACCATACTTAACTATACTACACCATACTTACTACAATATACCATACTTAATTACATTTACATTTACATTTACGGCATTTCGCAGACGAATTACTACACCATACTTACTAAACTGTACCATACTTAACTATACTACACCATACTTACTACAATATACCATAATTAACTATACTACACCATACTTACTACACTGTACCATACTTAACTATACTACACCATACTTACTACAATATACCATACTTACCTATACTACACCATACGTACTACACTGTACCATACGTAACTATACTACACCATACTTACCATACTACACCATGCTTAACTATACTACACCATACTTACTATACTGTACCATACTTACCTATACTACACCATACTTACTACACTATACCATACTTAACTATACAACCCCATACTATACTATACCATACTTAACTATACAACACTATACTTACTGTACTTAACTATACAGCACCATACGTACAATACTATAGCTTACTATGCTGCACCATACTTCACTATACTATACCATACTTAACAACGCCATACTTTACTATACTATAATGTACTTCGCTATACTATACATTACTACGCTGTGCCTTCCTTTACTACACCCAAGTTTACCATACTATATTGTACTTTGCTATGGCATCCCATACTTTACTACACCATACTACACTTAATATACTATGCCATATTTCATTATATCATAACATACTTTACTATATCATACTTTTCTACACGATACCGTACACACACACACACACACACATGATCTTTATAATCCCTCATTCTCTCTGCAGTTTTACACACTTCTCTTCTTCCGTTGTCTCTTACAGACTCAGACTCGTCCCTCATGCGCTTTGTAACTGATGACAGGATCCTGCACGAAGAGGCAGAGTTTCCCCAGCGTGACATGGGCAGGCGGACCAGGAAAAAGAGCCGCAATCCCAGCAGCCCTAGCTTTCCCATCAGCCCCTCCTTGCTGGCTCCACCTGTGCGGCTGGATTCAGGACCCCCAGATGGGCTGCCCTTCTCACTGCCTGACTCAAGCACTATGCCGCATTACCATGTGAGTCCCTCACTCACAAAAGCTTTGTGCTGCTTTCAGGCATGTGCTGGGTTAGCTAAGCAGGGGTGGGTTTGCATCTCTGAACCAGGTTTGAATCCCAGGTTTGAACATTTAAATTGTTTCATTCATCAGTGAAATATATATAGCGCTTGTTAAGCTACCATACATGAGTTTCCTGGTTTAGATAAACTTCAAACAGATCTGTATAAGCATGCAGATCTAACACACACATCTATGACAGAGATGCCTGTTTTTGTGGCATAGTGTGACATATCCCACTCACCTGAGGCACACACACACACACACACACACACACACACACACACACACACACACACACACACACACACACACACACACACACACACACACACACACACACACACACACACACACACACACACACACACACACACACACACACACACACACACACACACACACACACACACACACACACACACACACACACACACACACACACACACACACACACACACACACACACACACACACACACACATACACACACACACACATACACACACACACACACACACACACACACACACACACACACACACACACACACACACACACACACACACACACACACACACACACACACACACACACACACACACACACACACACACACACACACACACACACACACACACACACACACACACACACACACACACACACACACACACACACACACACACACACACACACACACACACACACACACACACACACACACACACACACACACACACACACACACACACACACACACACACACACACACACACACACACACACACACACACACACACACACACACACACACACACACACACACACACACACACACACACACACACATGCACACACCTATTACATGTACACATTTAGTTTTATATGTACACATATTTTCAGTTTAAACAGGAAATTACCCTTCTGTTTCTCTCTCTCTCTCTCTCTCTCTCTCTCTCTCAGAGGGCTACAGACTCGTGTCGTGCAGATGCAGATCGGTATGTAGACTTCTCTTCATCTTACTGTCTGACCTGTCTAACTCATTTAGCATTGAGAGTGTTTGTCTGGCGTGAGCTTTGTGAACAAGGGATTCTGCGCTGGGACTGTGAGCTGTGCAGCATCAGTAAGGACAACACACACTCTACTCGTTTATGGTAGTGAAGGTTAAGAGGGTTGGGGCAGAAAGGGGGGTTAGGGCAGTAAGGGGGGTTGGGGCAGTAAGGGGGGTTAGGGCAGTAAGAGGGGTTAGGGCAGTAAGGGGGGTTGGGGCAGTAAGGGGGGTTAGGGCAGTAAGGGCTTTTCTGATATAGTGATATAATGATATCACAACAGTAATTTAGTGATATAGTGATTTAGTAATACATTGATTTAGTGATATAGTGATATACTGATATCGTGACAGTGGTGTAGTGATATAGTGATGTCATGGAATAGTGATTTAGTGATGTAGTGATATGATATAGTGAGATATTGATATTGTGATATGGTGATTTAGTGATATAGTGATTTAGTGATAAGATATAGTGATATTGTGATATCATGATGGTGATATTGTGATATAGTGATATATAGTGATATAGTGATATATAGTGATATAGTGATATTAACTGTACCTCCGGGACTTTTAATCATCACTTCTCATTCTTTTGTTCCTCTTCCTCATCTTCATCCTCTTCAGGTTTGTTGCAGCAGGGGACAGACAGTCAGGAGCATCTATGAGGAAGGTACACCTTCACTCTCTCACTCTCACCTTCACTCCCTCACTCTCACCTTCACTCTCACCTTCACTCCCTCACTCTCACTCTCTCTCACTCTCACTCACTCTCTCTCACTCTCACCTTCACTCCCTCACTCTCACTCATTCTCTCTCACTCTCTATTTTACTCTACCTCTCTCTCTCTCACTCTCACCTTCACTCCCTCACTCTCACTCTCACTCTCTCTCTCACTCTACCTCTCTCTCTCTCTTACTCTCTCTCCTTCTTTCACTCTCTCTCTCACTGTTTGTCTAAGAGGTTTTATTAATTCACATAATTGTCTAAATGAATTCAAGTGTGCGTGTGTGTATGTGTTGTGTATGTGTGTGCGTGTGCACGGGTGTGTGTGTCTTCTATAGTCAGTGCATTACGCGTCTTTGAGGCCCAAGGCCAAGAAGAAGACCAAAGGTAAGAACAGAAGTAGGAGGGGAAAGGACCAGTGTGTGTGTGTGTGTGTGTGTGTGTGTGTGTGTGTGTGTGTATGTATGTGTGTGTGTGTGTGTGTGTATGTGTGTATGTATGTATGTGTGTGTGTGTGTGTGTGTGTGTGTGTGTGTGTGTGTGTGTGTGTGTGTGTGTGTGTATGTGTGTGTATGTGTGTGTATGTGTGTATGTGTGTGTAGGGGCTCTGAGCAGCTTGAGTAGGAGGCCTGTAGCTTGAAAGTCTGACTGTTTTTGGGCTATGTGTGTGTGTGTGTGTGTGTGTGTGTGTGTGTAGGGTCTCAGAGCAGCTCCAGCAGGAGGCGTATAGCGTGTAAGGATCTAGGCCACGGTGACTGTGAGGGCTGGCTGTGGAAGAAGAAGGACACCTCAGGATACTTCACCCCAAAGTGGAAGAAATACTGGTTTGTCTTGAAGGACTCTGACCTCTACTGGTACACCAATCAGAATGTAAGAAGCATCTCATTCCAGTGCTCCTATTGGTCAAGGTTTTTATAAGTGGTGGTTTTAATGGAATCATGGAATTACTGTGATATACTGTGATAGGGATTATTATTAGGATTAGGGTTAGGGTTAGGGTTGGGGTTAGGTTTAGTGTTAGTGTTAGGATTAGTGTTAGGATTAGGGTTAGGATTAGGGTTAGGACTGAGGCTGGTGTTAGGGTTCACCTCATGTTTGTGGTGATGTTTATCCTGTGCAGGATGAGAAGGCTGAGGGCTTCATCAATTTACCGGAGTTCCGGATCGACAGAGCAGTTGAATGCAGAAGAAAGCAGTGGGTGAACTCAGCACTACACAGCCACATAACCACTTGCATCTGCAGCTGACCCTAAACCAACCCCAACCCCAACCCTAACCCCAACCCTAACCCCAACCCTAAACCAAACCCCAACCCTAAACCAAACCCTAAACCTAACCCTAACCCCAACCCTAAACCCAACCATAATCCTAACCCCAACCCTAAACCAAACCCCAACCCCAACCCTAAACCTAACCCTAACCCCAACCCTAAACCCAACCCTAACTCTAACCCCAACCCTAACCGCAACCCCAACCCCAACCCTAACCCTAACCCTAACCCTAACCCTAACCCTAACCCTAACCCTAACCCTAACCCTAACCCTAACCCTAACCCTAACCCTAACCCTAACCCCAACCCTACACCCTAACCCCAACCCCAACCCTAACCCTAACCCTAACCCTAACCCTAACCCTAACCCTAACCCTAACCCTAACCCTAACCCTAACCCTAACCCTGACCCCAGAATGATGGAGATTGTCAAGTTGACATGTTCTTTTTCTTCCATTCACAGTGCCTTCAAGGCCTGCCATCCTAAAATTAAAAGCTTCTTTTTTGCAACTGACCACTTGGAAGAGATGAACAGGCAAGTGTGTCCACACCCCTGCTGGCCCCTCATCCTACTAGCCCCTCCTCCTACTGGCCCCTCCTCCTGCTGGCCCCTCCTCCTACTGGCTCCTCCTCATGCTGGCCCCTCCTCCTACTGGCTCCTCCTCCTGCTGGCCCCTCCCCTGTTTGGTCCCTTTCCCCTGCTGGCTCCTCCCTCTCCTCCTACTGGCCCCTCACCTGTTTGGTCCCTTTCCCCTGCTGGCCCCTCCCCTCCTCCTGCTGGCCCCTCCCCTGTTTGGTCCCTTTCCCCTGCTGGCCCCTCCCCTCCTCCTGCTGGCCCCTCCCCTGTTTGGTCCCTTTCCCCTGCTGGCCCCTCCCCTCCTCCTGGCCCCTCCCCTGTTTGGTCCCTTTGCCCTGCTGGCCCCTCCCCTCCTCCTGCTGGCCCCTCCCCTGTTTGGTCCCTTTCCCCTGCTGGCCCCTCCCCTCCTCCTGCTGGCCCCTCCCCTCCTCCTGCTCCTATCCTCTATCCTCTCCTCTACACTCAGCTCCATCTGTCCTTTCACAGGTGGATGAATCGTCTGGGCTTGGCTGCTATCGGCTACACACCTGATGACCCAGTGCCTCGTCCAGATGAAGGTGAATGGTGAAGTTATCTCTCACAGCCTTTTATTATCTTCTATAATCTTTTATAAACTGTCATAGCACAACTTTGGCTTTTAGAGGAACATTTTACAGTATTGCTGCTGTATAGAACACAGCCAAACACATACATACACACACACACATACACACATACACACATACATACATACATGCACACATACACACATACATACATACATGCACACATACATACACACATACATACATGTGTTCCAGAAACGTGCTCTAGACATTTGTTCCACTGCAAAGATCCCACAATTGTTGACATCTCCTGTATATGAGAGTGATGTGCATGTGATGGTACTCTGTAGATTACTGGAGTGAGAGTGATCAGGAGGACATGGATGGATCTATGACCCTCAAACAGGAGTCAACATACCACAGGAATCCCTCAGTACGTCACCTTGCCCATCTCCTCTTCCCTCTCTCTCCTCTCTCTCTCCCTCTCTCTCCCTCTCTCTCTCCCTCTCTCTCTCCCTCTCTCTCTCTCTCTCTCCCCCTCTCTCTCTCCCCCTCTCTCTCCCTCTCTCCCTCTCTCTCTCTCTCTCTCTCTCTCTCCCTCTCTCTCCCTCTCTCTCTCCCTCTCTCTCTCCCTCTCTCTCTCCTCTCTCTCCCTCTCTCTCTCCCTCTCTCCCTCCCTCTCTCCCTCCCTCTCTCTCTATCTCTGTCTCTCTCTCTATCTCTCTATATATCTCTCTTTCTCATGTGCAGTAAGGTCAGCGGTATTGATTAGGAGCTGTGTGGTTATTAGTCACTGATTAGGAGCTGTGTGGTTATTGATCAGTGATCAGTGGTCCTGATTGGGAGCTGTGTGGTTATTGATCAGTGATCCTGATTGGGACCTGTGTGGTTATTGATCAGTGATCAGTGGTCCTGTTGGGAGCTGTGTGGTCATTGATCAGTGATCAGCGGTCCTGATTGGGAGCTGTGTGGTTATTGATCAGTGATCAGCAGTCCTGATTGGGAGCTGTGTGGTTATTGATCAGTGATCAGCGGTCCTGATTGGGAGCTGTGTGGTTATTGATCAGTGATCAGCGGTCCTGATTGGGAGCTGAGTGGTTATTGATCAGTGATCAGTGGTTTTGATTGGCAGCTGAGTGGTTATTGATCAGTGATCAGTGGTTCTGATTGGCAGCTGAGTGGTTATTGATCGCTGACTCTGTGCAGGTTAGTTTGTCCAGCCCCTTTGCTGAGCAGCTCTTCTCTAGTGTCTCCACCTTCTCACACTCGTCCGCCGAAGATTCGTCCTGCCGCTCCAACCAGCGCGAGCGTCGCTCCTGGCAGGACCTGATTGAGACCCCTGTGGGCAGCTCGGGGCTGCACTACCTCCAGACTGGGGTGGGGGAGGTGCGTGTCCCGCTGTCTCCAGAGAGACTGCGCCAGGCCACGCTGCCCGCACGCCGCCGCCGCCCCCCGGGACGCGATGGCCCGTTTGCTCTGACGGACGGCGAGGAGCCCCGCCCACACTGCCACGCCCAGAAACAGCGAAGCCAGAGCCTTCCACGTAACCGTGGTGACACACATACGCTCCGGGGTTCGCACGCAGGACACGTGCACGGCACGCTGCGACCTCGGACACGCCTCCGAGAGGAGGATGAGGAGGATGAAGAGGAGGAGGAGGAAGGTGTGGCTCAGCGTGCCGGTGGCCGAGTGGACCCTCTGGAGGAGCTGTACCGCTCCCTGGAGCAGGCCAGTCTTTCTGCCTTCGGCCACCAGAGACCCTCCACGCGGCAGGAGTTCAGACGCTCCTTCGTTATTCGCTGCACTGATCCAGCCACCAACGAGCTGCTACACCACATCCGGGCCCTGCGTTCCACACTGAAGGTACGCACAGTGCTAAATGTCAGAGGTTAAAGTTCAAAGTAGGACTGGAGATATACAGGAGGGATCTGAAGCAGAAGTGTATGTACTGAGTTTGGTTCATAGCTCACCTACATTCTATCCAGGTGATCAACTGATCTCTTCACCCCCTCTGTCTCTCTTCACCCCGTCTGTCTCTTTCACCCCCTCTGTCTCTCTTCACCCCGTCCGTCTCTCTTCACCCCCTCTGTCTCTCTCACCCCCTCTTGTTCTGTCTCCACCCCCTCTTCCCCTCTCTTTGTCAGGCTAAGGAGGGAGACTTGGCTGTGATTACTCAGGTGCTGGATGACCCCTGTTTGACCTCAAGGAAGTTCCGAGATTGGAAGCTGAGAAACCATGAGCTTTTCTCAGACATCTGCGAGTTTAGCTGCAGCCCTCTGGAACCACCTACTGACCCCAATGACCTCTCACCTCTGTCCGCCACACTGATGATGCACACACACTCCTTTATAGAGACACACGTCTGAAACGTTCGTTTATACGCACATACACATGCTCCTTAACAAAGACACACATCTCTGACTCCTTTGCAAACATTCATACACTCAAATTCAGAAATACATTGTGTATACACAGACACACACACATAAACGCAACACTGTGGAATTTCAATGTCTTTCCTCAATGCCCTGTGGAATTTTCTGCCCACCTCTGACTATCACTGACAGCCAGGTGAGCCAGTTGCCTGGGAGATGACCCCAGAGGATTTTGTAAAGACTCATGAACTTTCCAGGTGCCACACGTGTGCTTACCTGACCTGGACACACACACGCATACACACACACACACACATACATAGGCACGTGTGTGCTGGATACACACATACACACACACACACACATACGCACACACACGCACACACACACACACACGTGTGTGCACATACAGATGCACATATGCACACACACGTCCCTGTGATCTGTATGCAGAGTTATCCTGCCAATCAGGCCTGTCTGAGGGTAATGAAGACAGATACCACTCTGCAGATTGAGAGAGAGAGAGAGAGAGAGAGAGACAGAGAGAGAGAGAAGGAGAGAGAGAGAGAGAGAGAGAAGGAGAGAGGGAGAAAGAGGGAGAGGGCGAAAGAGAGAGAGAGGGAGAAAGAGAGGGAGTGAAGGAGTGTGTGAGAGATAGAGATAAATCTCTTTTCTGGCTGGAGATATTTTATTCCCCTCCTTTATTTGAAAACCTCTGGAGATTTCTGTAGATTTGCTCTAGACAGTCTGGAGAAGTTTGTTTATTTGTTTTGTTTATTTGTTTTGTTTATTTGTTTTCCTTCCCTCAGAATGCTGCAGGAAGAGCGCTCATGTAGCCATGGGCAACGGGCTTCACTCTGTTACCAAGCAACACCGCCCTACTGTGTTAACTCTACCACTTTCAAAGCATGCAAAACTGTGTAATAGAGGGAGAGAGAGAAACAGAGAGAGTGTAAAAAAGTGATAGAATAAGAAGACTGACACCTTTCCTTATGTAGGAGCGTCAGTCAGTAATGTGTCTGGTCTGACTGACACTAGGTTCCTTAGAATGTTTAGAATATAGCCAAACTCCAGCATGGGTTAAACATATATGATTATAAGCCAAACGGACAGGAGGTATGTAAATAAGAACCTTTCCTTTGCCTATAGTTGCATCCTCTGCTGAAAACTGTGAACCCTACTTGTGAATGAATCTTCTGCCCCTGTACGGACTAACAGAAGCTTCTATGTCTCTGTTTTTTTCTACAAAAGTAACACAAACGACAGCAGCTTTGCTGAACTGGTCTGATCGTTCTCGGCCAGGCCACTGCTTGTTAGCTCCTCGGCGTCGAGTCCGTTCAGATCTGAGGTCTTTGGTCCTTCCTAACGATGCACTTCCTAACTCCAGATCACACACGCGGCTCAGCTGAAGTTCTAGAATCTGGCTGAGAATTCCAGAACTCAAATTATGATCAGAATTCTAGAATCACGGTTGACACGAATCTCACTGCTGTTGCTGGCCATGAAATATGTGAAATATTTTTGTCAAATTCCACTTTCCACCGTCAGGTCTGTGGAGAGGAAGGCCTACCTGTGCGCTAGCTAGCACTGCCTGAGCTCTTGGTGACCACGTGTGCTATGGACAGTCTCCACACGTTCTGCTGACAGGACCTTTCTTTGCATTGTGAGTGGAATAGTTGTGGACTGTATTTGAAATAAGTAGGATGTGATTATTTTTACTAGTCTGTAAATTGTACAGCTTACTGAAATACAAACCCCCAACAGACGAACGCACACCACCATAATTCCTCTTCACTGTGGGTTAGTGATTCCACTCATTTCCACTTTCGCCTGTGTGTTTTGCAGACAGAGGAGTTATGTAAATGCAGCAGTAAAGAGACGTATATTTACATTATGTGTGTATATGTCCTTGTACAGGCTGTGTGAAAGTATCCTTGTGTGTGTGTGTGTACACATATCCATGTGCATACAGTGTATAACTGTATGTGTGTTTATATGTGTGTGTATATGTGTGTGTGTGTGGCTATATCCATATGACTATATCCTCCATGGTCATGTGTGAGTGGTGTGTGCACGAGTATTTGTGTGTGTGTGTGTGTGTGTGTGTCCTTCTGGACTTCACTGTGGTTTGGGGCATGACCTTCCTGTGGTGTGTGAGTGGTGTGTGTACATGTGTGTGTACATGTGTGTGTACATCAGTTCTTCTGAACTTCACTGTTGTTTGGGCCACAACCTTCCTGGTGGTGTGAGTGATGTGTGTCTGTTGTGTGTGTACATCACTGTCTGTTGTGTGTGTGTGTGTACATCACTGTCTGTTGTGTGTGTGTGTACATCACTTCTAGACTTCACTGTGGTTTGGGACATGACCTTCCTGTCCCTTTTGCTGCCACCCTGCTGACTAAAGTGTAAGCTGCACTGAGACTACTGAACCAGTGCACTGAACCCGACTACTGAACCAGACTACTGAACCAGACTACTGAACCAGACTGCTGAACCAGTGCACTAAACCAGACTGCTGAACCAGACTGCTGAACCAGTGCACTAAACCAGACTACTGAACCAGACTACTGAACCAGTGCACTAAACCAGACTGCTGAACCAGACTACTGAACCAGACTACTGACCCAGACTGCTGAACCAGACTACTGACCCAGACTGCTGACCCAGACTGCTGAACCAGACTGCTGAACCAGACTGCTGAACCAGACCACTGCTGTGCCCCTCGGCTCACATCACGCTGACTCATCATCAGTCCGCTCTCCCTCTTCCTATATACACACATATGATTAAAAACTGTAAATTGTAAAACAAATAAATAAGATCTCTGCACTTATGAGGCTGTGTTATGATTTCAAATCACCATTTTTTTCCAGTACATTTGAGAGTGCAGAACATCATACAAGTGAGTATACACCTAACAGAATTAGGGTAGGGTTAGGGTAGGATAGGGTTAAGGTAGGGTTTGGTTAGGGTTAGGGTAGGGCTAGGGTTATTGTTAGAGTAGGGCTAGGGTTATTGTTAGGGTTAGGGTTATTGTTAGGGTAGGATAGGGTTAAGGTAGGGTTTGGTTAGGGTTAGGGTTGGGGTTAGGGTTATTGTTAGGGTAGGGCTAGGGTTAGGTGTAGGTTTATAGGTGTAGTGAGTTTAGTAGGAATATGGAGGAGTAGGTGTAGTTTATAGGTGTAGTGAGTTTAGTAGGAATATGGAGGAGTAGGTGTAGTTTATAGGTGTAGTGAGGAGTTTAGTAGTGATATTGAGAATGGGAAGAAACTTACTGAATTGGTTCTGGAGCAGATGTTCCTGTATCTCCTCCCAGACGGTGGGAGGTCATGGAGCATGTGGTTGGGTGAGTGGGGTCCCTGTATCTCCTCCCAGACGGTGGGAGGTCATGGAGCATGTGGTTGGGTGAGTGGGGTCCCTGTATCTCCTCCCAGATGGTGGGAGGTCATGGAGCATTTGGTTGGGTGAGTGGGGTCCCTGTATCTCCTCCCAGACGGTGGGAGGTCATGGAGCATGAGGTTGGGTGAGTGGGGTCCCTGTATCTCCTCCCAGATGGTGGGAGGTCATGGAGCATGTGGTTGGGTGAGTGGGGTCCCTGTATCTCCTCCCAGACGGTGGGAGGTCATGGAGCATGAGGTTGGGTGAGTGGGGTCCCTGTATCTCCTCCCAGATGGTGGGAGGTCATGGAGCATGTGGTTGGGTGAGTGGGGTCCCTGTATCTCCTCCCAGACGGTCTGAGTTTTGACACTCAGCTAGTTGGTGTGTCTGGATCTCCTGCCTGTTTTTTGCTCTGACAATGATGAGACGAGGATTGTTATCTGCATCACAACTTTATATCAACTCATTTCACAGGCCAGTGTCAACGTACTGTTGAAAACCACATTTCATGTAAAATAATACACAGTGCAGCTTCTAGGAGGTCACTGGTCCTCAAATGTCTTCTTTCTTTGCAGCAGGTTTAGTAACATCCATAAGTCTCCTTAAGCTATGAAGCTAACCCTCTGCAGTACGCTTGCATTTTCATCTGTGAAGCATCAACATAATTTATGTTTAAGAAACACCTTTGTCTAACCTTTCCTCTTTGTCAAATCTTACTCAAATTCAGTATGTTATCAGTATGAGGTTCACCTAAATGCTGTGTCAGCTTAATTGCAAAATTGTATGTTGGGGGTTGTTAAATGTACGTGAATCATTACAAAGGCCTTAACGATTTCCAAAACTCAGTATTCTGTAATAAAACTAATAGTGACACTGATGTGTCATTCTAATGAATCAGAACACCACAGATAACAATAATAGTTATAACTGAATCCTAATTAGTCAATAATTTATGTGAATGACTTTCCAGATGTGTTCTGCGTTTCATGTCATGGCTGTATTGAGCAATCATTGTGCTGCTCTGACAATGATGAGACGAGGATTGTTATCTGCATCACAACTTCATACCAACTCATTTCACAGGCCAGTGTCAACGTACTGTTGCTCAAGACAACCACATTTCATGTTACATAATACATAGTGCAATTATTCAAGCGTTCAACACACCACCACCAATAACTGCACCAATACCAACGATACCTGCACAAGATCAGAAGGGTCAGTGGATGATAAAGATGATCTAGTAAAGTGGACGTCCACACTCAACACTCTCGTTATTACTAACGTGTGTCTTGGACTTACATGTTTCTGTCTTCCCTGAATTTGTTTCAGATGAAAAATGTGATGAGTTTGCAATATTTTTAGGGACAAGATTACTAGTATAAATCATAACCTAGCAACAAGCAGTAATAGACTGTCAACTCTAATATCAGTTATTCACCCTAACCTAACATGTGTCCAAGGAATTGACATGGTAACTATTTGATGTGATTTCATCACTAAAATCCTCCATGTGTGAACAGGACGCTTTACCAACATACTTTATTAAGCAGGTTTTGAATTCATTATCTAATGATGCTCTAACAATTGTTAATCAGTCTCTGCAACTGGGAGAATTCTCAAGGATCAATTCTTGGGCCTTTACTGTTCAACTTATATATGGTCCCGTTACCACACACCATTAAATCATTAACACACATGGTGCACTATGAAGATGACTCATCTTTACATTTACTTAGAACCTAAAGCCCTAAAATCAATTAGTGCACTGATGAGTGCACAGGTGATATACAAACATGGATATCTAACAATTGTTTGCAGGTAAATATATGTATGTGTGTGTGTGTGGCTATATCCATATGACTAACCAGTGCACTGAACCAGACTGCTGAACCAGACTACTGAACCAGTGCACTGAACCAGACTGCTGAACCAGACTACTGAACCAGACTACTGAACCAGACTCTTACTGAGGAGCTCAGAGACATTTTATCCCTGTACACCTTCAACAAGAGCCTCAAAACCTTCCTGTTTAGATCTGCATTTGGTTTAGGAACTTTGATGGTTAATTCTTTTATCACATTACTTTACTTAATTACATTTTATGTTTGCCATTTTATTATTTTATTATTTGTTTTCTTCTAAATTATCATTATTATTATTACATTCATACATTTATGTATATTCATATACATATATTTATTTTGTTGTGCATAGAGGACAAGTGTGAACTGCAGTAGTCCATTAGAAAGCGCTGATCATACTGCAATGGGCGGCTTATCAGAACAGTACCGTGCATGCTAACAGACTTAGCTATGAAGCAAACAAACCGATTATTTAGCCTGATATATTTATTCAGCTATTATAATACAGTACTGTAAACTTCTGCTAATGGGCCAGGTGGTAATATGCATAGAATAATGACTCTTCGTTTAGAATGCAACAGGATTAGGTAATCTGTTGTAACAATAGTTGTCTTTGATCTAAAAGCAAGAAATAATAGATTGCAAAATGTAAGATGTTATTGAGTAAAGATGAGGTGGCCACTAAAAGTGTTGGTATTGGGATCAGGTTCATACAACGTATACAAAGCACGTAAACGAAGGTTAACAACATCTCCTGTCTCCAGTTGCAGGGTAAGACCACCAGCAATGTATTTGTAATAGCTATTGTAACAATATTGATATAGGTAGAGCAGCTTCTCATTGTTCTTGTATAACTGAACACCTGAATTATAGCCATAATTCCCTGAACAGGTGGTGAACCTGAAGTAGTAGACTCCTCTGGCTGGAGCTGTGAACATTCCTGAAATAAGAGACACAAATCAGCTACTTTACCACTTGTAAATAATATCATAATGAACCATAAACTGCTGAATGTGCAAATTCATTCAATCATAAAGTTGATTCATAGTCAACTGCTAGAAAATTTTACTGCCTAAAATCATAATTTACTGTCAGTAGTCTAGAGAACATTTATCTATTTATTTTATTTTTTAGTAGGAGTGCGATTCTTTCCTCACGTATAAATTATACATGTGTTCAGTCATTTTTTAGAATCATTAACCAATGACAGTGTAGAGGATCAGAGAGAACAATTTCATTGGTCAAAATCCGATCCTTCTTCCTGATTGGCTGACAACTTATGGCAAAGTTATTGCAGTGAAAATCCAATCACGAGAGCATGAAAAGATTAGCGAGTGAGTGGGAATCGTTTGACTGCGCACGCACACGCCATAACGTGAATGAAGGGCTAGCTGGTGTGAGAGTGGGATGTATCTAAGCACACGAGGGGGTTCGTAGTAGCGCAAAGGGAATCCCAGCGAGAGCAGAGTAAATATGACTGAAAGATGGACAACTGTGCATGATGTGTGAATCATGCTCTCATATTCAAAAGCGTGTTCATGACTAGTGCCAGTTAATCAACACCATACATACCATACTTCACCGGTTTTTAGTGTAACTGAGCAAATAATATACTCACACCTCATGTCTGCATGTCATGGCCCAAACTCCACTTCCCAGAACCCCACACTGCTAACCACACCTTCCAACCCCATCATGCCTTCCATTTCTGATTCTTAACGTCACCCGTTTTGTGATTTCCCACTAGTCTGTTTAAAGCCTGTTATTCCCACTCGTCTGTGGTTACAATGTGTTTCCAGATTGTTGTTTTATATCGTTTGTGTTTATTCAGCCTCTCTTTCAGTTTCTGTTCTTTGCTAAAATCTTCTGTTCTGTTTGATGTGTTTCTGTCCATCCATGTTGAGACAAATACCTGGTTTTGGATTGACTTTCTGTATATGAACCAGCCCTATACTCCAGAAATACTGCACAGTTGAATTATTACTCCAGAAATACTGCACAGTTGAATTATTACTCCAGAAATACTGCACAGTTGAATTATTACTCCAGCCTGGCTACAGTGTTTTCCAGTGCCATGGCTGCATCTGGTTCTGAAGGTTCTGATCGCTCCTGATGTGATCTGTATGTTGGCAGTACCTGTGTTTGGGCTGTAAGCTCCTGATGTGATCTGTATGTTGTCAGTACCTGTGTTTGGGCTGTAAGATCCTCCAACGTTTGTGATGACTTTAGCGTAGACCACATTGGTGACGCTGTTCACAGATCCCAAACTTGCAGTCAGAGCAGCTGAGAACGCCACCTTGGGTCTGCCTACAGAGTCAAACACCATAACTCAGTGTCACAGAACACATGGACTTGTAAAGCTCACCATTGAGGAGTTTACATTTTACCCATGTTTCCTCTTTTTAGGTTGTCCACATCACTTTCACTAGTAGCCAGTCTGCCATTAAGGGCTGTTGAGAAACATAATTGGGGAGCATAAGTGAACATGTGGGGACTTTGTGTGCTGTACGGCGTCCTGCAGTCGTCAGTGTCGAGTTGGATCTGAACTGTGATGATTTACCTGCATTTGCTTTCTTCAGTTTCATTACTTCATTCTTACTGGCTTCTAGTGCAGTCTTTGTTGCTGTTCATGAAGCCATAATGAGAAACCAAAAATATTAACATATGAATTATATGGAAATAATAACAAAACATAAAAGGGACTCTCACAAACATAGAACAGAGCAGTGTTGGTAAAATGCCCAACAGGACCATTCTGCCTACAGCTGTGGGGACACTAAGGAGGAGGGAGGAGAGGAAGAAGGGACAGGTGCAGGTGATTGGTAAGGGGGCGTGGCCATGATGTGTGATTGGTGGATTCCTGGCTGAGTGCTGACTGAGGCGTGACAAACGTATTTATTTACCTGCATTCTGTTTCTTCAGCCGTGTAACTTCACCTTCGGAGGCTGCTAACCTGTCCTTCACCGCAGACACCTCAGCTGTCTGTGCTGAAAGAAGGAAAACAAATCTGTTTACTGGGAAAAACACCAAATATTTCAACGTTTTATAAAAGCAACATGTACATTTGCATAATCTACCCTTCATGTTGTTTCTTTGTTAGATAATCTGCCCATGAATACCTAATTCTATTACCTGAAATATCTTTATTCAAGAGCTCCACTTTATTCTCCATTAGTTTGGTCCGCTTGATCCGTTGGGTCATTTTGGTCTTCAGGGCTGGCAAAGAATTTACCATTAAACTCAAACCATGAACTTAAATGCTTCAATTTTTTAAGACAAAATTGGAAAACCAAAAAATATAAAAAATTATCAAAATCTTGTGAATTTAGCTGGTAAATAGTTACTGTTGTTAGATGTCTGAACATCATAACAGCAAATGCATCATTTTAACAAAAGCACCAAATCACTCTTACCCGTGTTCTCCTGCTGCACATACTTCATCTCCGTCTTCAGCTCCACCAGTGCGGTTCCTTGCTGGTACACAATGTCTCTCAGCTGCTTCAACTCAGTAGGCTGGTTTGATGGCTTTGAGGCTTCAGCACTTTCTGCTTCCTGCAGGCTGTTGTGGACCAGCAGCAGTAGAGTTAGAACAGCACTTCTCTTCATCTTTACCGCCTCCCTTCCCTCAGTGTGGAGCTAAACTGCTCTTCTTATACACCTCCTGAGATGAGCAGTTCTCAGCTCTTACCATGATCAGGCTGCTGAAGCTTCCTCCTGGGTCCACTGCCAAATAAGGCAGTGATGCTTCTTACCACATTTGCTTTCCTACAGGAGGAACCCTGAAGTGGAGGAGTCGACCTGTTTGATCATGCAGCTTCTAGGAGGTCACTGGTCCTCAAATGTCTTCTTTCTTTGCAGCAGGTTTAGTAACATCCATAAGTCTCCTTAAGCTATGAAGCTAACCCTCTGCAGTACACTTGCATTTTCATGTGTGAAGCATCAACATAATTTATGTTTAAGAAACACCTTTGTCTAACCTTTCCTCTTTGTCAAATCTTACTCAAATTCAGTATGTTATCAGTATGAGGTTCACCTAAATGCTGTGTCAGCTTAATTGCAAAATTGTATGTTGGGGGTTGTTAAATGTACGTGAATCATTACAAAGGCCTTAACGATTTCCAAAACTCAGTATTCTGTAATAAAACTAATAGTGACACTGATGTGTCATTCTAATGAATCAGAACACCACAGATAACAATAATAGTTATAACTGAATCCTAATTAGTCAATAATTTATGTGAATGACTTTCCAGATGTGTTCTGCGTTTCATGTCATGGCTGTATTGAGCAATCATTGTGCTGCTCTGACAATGATGAGACGAGGATTGTTATCTGCATCACAACTTCATACCAACTCATTTCACAGGCCAGTGTCAACGTACTGTTGCTCAAGACAACCACATTTCATGTTACATAATACATAGTGCAATTATTCAAGCGTTCAACACACCACCACCAATAACTGCACCAATACCAACGATACCTGCACAAGATCAGAAGGGTCAGTGGATGATAAAGATGATCTAGTAAAGTGGACGTCCACACTCAACACACTCGTTATTACTAACGTGTTCTTATGTGAAGTATCTTTATAGCATCACTGCTCCTGTTTTGATGACTCATCCCAGTGATTCTCAGTCACATTCCAGAGCTTCCATGTTTACAACACACCTGATCCAGCTAACGGACTAATGACCAACCTGTCCAGGTTGAGAAGGGTATGTTCAATCAGGGAGAATACTACAGCATCCAGGAGATGGTCCAGTGAACCCACACACCAAAACAAGCTGTGTTGTGTGTTCAGTACTGATGGTGCTGTTTTTATTACCAACTCTGGACTCTGAAAATGAGTCAGTACTGCAGGTTCTTCCTCTGTAACAGGGATATGAGTAACGTGAGTGACATGTTAAAGAAGGCTGATCTGAGTCTGAATGAGAAGACCTGGCTCTGATGAAGGTGAGTAGATCTGGCATAACGTTGCCTTGTGTGCAGCTGCTTAGACTTGGAAACTGTTCTGTCCATTTGTTCCCCCATATAAAAAACGCTGCAGCCCGGCATGATCAACGCACACTCTTCGATTACGTTACACTCAAATTATTTATTTTACAAATGAAATGTTAGTTGCGCGTGTACAACTGCATGTAATGAAATTGATGAAAATAAAAGCGTGGTCAAAAAGTGTGTTTTACCAAGCTTCCGTTTCCCACGCTCACCCACCAAACTATCCTACGTCTTATAACCTTTACCCTCGTGACCAAACCTCAGGTGCATCATCAAAAAAAAAAAAAAACATTATAAAAAACAAAATTCAATATCACAAAATCCAAAACAAAATTAAATGTCCGTTACCTTTACACAAAATTAAATTAATAATAAATGTGTGCAAAACGGCTGTAACAGAAACCATTTCACAAAGCTCCTGAAACACAGGTGTTCCTTCCCGAGGAGGTTTGGAGCTCTGTGGTGTGTGGTGAACTGGGCAACTGGCTTGCTATGTGATTCAGCACTCAGTGGTCCTGATCTGTGAGGTTTGTATGGTCTACTGCTTCATGGCGAGCTGTTGTTCCCTAACACATTCTACAGTAATCACAGTTACAGTACAGCAAGGCAGAAATGTCATGAACTTATCAGTGGTAAAGGTGCAGTCCTCTGACTGTGCCATATTTAAAGTTGTAGACTCTCCATCAAGACCCCTTCTACTGCCTGTCAGAGATGGGCACTCAAGTGAGCGACTCGGGTCAAAGTCGAACTTAAGTCGCCTACAAAAAGACTTCAGACTTGACTTGAAACTCGTCCCTAATGACTCTAGACTCAACCTCATCCAAAATAACTTGTGAACAATAAGACTCAGTTGGCTATCTGTGAGCGAGTTATAGAAAAAATACTTTCTTTGTTTGTTTCTGTGATTTGAGTCGCAGCCGCTTTTCTCGTTTATCGCGAGCGGGAAATCGGAGAGAAGTGCCAAAAGTAAACAAACGAGGTTGCCATGGCGACAGCACCACATTTGGCTGCAGGGACAGAAGCGAAGGACGCGACGTGTAAAGAATGTGGGAAACAAATTAAAGAAACTGGAACACCAAACTTCATAAGGCACCTAAAACACATCTGGATAGGTTTGTTTAGTTTACAGTAGTCACTTAGCCATTAACACAGCTAATATATAAAACACACCCGGATAGGTTTGTTTAGTTTACGTTAGTCACGTAGCCATTAACACAGCTAATATATAAAACACACCCGGATAGGTTTGTTTAGTTTACGTTAGACACTTAGCCGTCATTATGTTTTTTAGGTAAAATAAAGTTTAAATGTCATTCTAAGACGGGCGCTCACATTGTTTTGTTTCCTTCTCACTGCACTGAGGCTGAGTAGAGACTGCCGACCCCAACACTAAACCTCCTGGAGCCCAACGCCGCCCTTCTAGTGTTCCTAGTGCAGTCAGCGCTCATTCAATCTCTCTGGTCTGAACAGAATTCATACAGATCTTTCCCCAACAACACAGTGTGCTCACACTGTTCTTTATATGTTTTGTTTTACTCTTTCACTGTATTTAACACATTTAGCTACAAGTCTATTTTTCTTAGTACAGTAGCAAACATGAAAACAATTCACACAGTATTTATCATATACAACAGAATAATTCTACCAACCAATTAATCTGCCAATAGACCATAAGGTGTTAATCTGCATATTTAAAATAATGAGACTTCATTTATTATGCAACAGGATCAGATAATCTATTGTAAATGTTTTCCAAGTCAGAAGTACAGAATGAAAAAAAATTGCCAAAAGTAAGTTCAGTATTAAAGTTTTCAGATGATTTTACACCAAATACATCAACTGAAGATCTCACATAATAAAGATTAGGAAGCCACTAAAAGTGTTTCGATCGGTGTCCGTTTCATACAGTGTATATTTTTCAGGTAAGCGAATGTGAACAAAGTCTCCAGGTTCCAGCTGCAGAGTCAGACCACCTGTGATGTATCGGATATAACCATCGGCGTTATACTCATAGAGGTGCATCAGCCTTTCACTGTTCTTGTACATATAAACACCTGAATTATAACCAGAATTTCCTGAACAGGCGGTGAACCTGAAGTAGTAGACTCCTCTGACTGGAGCTGTGAACATTCCTGAAATAAGAGACACATCAGAGTTACTTTTACACTTATACAAAGAATGTACAGGGCTATGAACTGCTGACTGCAAATTCATTCAAACATAATCATATGAGTCATAATCAGTCACTAGAAATCAAATGTTCTGTCTTTGAAATTTGGAGTTTCCTTCTGCATATGAACCAGCTTTATACTGCAAAAATACTCCAGCAATACTGCACTACTGAATTATTACTCCAGCCGCTGATGTGATCTGTATGTTGTCAGTACCTGTGTTTGGGCTGTCAGCTCCTGATGTGATCTGTATGTTGTCAGTACCTGTGTTTGGGCTGTAAGCTCCTGATGTGATCTGTATGTTGTCAGTACCTGTGTTTGGGCTGTAAGCTCCTGATGTGATCTGTATGTTGTCAGTACCTGTGTTTGGGCTGTAAGCTCCTCCAACGTTTGTGATGACTTTAGCGTAGACCACATTGGTGACGCTGTTCACAGATCCCAAACTTGCAAACAGAGCAGCTGAGAACGCCACCTTGGGTCTGCCTACAGAGTCAAACACCATAACTCAGTGTCACAGAACACATGGACTTGTAAAGCTCACCAGTGAGGGGTTTACATTTTACCTAGGTCTTTCTTTAGGTTGTCCACATCACTTTCACTAGTAGCCAGTCTGCCATTAAGGGCTGTTGAGAAACATAATTGGGGAGCATAAGTGAACATGTGGGGACTTTGTGTGCTGTACGGCGTCCTGCAGTCGTCAGTGTCGAGTTGGATCTGAACTGTGATGATTTACCTGCATTTGCTTTCTTCAGTTTCATTACTTCATTCTTACTGGCTTCTAGTGCAGTCTTTGTTGCTGTTCATGAAGCCATAATGAGAAACCAAAAATATTAACATATGAATTATATGGAAATAATAACAAAACATAAAAGGGACTCTCACAAACATAGAACAGAGCAGTGTTGGTAAAATGCCCAACAGGACCATTCTGCCTACAGCTGTGGGGACACTAAGGAGGAGGGAGGAGAGGAAGAAGGGACAGGTGCAGGTGATTGGTAAGGGGGCGTGGCCGTGATGTGTGATTGGTGGATTCCTGGCTGAGTGCTGACTGAGGCGTGACAAACGTATTTATTTACCTGCATTCTGTTTCTTCAGCCGTGTAACTTCACCTTCGGAGGCTGCTAACCTGTCCTTCACCGCAGACACCTCAGCTGTCTGTGCTGAAAGAAGGAAAACAAATCTGTTTACTGGGAAAAACACCAAATATTTCAACGTTTTATAAAAAGCAACATGTACATTTGCATAATCTACCCTTCATGTTGTTTCTTTGTTAGATAATCTGCCCATGAATACCTAATTCTATTACCTGAAATATCTTTATTCAAGAGCTCCACTTTATTCTCCATTAGTTTGGTCCGCTTGATCTGTTGGGTCATTTTGGTCTTCAGGGCTGGCAAAGAATTTACCATTAAAGTCAAACCATGAACTTAAATGCTTCAATTTTTTAAGACAAAATTGGAAAACCAAAAAATATAAAAAATTATCAAAATCTTGTGAATTTAGCTGGTAAATAGTTACTGTTGTTAGATGTCTGAACATCATAACAGCAAATGCATCATTTTAACAAAAGCACCAAATCACTCTTACCCGTGTTCTCCTGCTGCACATACTTCATCTCCGTCTTCAGCTCCACCAGTGCGGTTCCTTGCTGGTACACAATGTCTCTCAGCTGCTTCAACTCAGTAGGCTGGTTTGATGGCTTTGAGGCTTCAGCACTTTCTGCTTCCTGCAGGCTGTTGTGGACCAGCAGCAGTAGAGTTAGAACAGCACTTCTCTTCATCTTTACCGCCTCCCTTCCCTCAGTGTGGAGCTAAACTGCTCTTCTTATACACCTCCTGAGATGAGCAGTTCTCAGCTCTTACCATGATCAGGCTGCTGAAGCTTCCTCCTTTGGTCCACTGCCAAATAAGGCAGTGATGCTTTTTATCACATTTGCTTTCCTACAGGAGGAACCCTGAAGTGGAGGAGTCGACCTGTTTGATCATGCAGCTTCTAGGAGGTCACTGGTCCTCAAATGTCTTCTTTCTTTGCAGCAGGTTTAGTAACATCCATAAGTCTCCTTAAGCTATGAATCTAACCCTCTGCAGTACGCTTGCATTTTCATGTGTGAAGCATCAACATAATTTATGTTTAAGAAACACCTTTGTCTAACCTTTCCTCTTTGTCAAATCTTACTAAAATTCAGTATGTTATCAGTATCAGATTCATCTAAATGCTGTGTCAGCTTAATTGCAAAATTCTATCTTGGGGGTAGTTAAATGTACGTGAATCATTAACCAAAACTGTCAGTATTCTGTAATAAAACTCTAATAGTGACACAGATTCTAATGAATCAGAACACCACAGATAACAATAATGGTTATAAGTGAATCCTAATTAATCACTAATTATGCGATTGACTTTCCATGTGTTTCATTGAGCAATAATTGTGCTGCTCTGACAATGATGAGGCGATGAGATTGTTATCTGCATCACAACTGTATACCAGCTCATTTCACAGGCCAGTGTTGCTGTTGCTCAAGACAACCACATTTCATGTAAAATAATACACAGTGCAATTACGCAAACGTTCATTGACACCACCTTAAAAAATTGCACCAATACCAACGATATTAACCTACGTGCACGAGATCAGAAGGGTCAGTGGACGAGGTCTAAAGTTGAAGTGTACACTTGAAGTGTACACTCAATCTCCCTCATTACCACCAACATGTACTTCGCACCTATAGTTAAGTTGTCTAAACCAACTTAACTTTAATTTTATCTTAAATAAATTGGACGTTCTTCAACAAGCTCTCCAAAGCACAAAGACAGACCCACCAAACCTGGAGACTGAACCATACAAACATCCCACTGTCTGCAGGTTCTGTATCGGCCTGAAGCCCCTGGACCACCTCCAAGAACATGCACCATCCATCAGCCTCCTCTACATGGACCACCACCTCACCAGGATATACAGCAATGGCACTGCTGTCATTCAGACTGGACAAGTGTAGTAGGGTGGTTACAAGGAGAGGGACGTAGCCACAATCAAATACCTACAGAGAGTGAGACAGATCCTCAGAAGTCAGAAGTGGGCCAACAACAGCTACACTCTATGAGCTACATGCCTCATCACTATAATACCTGGCCAAAGAAGGAGAGAGAAGCCTCTGACATCAAGGCCAGGAAACTCCTCACAACACACTAGTAACAGTTATTAGTATGTGGGTTTCAAGGGTGCGGAGGACTAGTGAGCATTAGCACCAGAGTACTTTACTGGGTTGTCCTGCTTATAACGGACAGAGGTGGAGGTGCAGCGACAGGACCCTGTATTAGGACGAGGAACCCCAAACTCTCACTGCTGAGCTGACAGTGGTGTGACGGTGGTGAAGTTATTGAGGGATCGTAGCTCAACGCCGTCTGCCGCTACAGGTGTGACGCACGAGAGTGTTGAGTGTTGATCATCTTTATCATCCACTGACCCTTCTGATCTTGTGCAGGTATCGTTGGTATTGGTGCAGTTATTGGTGGTGGTGTGTTGAACGCTTGAATAATTGCACTATGTATTATGTAACATGAAATGTGGTTGTCTTGAGCAACAGTACGTTGACACTGGCCTGTGAAATGAGTTGGTATGAAGTTGTGATGCAGATAACAATCCTCGTCTCATCATTGTCAGAGCAGCACAATGATTGCTCAATACAGCCATGAAATGAAACGCAGAACACATCTGGAAAGTCATTCACATAAATTATTGACTAATTAGGATTCAGTTATAACTATTATTGTTATCTGTGGTGTTCTGATTTATTAGAATGACACATCAGTGTCACTATTAGTTTTATTACAGAATACTGAGTTTTGGAAATCGTTAAGGCCTTTGTAATGATTCACGTACATTTAACAACCCCCAACATACAATTTTGCAATTAAGCTGACACAGCATTTAGGTGAACCTCATACTGATAACATACTGAATTTTAGTAAGATTTGACAAAGAGGAAAGGTTAGACAAAAGTGTTTCTTAAACATAAATTATGTTGATGCTTCACACATGAAAATGCAAGCGTACTGCAGAGGGTTAGATTCATAGCTTAAGGAGACTTATGGATGTTACTAAACCTGCTGCAAAGAAAGAAGACATTTGAGGACCAGTGACCTCCTAGAAGCTGCATGATCAAACAGGTCGACTCCTCCACTTCAGGGTTCCTCCTGTAGGAAAGCAAATGTGGTAAGAAGCATCACTGCCTTATTTGGCAGTGGACCAAAGGAGGAAGCTTCAGCAGCCTGATCATGGTAAGAGCTGAGAACTGCTCATCTCAGGAGGTGTATAAGAAGAGCAGTTTAGCTCCACACTGAGGGAAGGGAGGCGGTAAAGATGAAGAGAAGTGCTGTTCTAACTCTACTGCTGCTGGTCCACAACAGCCTGCAGGAAGCAGAAATGCCAAACGGCCCCACTAACCTGAAGCAGCTGAGAGACATTGTGTACCAGCACGGTGCCGCACTGGTGGAGCTGAAGACGGAGCTGAAGTATGTGCAGCAGGAGAACATGGGTAAGAGTGATTTGGTGCTTTGGTCTCTTACTACAGAACAGTTGGCATAAGCATTTGGCAATATGGAGGAGGATAAAGGTGTGACCTGCCTAGGAACATCAGGTCTGTTTTTAGCTCTGCTTTATAAATAAAAATGCTACTTCAGCCCTGATCGTCAGCTTCACTGTTAACTTGACTGTGAGGTGGGTCTGCTGTGAGGTGCCCCTCTCTATGCCTGCAGGCAAATCCACTGAAGTTGTCCTGGGGGCATTGGGTGGGTGGGTGGGGTCAGTTAGCTGGGTGGAATTGGAGATGGCCAACACTGGGAGAAAACTGGGCTGAACTGGGCTTTAACAGTGTGAGTGTGTGTGTGTGTGTGTGTGTGCCCCGTGCTCTAATTGTTGTGTCAAGTGAGATCAATAATATTAATACTGCTCAAGCAATATTATTAAGGTTATTGATAACTTCCACTTTTTTTTTTAGCTTTGAAGACCAAAATGACAAGACAGATCAAACAAAACAAAGCACTTGTGACTAAAATGGAGACCATGAACAAAAATATCTCAGGTAATGAAAGTAGATACTCAATTCAATAAACGTTTAAATGTGTACATAATTCTCTCTGAAACAAATGTTGAACGGTGCTGAAACAGTGAACAGAGAAATGCAGTTCAGCAGCAATTAGGAAAAAACTGGACATGTGAAAAACAAGACAGTAAAATATACAAGGAACATTTACAATATAAGACCATATAAAATATGAAAATGTATACATATACGGTATATGGGGTACAGGATAATGTAATGAAAGTGATATGTACAACACGCCCTGCTGTGTAATACAGAGGTGTGTGTTCTCTACGCCCTGCTGTGTAATACAGAGGTGTGTGTTCTCCACACCCTGCTGTGTAATACAGAGGTGTGTGTTCTCCACACCCTGCTGTGTAATACAGAGGTGTGTCTTCTCTACGCCCTGCTGTGTAATACAGAGGTGTGTGTTCTCCACACCCTGCTGTGTAATACAGAGGTGTGTGTTCTCCACACCCTGCTGTGTAATACAGAGGTGTGTCTTCTCTACGCCCTGCTGTGTAATACAGAGGTGTGTGTTCTCCACGCCCTGCTGTGTAATACAGAGGTGTGTGTTCTCTCCACACCCTGCTGTGTAATACAGAGGTGTTGTTCTCTTCTCTGTGTACAGCCCTGCTGTGTGTAATACAGAGGTGTGTGTTCTCTCCACACCCTGCTGTGTAATACAGAGGTGTGTGTTCTCTACGCCCTGCTGTGTAATACAGAGGTGTGTGTTCTCTACGCCCTGCTGTGTAATACAGAGGTGTGTGTTCTCTACGCCCTGCTGTGTAATACAGAGGTGTGTGTTCTCCACACCCTGCTGTGTCCAGCATTTATGTTTTTGTTTCTCTAGAAGAGTCATCAGAGGTGACAGTAATAAAAACGGCGCTAACAGCCAGTCAGGACGAGGTGGAGAAACTGAAGAAAGCAAATGCAGGTGAAACACGAAACATTAACAAATGAACAACACCGAGCAGGACAAACCCCACGATTCTCGTTCAGATGTGTCACGTTTGTTTTTCATTCATAACAGCTCTGACCAAGAGACTTGCCGCCAGTGAGGGCACTGTGAAGAAAATTAAGAATTTCATAGGTAAGGCAACAATCAAATGAGCACTGCCCCATTTCACCTGTAGATGGTGTGGTTACTGATCTCGGTGGCAGTCATGGTCTGATGGTTAGGCACCGGTCCTGTAACCGGAGGGTCGTGGGTGCGGTTCCCTGGCCCTCGGCCACGACGGAAGTGCCCTTAAAGCACTTAAACTCCAACAGCTGTGCGGGTGCCAGGTGCATGTGTGTACGGCCCCCGAGTGATCACTGCACACAAACTGTGTGTTTGCACTGACATGAATAAATGCAGGGGACTAATTTCGATTGGGGTGTAAATCACAACTGGCAAAAATGGCAATTTACTGGTTGCTGATCTTTGTCTCTTGGTCTCTCAGAGAGACCACAGGTGGCGTTTTCTGCAGCACTGTCCGGACCTGTGGGTCCGTTTAGTTCTCTGACCACCCTGATTTACAGTAAAGTCTTCACCAACATCGGCGAGAGCTACAACTCAGCTACAGGTACAAACAGGAACAAGTCAGGTGCTACTTTATGAATGTACATACAGTAAACATGAACAAAACACGCAACGATTATTTACCAGACTGTAGTTACAACGCAGCATCTGTTTAACATCTACAAATGTGTAATTAACTCTACATGATGATGATCAACTGTGGTAAACACATCAAATAGTGTTCCCTTAAGACTCGACGTGCTCTTCTGAAACATGACAGGCTAACTGCCATTGGTAAAAACATTATCAAGAACAGTTTTTAAGGAATAGTATAATGTCTGAATGAAGCAATACTAATGTTGTTAATGAGAATGAAGCCTCCAGTTAGCCTTATGTAATAAGTAATACCTGTACCTGCGTGTCTCACCACAGGGGTCTTCACAGCCCCAACTGCAGGCGTGTACTATTTCCGATTCACTGCCTGTGGAGCAGCCAATGGCCATTACTCCGGCGTGAGCCTGTACAGGAACCAGGAGAGGCTGACACACCTGTTTGAGTACAACGACAACAGTCACGTCCGACATTTCTCTAACGGTCTCACAGTGGAGCTGGACAAAGGAGACACGGTGGACTTGCGCATCCCTAGCAGCTACAGGCTTTTCGACGACTCCTACAGTCGCGACACCTTTAGCGGCTTCATGCTCTTCCCAACTGCTGCCTGACCACTGAAATGTGGAGCAGAATCCCACATTACAAAATTATCATCTCCGTCTGTGAGGAAATCTAATAAACACCTACCTGCAAAATGATTGGTGCTTTCTTGAAAGAAAGAATCTGAATGAATGGAGTAGCTTGTGTTATTCAGGCTGCTAACCTAGACATACGAGTCCTGTGGTCGTAGGTGATGGTAAACGCAGTTATCAGTTACATAAAACATATATCGGTTACACTTTTGTTTTTTTTATGGGAGCTGGGACACGGTTTAGGGTGCTCGAGTGCCCCTCAAAATGAGCTGGTGTGTTATGGATCCATAGTGCCTGTAAATTCAAATGTAAAAGATTAATTGTTGATGTTTGACAGGAAACAGCTGATGTCACTTTGTTCTTATAAAAATCCAGGTTGTTATTGTAATTCAAGTGAAACAGATGCCCATGAACAGCATAATAAACCAGTGTACTGAATCACTTCTGTCTCAGCATCATTCCAAAACTGATCTGAGCAACATCCTGAAATAACTGACTTGGTATGAACTTCATCATGGCCCGTTTACACCCCAGCTGTGCAGAAAACAGCTTTATCATGATTAGGGAACCAAACTCAGTGAAGCAGTCAACTCAACATGCTGCCACATCTTTATGTGATCAGGATATCAGTGAGGTTCATTAGTTAATTTACATGTCAATCATATGAGACACATCTGCTCCACCTGCTCTGAGTCTCCACACACAAGCGTGAGGATCTGAGTGATTCTGCCAAGGGCCAAACTGCATGGCTAGAGTACTGGGTGAGTACTGGGTATATGTAGCTTATGTAGCTCAACCAGAAACCATAGGGAGGGGAGGAAGTACAACACACAGACCCTTGGCATGTAGACACACACACACACACACACACACACACACACGCAGACACACACACTCAACACGCCATGGAAGATGGTTGCCTGTCTGACGGGGAAGAGAAGGAACTTGGCTGCACCATTATAAAGGCAGCACCACCTGCTGGTGACTGTTGCTTGCTGCTTCGCCTCCTGGTGGCCAGAGACGTGCACTGCAGCCCCGAATATGGCACTACGGCACCGACACTTTTCAAATAAAATAACAGCCATTTTTCATGAACTTACCAAGAACTTATTTATTATTATTATATTTAAAATAACTACCCATTATACAGAAAATTACAAATATTTTTTTCATTTCCCCAGAAATTGACAAAAGGAGAAAAATGCAAAAGAAAAAAAAAAAGAGATGTGGCAATATCGATCGATTTACACAGGGCAGATGGAGACTGGCGGGTAGATTTTAGAGCAGATGATTTCTACCCTCTCTGGACCTAGCAGACAAATGTCCAACAAACACACCACCGTCTCCCTCTCCAGTACTGGGGCGGAGCTTAATAACACCTCTGCAGAGAGAGAGAGAGAGACAGACAGAGAGAGAGAGACAGGGGGAGAGGGGGAGACAGAGAGAGAGAGACAGGGAGTGAGGGGGAGACAGAGAGAGAGAGAGACAGAGAGTGAGGGGGAGACAGAGAGAGAGAGACAGGGGGAGTGAGTGTAAAAAGTGGAAAAATGTTTATACAGTATATAGCTGTACACAAACAATGTCTCACACAGGATTTCACACGCGCGCACACACACACACACACCTGGGGAGGTGTAGCCACTAGTGCTCTGAGCACAAACGCCACCCAATGAAAGGAATGACATCAGTGTGTTGTCATAGAGACCAGGACCTGGCATTCCAACTGCTCGAGGATCGTCAGAGGAATAAATGGGGAGAAAGACAGCAGAGACTGCAGCCTGCTGATTAAGGCCTGGAGAGAGAGACACATGGAGAGAGAGACACATGGAGAGAGAGACAGACAGATCAACCCTAACCAACCATATCCTACCCTAACTGACCATACCCTACGGTAACCTACCTTCACCATACCATACTTTCTTGACACCACCCCACCCTACCCCACCCTATCCTACCCCACCATACCATACCCTATCCTACCCCACCCTACCATACCCTATCCTACCCCACCCTATCCTACCCTGGTGCAGCTGTTTCTCTTACCCAGGATTGTGAGTGTGAAGTATCCTGGGAAGTCGACTGGTGCATGTTTCTCCATGACTTTGTTTGATGGAAAATCTGGACTCCATGTGGAGGGGCTGAGGTTAATTCTGTGGAGGAGGTCGTCACGATCATTGAAGATGAACTTTACTGGAATGCTCTCACGATCCAGAGAGCCACAGCGAACATGATTCACAAGGTCGCGATCCAGAAAGTCCCAAACACTGCTCTCCCATGATGCACTGGGGTGACAATGAGCTGTGCTTGCTGTCTCCCTGTTGTCTGGGAGGTCAGAAATGACACACTCAGATCATGTGCTGCTGAGAATGTGTTCACACTCACCTGAAGGTGTCTTCCAAATTACATGCCATGATTTGAATCTTAAACCATGTAACATGGAAAAACAGAAAAGATTAAAAGCTGGATGCAGCTTCCTCCACTGGAACCAGCCTGATCATAAAGGAAAAGATCTGATGTGGACCACACTAAACGTCTCTGACACCTGGCTGCCTCTGTGCACCGATACGTGTAACAGAGATACACGTGCAGGGTTAGGCTAGGCTAGGTTAGGCTAGGTTAGGCTAGTGTTGTCTGAGAAGGTGCCGAACCTGTTTGGGGTGACTGCACCATAGTCGCTTGGTTGGAATGTCCAGCACTCTCTTCATCCTCACACACACCCTCTTCATCCTGCTCATATGTTAGCCTCTCTTGCCTTTGGAAAACAAGAAAACAAACAATGTTCACAGCCCTGAACACGTGTAATCTCCCCAACAGTGGAGGGGCTGGCAGGTGTAGATGGGGTAGCGATGCGGCACTGGGCAGAACTGCACCTGCTGGTGTTTTACATGCTTCAAGCAGAGACTTTGGCTGCCACTTTTGACACCATATTAGCAGTTCAACCCAGGACTGTGTTCCATCACCACCATCACCCCCAGCAGACATGTAGGTGAGGGTGTCATTGTTTACCTGTCTGACTGCACCTGTGCTCTGGTCTGGCTCTGCACGTCCCTGGGTAAACAACAACAAAAGGAAATTACACTATTATTTACGCATATAACAATAACAATAATAAACACACCATGTTACTAAAAAATCCTCATGTTCTGGTTCAGGGAGAAGTATTCTACCGTCTAGACGTTCTCTACCATCTAGACGTTTTCCACTGTCTAGACGTCTAGACGCTCTCTATTGTCTGGATGTTTTCTACTGTCAGAATTCTGATTTATCAGCTCACTGTCAAGCCCTTATTCATAAAAGCAAACTCATTACACCTCTTGTTCGGAGTTTATACTTTTCTCAATCTTACGTTGTTCCTTGATCGGTTTTCCTGCGTTTGGGAGACACCGTGCTGTCACTAGGGGGCGCTGTGCGCGACATCTCCCTCTGTTCCACAGGGCCCGTATCTGAGGCGGAGACAGATCCTCCGGACACATCTGCAGTGCCACTTTCCAACTGCAGTAAAAACAAATTCAACAAAAACATTAATCTTGAATTGTTTTTTTGTGTGTCAAATATCTAAGATTCAGATATTTTGGCTCAGTTAAATGAACTACTGAAATAACTACTGAAAACCTGGTGGATCCTGTGTGGTGTGTGCTGTGCGCCAAACTGAGGCGCCTCTTGTGGCCAGGAGTGGTACTGCACCGCAGCGATGTGGCCCTGTATATGGAAGTTATTCAGTGTCAATATTAAAATGAAAATGTAATACGCATTTACATTTACATGTTCCACTCATACAAGCAACGTTGAGCTCAAAATTCAAATTAAATTAAATGCGTATTACATTTTCATTTTAATATTGACACTGAATAACTTCCATACCTGTATAGCAAAACTCCTGTGCTCTCGGTACTGCAAGCCCTCTAGCTCCCTCTGCAGGTCAGCTACTGCCATTAACGACAGAGATGCCTCACCTGTAGCTCATAAACAGAGAGAAATGTTAAAAACAATAAAGTGGTTTTGAATTCATTAAACTTGTTATTGAATTTGAGGTTTTTTGCTTTTTTGAGGTTTGTTTGACTCTCTTATTAAGGTGTTATTTTAGTGACAGCGTCAGGTCCACCCAGCTGCCTGTAGAGGGCAGCAGTGCTGCCAGCAACATATAGCTGACTGGCACATGTACAGCAGCTGGAGGGGAGGCGGAGCTAAGGGAGGAATGACTCACAGGCTGTGCTGGGGGCGGAGCTTGTGGGTGGGGTGTAAGTGGGTGGAGGAGGGGGGTAGCAGTAATGCCCTCCCACCCTCGTCTTCCTCAGTACAGTGTTTTCCTTTAGGGTTTTTGTCCACTGGATGAAGGTTTTCACTTTGGGGTCTGACACATATGGCTGTTTCCTGTGGCAGCCTGTGAGTAACAAACACACACACACACACACACACACACACACACACACACACACACACACACACACACACACAGACATGTAGACATGCAATTCTAATTTTTGAGTGTGATTTAAATATCCAGGTGTGACTCACCTGTAATGAAAAGTTGAGTCTCAGCACTGCTAGTCAGATAGAGGGAAGAGCCAGACCGTCCACACACTCTCATCTGAGTGCACACAAGGTAGGTCACTGCAGAGGGTGTGTGTGTGTGTGTGTGTGTGTGTGTGTGTGTGTGTGGGGGGAGGAAATAATTCAGTGATTAAGAAGAATGATAGAGGAATTTAACATTTTTCAGTAAAAAATGCAATTCTCCCTGATCACAGAAACACATTATGAAGTGCATAACCCACACAGTGCATAATCCACACAGTGCATAATCCACACAGTGCATAATCCACAGTAAACAAGCAGTAAAGTCTTAAATGACAACAAAGATGATGATAATGACTGACAGACAGATCACACAAAGCAGCTGAAAACAAGAAATGTCTCACTGTTATTCAGGCAGTACATGTAACCACTGCAGTGTAATGGCACCGAGTTCTCTCTGGGGCAGATGTGTAAGGGGAGTGTGGATTACTGGGGCAGATGTGTAAGGGGAGTGTGGATTACTGGGGCAGATGTGTAAGGGGAGTGTGGATTACTGGGGCAGATGTTGTTGAAGATTTCAGGCTGGGATGAGGCAAAAATTTCCAGGATAAAGGGGCAGTCTGAGGTTCCGTCCACTGCATGGACCCAGCGATACGTCCAGTACTTCTCAGGGACTGTATCACACACACACACACACACACAGACACACACACACACACACACACACACACACACACACACACACACACACACACACACACACACACACACACACACACACACACACACACACACACACACACACACACACACAGACACACACACACACACACACACACACACACACACACACACACACACACACACACACACACACACACACACACACACACACACACACACACACCACCTGAGAGGAAACGCACAAACTCAGAGCAGAGGAAGCAGAACTCACCCTCACAAACACGCTGGGGCTAATACATTACTTACCCCACTTTACAACCATCACGTAGTAAGTTGTATTCCAACTCAAGTGAGACTCAAAGTGAGCTAAAATACACCTAACCTGAATAAGGGTGTATGTGGGTGGGGGTGTGTGTACCTGGTGGAGAAACTAAAGGTGACCTCAGGTAAACTCCACTGTGGCTGAACACTTTTTGGAGGAATTACAGTCACCACAGCTGAAGGGTTTCGAGGGTTCAGACAGATCTCTGTTGCATAACACCATACAGTTAGTTCTCCCGCGTGCGTGCGCACGCACACACACACACACACACACTCTAACGCTCCATGTGAGCGGTACCTGTTTTGTGGAAGGTGAGGAGAGGCAGGTGACTGGTCTGTGGTCTGGACCGGTTCTGGTAGCTGTGTTTGAGTGTGTAGTGCTGCAGGTGAAGGACAGAACCCACAGCCAGGCGCCGGTACCACTGAGGACACAGGTCGCTCCACAGAACCATCGTCATGACGCCACTCTGATCTGCTACCTCAAAATACGCCTGAGACCAAGAGAACAGCACGAGAACCAGTGAGAATTTACTTCTGCACTGGGAATCAAGCACCAAATCTTTGCTGCACACACACACACACACACACACACACACAAAGATTCAATGACTACAGCATCCCACCTGGAATGGGAAGTCTGTGTTTTGTCCAGGGTTTCCATAGTAACGTAAGCGAGACTTGTGCAGTACTCTGACCAGCAGCGGAAGCGGCCGTCTAAAAGTGCTGAAGAATCCTTCAAGGTCACCCAGGAGGGAGATCTTAGAGACTGGCCCACACACAGAGAGATCAGTGCAGATTAACACACGCACAGAGAGATCAGTGCAGATTAACACACGCACAGAGAGATCAGTGCAGATTAACACACGCACAGAGAGATCAGTGCAGATTAACACACGCACAGAGAGATCAGTGCAGATTAACACATATGGAGGCTCAAGATGGCAAAGTAAGAGCGCGTGCTAAATTCCCCAAGTGCAAATGTAAATAAAGTTCGATCTTATTGCCAATTCTCCATATATTTAGACTGCATTGGAACGATACGTCTCTGTACACTTTTACAAGAATTAAGACTATAAAATGATCAAGAGTTCAGTTAATAAACTGTAAAAAAAGTCTTACCGTCTATCGCCACGTCCGGCGGAGGCGCGTTAGGGAGCCACACTCGTCCGTGAGGATCTTCGTTGTTCCATAGTGATAAGTAATGTTTTCTGCTCCCCTTCAGTGGCACATCCGGCGGGGCTGCCGCACACCTACTGTCCCGCCACCAGCGAAGGGAATTTAAGTCTTTTACCGAGAACAAAATACCGGAATCCCCCGCGCTGCATTCTGCGTCATCTACACACACGCAGCTGTGTCCGAGTCTCCTCTCGTCGTAGAACAGCGACAGTCGCCTAACGCGCATGCAGCCCCCGCAGTGCAGCCTGTTGGTCTGAACCAGGTGGTTCAGGCGCGATGTGAGGTGACATTTAACCTGCAACTGTCCATCTGTAATCGTAACATCATACATGTAGCTGTCTGCGGCGGGCGCGTCCGCTAGATACCGTCCCAGCGCAATGACGGAGACACACAACGGCCTCGCCAGCTCCAGACGCAGAGTCCTGGAGACGCATAGCTGCTCCAGTGTGGCCTGCAGGGCGCCGTGTGTTCGCGCGCACACACTCTCCAGCGCGCACACACTCTCCAGCGCTCACACACACTCTCAAGCTAGCAAACACTCTCAAGCTAGCAAACACTCTCTAGCGCTCACACACTCCCGCGCTTACACACACTCTCCAGCGCTCACACACACACTCCAGCGCACACACCCCGGCCCTTCAGTGCAGTACCGACCACACACACTCAGGCCAGAACTGTCGCCCGTCAGCCCTGAGCAGCTTGCTAGCCAGTTAGCTCCGCTTGCTGCGCGAGCGACTGAAGCGTGTGTATAATTTTGTCAGTTATCTAAATATACGGCAGCCCTGCTAGCGGCTTCGCTATTATATGACAGCTATATTCAAGATTTCCTCGGCGCAAATGTTGAGAAAACAGGAAACACAAACTAGCAAAACTTGAATGGCGCGGAAGATTCGTTTCTTCTTCTCTTCTTATACATGTCTAAGGAGCTTTAACGCTCCGAGTCTAATACTGCCCCCTATAGTCGGAGAAGCAGGAAATAACACAGCATTGCTTCTCCACACAGTACATAAGCAACAACAGAGCCACGAGATTTTAAAAAATATTTATTTGTACCACATAATCAGGATCGAATAAAAATATTTAAATATCACTATGACAATATCCAAGCTGTTTCAGAATGTAAACCTTTTTTATTAATATCCTTTAAAACAATATTAACATGTTAAAGCTTATTTCAGTGGTATATGTACAGAAAAACAAGCCATACAACATAAAAGTCTCTCCTACACCGGGCTGAAGCACAGATTCTTCCACCTTCCCAATAAGACACTTCAATAATTATTCTTTTACAAAATACTTGTTTTTCTTTTTTAAATCAAACAACATATATAAATGTATTTCAATCTATTTAACATTTTATAAAATAAACAACTATATACTTTTTCTAAACATCTTTATACATTCTATGTTACAATATTTTGAAAGTGCAATCTACACTGTAAGAGCAAAAATGTGCATTTTTGAACCAAATTTCCATAATCATCTGTTCAACTGGTCTGACAAATATAGTGATCACTGTGTGCTCATAAATACCGATAAACAAACACACACACACACACACAACCACTGGCACACAGACCAGACACCTGCAACCTCAACAGAACCAAAATATGTAAATACCCAAGACAGACAGAAAATGAGAAACCATGTGGTGATGAGCATGGAAATGAGGGTGGTGATGTGGGTGGAGATGCGGGTGGAGATGTGGGTGAAGATGAGGTGGAGAGAGATTATGTCACCTTGACAATGTAAACGGGGAAGAAATTACAAATGATTTATGTGAGAATAATGAAGGAGAAAGACAGAGGGAGGCTATTCATCTGCTTCAACACAACCAAACACTACATGAACACATCTTGAAACTGAAGCAAATAACAGAAAATCAGAGGGGCCTTCATGTGGATTTTCCTTGAAGATTGAATGAACTTGAATGACTTAAGAGTGTTGGGCAGTGTTTACTGAGGATGGAGTTTAGTATCTGCCATCATATCATCCGTCACACTTTAAAATGGCCTGTGACAAACACCTGGTCAAGATGAAAGTCCAAGCCGCCCAGAACCCTAACCCTTACATAGGGGTGTACGTGCCATCAGCTCATTTTCTACCCACTTTATCTAGAGTGATGATGGATTTCAGAGCCCCTGTGTTCTGGTTTCTGTGCTGGGCTCAGGGGAGGTTGGGTGGGGATGGTCCAGCTCTGCTAAAAAGGCCTGGTCCAGAACTTCATAACCGCTTCATAACCGTGCTGGACCTTCTGCGTAGGTTTGAGTGGTTCTGGTTTCTTAATACATTACATGTTTCAGCTGATAGTAATACAAGAAAGATGCTTTTAACCAAACAAATCAATCAATTAATCAATATTGCATGTGGATGAACATAAAATGTGCGCTGAAGGGAAAAACTTACAATGTCTTATAAGAGAAACCTGAGCATGTCGAGTCTTTGCCCACTGCTTAGTGTGATCACACTGCTGCCTGCAACCACTGTGATGTCTGCAACCTCTGTGATGTAACCACTGTGATGTCTGCAACCACTGTGATGTCTGCAAC
>JAGXOD010001395.1:280000-287500 GCA_020368025.1 Brachyhypopomus occidentalis | reverse complement strand
TAACCAACTCACCTGTGATCTAAGAAAAGGAATTTCCACTCCAGACTGTGTCTTGATGTAAATTCATCACATGGGTCTTCCACATTACACAAATCCTGTTA
Source organism: Brachyhypopomus occidentalis (assembly GCA_020368025.1). Lineage (NCBI taxonomy): Eukaryota > Metazoa > Chordata > Actinopteri > Gymnotiformes > Hypopomidae > Brachyhypopomus > Brachyhypopomus occidentalis. The sequence goes on along the minus strand of JAGXOD010001395.1, from coordinate 287,399 downwards.
CACAGACACACACACACACACACATGAACATATATTACAGCACTGTGTGTAGAAGTCTGTGAATGTGTTTAAATTATGCTGAGCGAGTTGGCATAAAACCCTGGTACAGATTAGACCCGTCGTTAACAGCAAACTGTGCCACAGTAACACAGTAACACCAGTAACACCAGTAACACCAGTCATTAATGAGGACCCTCATGGTGCTACCTCATCTCTAAAGGCCACAGATATCTGCCATGAAAATGCTTTTACAAAGGCAGAAACTATAAACAGATAAACATTGAGGAGAGATACAATTTTGCCTCATTTACATGTCAATTTTGATTGGCTGGACCGCAGAGTGAACAAACGGTATCTGCACCTGTACGGCTCATTGGCTGGTTGTAAATTAAATCACAGAAACTGTCTTAACTTTATGTTAATTTTGTAACTTTCGGTTACTGTGAAGGTTGAAATTGGCCCTGTGTGTGTGTGTGTGTGTGTGTGTGTTCTCTCACCTTAAGGAACTGTGGAGTGACTAGTCTAACTGTAGCTACCAAACACACTTGCTCCTCCAGAGAAACTTGGAGTGATCGTGGAAATACCAGCTCATAGCCATTACATGAGGATGTAGGATCTGCACCACACACACACACAAACACAATTTTAGTTCTGCAGATCTGAAAACAGATACTATAGAGGACATGACAAAAGATGTGGACACGTAAAAGTTCCATCCGTCATAAAGCCAGTAACCCTGGGTGTCCTGACCTTCATCACCAATCAGACTACTGAAGACAAAGATCCATCTGTCATAACAGACTTTCCTCTTCAGCAGTTAGACTAGTAAACAGACCTCCTTGCTGTCTCACTACAAGACCAGCAGACAAGCCTTGTTGTCTCGCTGTAAGACCAGCAGACGAGCCTTGTTGTCTCGCTGTAAGACCAGTAAACGTGTCTGGCTATCTTGCTGGGGACAGCAGTACTGGGACAGCAGTACTGGGAGAGAGGGGTACGCACCATTGTTATGAAATTTGAAATCTCCAACAAACTTGACACACTCATATATGGGCGGATCCTTTGGGTCAATATTTCCCCTCACTATGTGACAGCAGAACTCAACGTGTGTGTCATCTAAGAGGGAGAGAAAAAAAGAGAGAGTGGGAGAGAGACAGAGAAAGAGAAAGAGAGAGAGAAAGAAAGAGGGAAAGGGGGGTTGAGACAGGGGGGTTGAACATATTTCATACACACATACAAGCTGGAAAAAATGCTCATATATATGGTATATACAAGAAAATTATTAAGGGTGTGTTTGAGTGTGTGTGTATGTCTGTGAGTGTGTGTATATGGGTGTTTGTGAGTTTGTGTGTGTGTATGTGTGTTTGTGAGTTTGTGTGTGTGTATGTGTGTATGTGTGTGTGTGTGTGTGTGTGTATGTGTGTATGTGTGTATGTATGTTTGTGACTGTGTGTGTGTGTATGGGTGTTTGTGACTGTGTGTGTGTATGGGTGTTTGTGACTGTGTGTGTGTGTATGTGTGTTTGTGACTGTGTGTGTGTGTATGTGTGTGTGTACACTCACTGCTGTCCAGGTAGTCCACGGTGATGGGGTCACTCAGGAGCAGGTGTGTGGACAGCAGCTTGTACACTTCTGCGTGCTCACGCTCGGGCAGGAAGTTCAGGATGTTTTGGTCCACCATGTCTGACTGGAACACAGAAGCTACAGGGTCACTTTGCAGTTTCATGGAGAGTGAGTAATTTACATAATGGGAACGTAGTTACATTACTTCCTTTCCCATAACACATAACATTTTAATCTGAAGAAAACCTCATTTACATTTATAGTTCATCTTGTTTACAGTCTGAAGTCACTCTAGGAACAGATAGATATATTCAGAACTACATTGGGAATGGTCAAGTGCAGAACTGCATAACCCATAATGCAGTGCACTCACAGGACTGCAATGACCATATTGGTTGCTATAACCATGGTTCTAAACTGTCACTCTGATTGCAAGAGACCCTGATACAGATGTGACCTAAAAAATCCAGAGATCCAAAGCACATACAAAATAAATGTATATACAATGTACTATAATTACACACATATTTGACTACTGCCAGAATGCTAACTTAACACCAATGAGTCATGAGAAATGAGAATCTATGTTTGAAATAGGCAAACTACAGAGAGAAGGTGGCTTTGGTGACTCTGATCCAATACCACCACAGGCCTCTCACTTACTATTGGTAGAGACAGCAGGGATAGACCAAGCAAAACTTACCAACGTACCAAGTTAATCAGCAAATGGCTCAAACTAAACACGGGACCCAGTAGAACAACATCTTTCATAACAACATCAAGGTGGATTTGGTCTTTTTTGGTCTCTTTCATTTAGAACAAATCAAGCTGTTTACATTTGGACTGAATCCACTAAACCGAATCAGCTGTACATATCAGGATGCAACCTCACAGTTTCTCTTTTGAAAAAACTCTAAACCTCAGAAACATCTTAATTTGATCCAACTCCCACAGAAAATATGCTGTGTGGGAGGTTTCACCTACATTTAGAAAACCATGAGTAATTATCTTAGTCATCACAGGACCTGAACCAAAAGCCCATTTGAAACATTTTCTACAGTCTGAAGTCTTATCAATATGGTTTGGATTTCTAAAAGTACCACACAGACAAACTCATCTTTTAAAGTCTGTAGAATAACTGGCTGATCCTGCAGTTAACTTTTTGATAAAATAACAGAAGACGAGTCATTATGTGTTTAAATAACAGATGATGAATTGTTATGTGTTTAGATAACAGATGAGTCATTGTGTTAACACTGTTAAATAACAGATGAGCTGTTATGTGTTAACACTATTAAATAACAAATGAGCTGTTATGTGTTAACACTATTAAATAACAAATGAGCTGTTATGTGTTAACTTCTGATTCACTTTCTAATCTGCATTTGTGTTCACATGTGATGAGCTGAATCCAGAGTCTGGAGCTGGAACCCCCACTTCACTTACTGGCAAATGGCCAATGAGAGATGAGACGCTGTCGGAGACGTAGACGATGCTGCCATCTGTGGTTAGAGCAATCAGGAAACCATCCAGTGCCTGTGCACCACAAAACAAGAAACTACTTTTAGGGTTAAAGTAGAGGTAGAGTAGTGTTAGGGTTAGGGGTCAGGGTTAGGGCAGAAACCTGAGGTGGATGGGAATGAGGAGGAGAAGGAACCATCATAGGAGGATAAACCCCTGTGTGGTGTGAAGCATCATGGGAGGATAAACCCCTGTGTGGTGTGAAGCATCATGGGAGGATAAACCCCTGTGTGGTGTGAAGCACCATGGACTAATCACGGCAGCACAGGAAAAAGCCCTGAAGACCATATCAGTAGAGGCTGGATCTACCACACCAGGCAGGACCCATATGCAGGCTGTGCAAAGATGCCCCTGAGATGATCTAGCACATAACAGCATGGGGCAAGACTCTGGCAGGCAGAATGTACATGGAACACCATAACCAAGTGACTGGCATAGAATACAGAAACATCTGTGCCGAGTAAGGGCTAGAAGTTCAGAGGTCAACGAGGGACACGCCCACGAAGGTGTTGGAGGAGGACTGAGCTAAGACGCCTGTAGTAATAGATGCATCAGTCCCAAATGATAGATGTATCAGTTCCATGTGACAGCAATATCAGGAACGAAGAACATGAAAAGCTCAAAAAATACCAAGGAATAGAAGAGCTCGAACAGATGTGAGAAGCGGCAGCCAATCACGCACGGGATCCTCTCAAATGGAAGCTCCGCCCACAAGTGGACAGAATTAGGGGTAGGGAGAGGAGGGAGGACAACACCCAGGACAGAGCACCATCCACCTCTGGACGTGCAGACACACAATCACTCAAACACACTCAGACAACTATTAGACATGCAGAGACCCACAGCCACACACACACCAGGAGAATTTATTAACAGCCATTTCATCTAACCTGTGTGGAAGTAAGATTTATAAGTCTTGGAATTCTACTTGCATAGAACTCCAGTGTTTATAAATTGCTCATAGATACAAAGACCCTCCTGGCAGAAGCATCAGATGAATGTCTTACCTCCAGCATTAACTGGGTGAATTCCTCATTGCTGAGAAACGATGGCTTCCAATCCTGCCGAATCTCACACAATTCTGTCTGCGATGTCATCTCTGAAAAACATCAACACCAGCTTCAGAATTCACACTAACACAGGCTGGAATTCCTGTGGAGTTCTGGCAGGATGTGGGAAACACATTTTAGAGTTGTTACTGCTACTGCATGCACATCATGCTGTGGTGCTGCCTGTTCAGGACCCACTGTGATGACACTAACTAGCGCTTACACAGCTGGATGAGGACACTAACTAGCGCTTACACAGCTGGATGAGGACACTAACTAGCGCTTACACAGCTGGATGAGGACACTAACTAGCGCTTACACAGCTGATGAGGACACTAACTAGCGCTTACACAGCTGATGAAAGTTGACAGATTTTAGGAATTCTGTAGAGATTGTACAAGTTAAGAAAACAAACGATTGTACAGAACACGAAAAAGGAAAAATCCCTGCTCTGAAAAATGAGATTTGTGTGCACTGACTCTAATAAGTTTTAAATCTATCAATCAAGAAACAGTGTCACACCCTAAACTACCCTCTGACCCCAGCTTACACATGCTTGGACATGTGCCCTTTGCCCTCTGACCTTTCTGCTTTTGCAGGACATCGATGGTTCTCTGGAGGATGGTGGACTTGTCCATTTTACGAGGCAGTCCCTGGCCCTGCACCATGGAGCACAGTTCTTTGATCAGCACGTTGAACTGGTCCCTCCTCTTCTTCTCCGACCTGTTACGGGACACTCTGCACACAGAGAGGCCAAGCAGCAGGACTGCATTACTGCAGTGGACTACACAGGTACAGGACACTACACAGGTACAGGACACTACACAGGTACAGGACACTGGTACAGTGGACTACACAAATATAGCACACTACACCCTGGTACAGCTACACCACAGCCCTGCTCCACCCACTACACCACAGCCCTGCTCCACCCGCTACCCCACAGCCCTGCTCAACCCGCTACCCCACAGCCCTGCTCCATAACACTCCCCCCTTCCCCTACATCCCTCTCTCTCTCCTCTCTCATCCTCAGTCTCTCTTCACCCAACAGGCATTTACACTCATTCATGACTGTCAGGTTTTTGTGTTGACAGAAATAGAGAGAGCACAAGGAAGATGTGATGGACAGAGAGAGAAAGATGGAGAGAAAAGGGCAGCAAGAAGGAGGTGAGAAGGTGACGTGTAGACACATCAGCACTACCTTTTAGCCCTGTCCTTCTCATCTTCATCTACGAGATCGTCCACACAGCTGCTGCTGCTGAAAAATAAAAGTGATAAAAACATTTACATTGTCTGGTTCATTTGGATCACCTCATATACACAAACAATACTACCCTACACCACACTATACCACTACACTACACCACACTATACCTCTATACTACACCACACTATACCTCTATACTACACCACACTATACCACTACACTACACCACACTATACCACTACTACACTACACCACACTATACCTCTATACTACACCACACTATACCTCTATACTACACCACACTATACCACTACACTACACCACACTATACCACTACACTACACCACACTATACCTCTATACTACACTACACCACACTATACCTCTATACTACACTACACCACACTATACCTCTATACTACACTACACCACACTATACCACAACACTACACTACACTACACTATACCGCTATACTACACTATACTACACTTGTAAAGCTGCTTTGTGACAACAACTGTTGTAAAAAGCGCTATATAAATACACTTTGCTTGACAATCATGTCTTGCAAGTCCATGTAGAATTCTCAAATCTTGCATATTAGCATATCTTCATTTGCATAGTTGTACTAGCACAGCTATAAGAGTGTAGCTACTCCAGAGTGGCGAATACTTACTCCCAATCCTGCCGACTGGTAGGACAAAGGCCACCAAGCTCAGCGAGGTTGTCCATCCTCAGTCCCTCTCCCATCCAGACTGCCTGCCGTGTCCCATTCGGGATTAGCCACCCTCAGACAGCCGAGGCAGCCGCACACGCTAGCCACTCTTACGCTAGCTCCTAGCTGTTAGCCGCTAGCTGTTAGCACTAACCTTTGATGGCTAACAGCTGGACGTGGCTACTACTTTGCTGCAACAGCAGGCAGCTGATCCAGGAACAGTTAGTGGCAGAAGTTGAATGCTACCATGGAGACAATAATATTGTCTCTGCAATTCACTTTTGTGCTTCCATAAAGGTTAGATGCAGAAACAGCACGACCTGAGACAAAAGAAACAAACATTATTAATAATTATCAAAATCTTAAGTATTACTATAGAGCAAGCTATTCTCTAACCAGAAATGAAAAAACAAATGGTAATCACAAGATACATTCCACAAACAAACATCCACAACAAACAGGTACAGTCTTCTGAAAGGCTCAGGGGCCACAGTGGAGCGTGTTAGTGGTGTGTGTGGTGAGAATCAGGGCAGAGTAACAAGGTCCAGCTAAAGGGCCTGAGTCTGAGCAGCAGGACAGAACCGGGCCCTCCGGCATCAGTGCTGCACCTCAAATAGCAACAGGACAGAACCGGGCCCTCCGGCATCAGTGCTGCACCTCACTGAGCAGCAGGACAGAACCGGGCCCTCAGGCATCAGTGCTGCACCTCACTGAGCAACAGGACAGAACCGGGCCCTCCGGCATCAGTGCTGCACCTCACTGAGCAGCAGGACAGAACCGGGCCCTCCGGCATCAGTGCTGCACCTCACTGAGCAACAGGATAGAACCGGGCCCTCCGGGATCAGTGCCGCACCTCAAATAGCAACAGGACAGAACCGGGCCCTCCGGCATCAGCAGTTTTATGCTCGCACTCTAGCTCTGTTCGCGTACTGGAATATTTTTGCAGAAGCAGTATGTCATCCGGGGATGTTTCTCATACTGGAAAAATTCTTTTTATTCGCATACTGCATACTGATTTGGGGCCCAAGCAGTACGCCAGTAGTATGTAGTAGGCTATTTCGAACAGAGCCTATATAATAACCTTTACCCTGTGTCAGATTCAAATGCTGTCTGCTTGTCAAACCACATTCACCTGGATGTGGAAAAGACAGTGTTACAGGTTCCAGTTTTATATCTGATTGAGGTTTTACTTTTGGTTTAGATCAGCTTATCAGCAAATGTGTCATCAGAGTGTGACCAGATATGCGTCATCACACTGTGACCAGAAATGTGTCATCACACTGTGACCAGATATGTGTCATCAGTGTGACCAGATATGTGTCATCAGTGTGACCAGATATGTGTCCAGATG
>JAGXOD010001395.1:180000-275000 GCA_020368025.1 Brachyhypopomus occidentalis | reverse complement strand
CAGGCAAATATAGAGAACACACACCACTTAGAGCAACAGAACTCAACAAACCCCTACAAACACAGGGAATACAAACCCACACAGTCAGGCAAATATAGAGAACACACACGCAAAACATCACAGGCATTATTCCTATTCATCACTATTACTGTGAGACATTCCATGTCTGTCTCAACACACTCACACCCCAACACACTCACTCTGTGTTGGAGATGCGTCAGGAGGGTTGAAATTGCTGCAGGCATCAAGCAGATCAAATAATCATCTCGATGAATGTGATCAGCATAATAATAATAATAATAATAATAATAATATGCTACTCTTTACCTTAGTGAGATGATGGTTAGATATGTTCCAGTCAGGTCTCTCAGGTCTTCAAACAGGAAACTACTGGTGATCCCTTAAACCCAGTTAAAGATTGGAGAGGGTGCTTTTAGCCACTATGGCCCAAAGCCCTGGAATTCTCTTCCTGAGGAGCTCAGAGACATTTCATCCCTGTACAGCTTCAAAAAGAGTCTCAAAACCTTACTGTTTAGAGCTGCATTTAGTTAAGGAACTATGGTTTATTATTTTATTATTTTACTTAACTGCATTTAATGTTTGTTCCTAATTATGTTTCTTCTAATTATTTTAATAGTTCAGCCCCAGACCCCTCCCTTCGGGTGTGTGTATGCGAAGTCCACATCCATATATGTACTTCCTGTGGGTGTGGTTGTCTTGTGTATGTGTTTACTCGTCTCATCTTTCTAATGTGTTGCATGCGGAGCCTGTTATGTGTTGTGTATATATTGTGTGTGGTAGCCTTGTCCCGTGCTCGTCTTTGTGAGTGCATTTTGTGAGTCTGCATAGCATTCACTTCATGTTATTTGTTTGCTTAGCACAACTTTCAGTAGTCGCCATTGTTAATAAAACGTTGCTGTTTTGGATTCTTGTCTGTGCTTCCTACCTGTCTTCACACCCTGCCAATTATTTTATTACATAATTTTATTGTGTTTGCTTTCTTCTTTTTATTCTGTAAAGCACTTTGAGTTGCACGCATGTATGAAATTTGCTATACAAATACAGAATAATAATAATAATAATAATAAATAACCTGGATGAATCATCCTAATAATAATCTGGATGAATGTGATCAGCATTCCATTGGTACTGGGTTCATGTTCTCTTCACAGTGGTGAAGTTTGATTTCTTTATTTCTGATGTGAAGCACTTTGAATGTCTACTGTGTATGAAAAGTACTACACAAATAAACTTGCCTTGAAGGTTGGTGGTGTAGGTAGTGGTTAGTAATGGTGGGTGGTGTAGGTAGTGGTTAGTGAAGTTTTATATACATGTACACTGCACACGCAGACACACACATACAGTCCTGCTAGAAAGTCTGCTCTGTATTTCTTTATAAACGTAACCTGTGATCAAATCATCTAAATCCCTAAGACAACGTAAACGAATAATGCAGAAACAAAGTTCCTATGTTTATTAATTGAGGAAAATTGTCCAACATTGAATACTTTTCACAAAAGTATGTGACCCCTTGAGCAGCAGTAACTTCAGCCAAACATTTCTGGTAAATGGTGATCAAAGCAGCACAACAGGTTGGAGAAGTTCTGGTCATTCCTCCTTTCTCCGCAGCTCCCGCCCAGGGAGGGACACCCTGCTGCTCTGTTGACGTCCTTTTACACCCTGTCTTGTGGACTGAGGGCTGGACATGGACACAGCCTGTCCACACTGGTGAATTTCTATTGCTGTAAGCATTGCTTTGTATTGCTGTATTGCTCTGTAGGCTTATGTGTGCTGTCCCACCTGAGATTAAGCTTCAGATACCCCAACAGCTGCTGAGTTGTGACTCCATCCAGGCCCTTGCAGAGACACAGAACCCAGTGCAGGTGCATCTACTGCTTCCCGTGTGAGGTTGTGATTTTGGAGTGCAGTGTTTGGTTTTCACCAAACACTTTTCATTTCAACCAAATCATCAGTTCTTACAACAGGCATCTGGCTTACCCATGTGGTGTTTAGCTGGCTTTAGACTGACCCATGTGGTGTTAAGCAGGCTAAAAATCTACTGGCAGCAGTGTTACTAGGTTCCAACACAGGCAGCAGTTCAAATGGGTTCAGATGGGCAGTGGTGTCACTGTTATTGGGTCCAGACAGGAGCTTCATGTGGGTGCACCCACGAGCATTAACATCACTCAGTACAAGAGAGTTCGGGTTAGAGGCCGTAGGCCTTTCGGTGTTTCTACAGTGTTCTTTGTGACTTCCTATAATATCGTTTGCCCCTTTGAGCGATTTTCTGATGGACAAACACTCGAGAGGCCAAACTCATTTTCCAGTCTGGTGAACTCCAACACTTTTCTGAGGTCACTTCCATGTCCATGTGTTGAAGAACAGACTCTGATAGGTAACAAGGACGTTTGTGCTGGCGATTACCACCAAACACCCGATTAGGGTTTAGGGTTAGGGTTTTAGGGTTACTCAACGTATTGTGAGTATGGATTTACACTGCTGCCTGAGGCCACAGTCACTGGCAACATCATTGAAAATCCAGAATGCAGAAACAATTTAATCTGTTTTAGCTGTTACTGCTTAAACAGTGTGAACACGTCTGCTCTGAGCAGGACACAAATGTTTTAATGTTTATAGGAATTCAAATTAGTTATTGTTAAAATATTACATCTTTTTAGTATCATTTTCACTTAAAGAATTATTATTTACTGTAAAAATAATATTAAATATTAGGCCTAGGCATTCCCAGTAATCCAACAGAGTGTATGGTCTGACTACCAAGCACAATGATTTCTGCACATTTTTCACATGGTGTCTAACCCTAACCCTATCAGCTCAAACCCTATCAGCTCAAACCCTAACAGCTCAAACCCTAACAGCTCAAACCCTATCAGCTCAAACCCTAACAGCTCAAACCCTAACAGCTCAAACCCTAACAGCTCAAACCTAGAGTTAGGGTCAAAACAAAGAGTGAGTTTGCCATTTCATTCTGTACACCAGATAATGAATTTCCAAGGCTGTATTGATTCGTTCTATATGACCCTACAGATTTGTTAACTCATTCACTCATTATGATTCAGCTTCTGAATCACTCATATCCAGATGCTCAGGTTCTCCACACTGATCCACTCAATACCAAAATCCTCCTGCAGTGAATCAGAATGAAACCAACATCCAGCCACCCTGTCTGAGGCTTCAATTAACATTTAAAACTCCACATTTACAGTGTAACCATTTTACTCATTTAATGGTTTTAGTCCAACAACTGATACCACTGCAGGAACAAGAGAAACTAGAAAGCACCTAATCAGAGAGACAGAACATGTGTATGACTACATTTAATAAAATGTTTGACACGTGCCTACCAACACCCCAGCCCACCACACACACACACACTCACACACATATGCTCTTCCACAGTGCACAATGCCAATACATGCTCTCAAATCATTGCCAAGCATCAAACGATGTTTTACCTTTAAGAAGGTCGTTCTTATCAGACTAACGTTCATGATGTAGTTCAGAACCAGCGCAAACTCCGTGCGGATCACGCCATGCAAAAGCCCAGTGCGCGACAAACGACCAAGGGTATGCACACCAGAACGCACGAGCTGATAAAAAATCCGGAGAAATGCGCATCCCTTTTAAAACTCTACAGAACTCACTGTAATTTATGAGAAGTTAAGAAAGCCCGACGTATCCTGCAGCACAGTCAGTGAAAGGGCCAGGATCTCCGGGCCAGGTTCTCTCCTCTCCGTAACAGCTGCTCTCCACGTGACCCAGATTGTGCGCATTCCGAGATTTTAGATCACTTAGGAAGCGTAGAAAGACAGTGTAGTTCGTGAAAGACAGTGTAGTTCGGGGCAGATTGGCAAAGTGAACACAGCGAAAAACGAGAAGGGGAAAACCGAGCCGATCGCTTTCAGCATTTGTTGTGAATGAGCATCGCGTGGTGAAATAATGAACTTGGAGAAACGCAATCGCTGCGGTAATGTCTGCATTGTCCAAACATGGCAACGGACGCGGCGAAACAGCCCTCTATAAAACAAGTATCCTACTGCTAACAGTCCTCTATAAAACAAGTATACTCATGAACAGAAAAGCACGCTGAACGACAGAAAACTCGGTTCTGTCTGCATAATGACATTTCAACAGGGAAGCGAAAGGCTTGGTGTGCACCGTACTGCCCGCGTGCAAAACGGCAGATCGTTCACAGCGAGTTTACTTCTAATTTGACATGTGCCAGCAGACTCTTTGACATAATCTCTTACTAAATCCTGAAAATTGGCGGGCTGGATACATACCTTACTCCGGCAGTGGACACGTTATCAGCAGTACTGCAGATCTCACTTGAACGCGATAGGATAGCCGTGAGCTTTACAGTTGCCACAAACAAACAAAAAAAAACAAAAGCAAATGGGATATACTGTTGTCAAGTAGTGGATAAAAATATAAAACCTGAGAAAGGAGGAACGGTTTGGAAAACGATCAGCACGAGAACTGCGCGATCCGGTTTTCCGCGATGGGCGCGTTCTGTATTTCGGGAGCAGGTCCTACATCCTCTGTCGGTAGGAGCGTGTAAATATCGCGCTGCGCTGACGCGAACTAAGAAAGTAGGTCAGTCGGTAGCTCTGTACTCGGCTAACGACATCATCATTAACAACTGTCTTTGCTGAGGCACGCGCACACAGGAAAGCGCCAGGTGTGCACGTGGCAAAGTGGACGACGTCCTTACATAAACCAAAATTGTAACATGAAATCTTGTTTATGGCAGAGTGACAATACAAGTCTCTAATTTCCAGAAGAATTCATATAGATGACATAAACGTGCCCCAAAAGGCAAACAGACATTTAACCCCAGTAGACATATGCAGCTTTATGACCTAAAAATGTCATATATGGATAGGTGAGAACATTTGAAGCTGACGCGGTTTACAGCGCATAGCTTTGAAACCAGTGGTAGATTGTCTAAATATAGTCTGATTTATTTTCCTTATCTAGTACTGGCTTTCAGTGAAGTCACAACTATATGGTAATACTTTTAATTATAGGTTTCCTCATTCTGATCTTAGAGTTTCTGCCTCCCCTGGTGCCTGATGCCAGCAGGATCAGGTCCACCCTGGTGATGACTGTGCATATGTGCCAGTGTAATTACAAGCAACAGATGAGTGGAGTGGTGGCCTGATCACTTCTACCAGTGTTAACACACACACACACACACACACGATGATGCCCTGCCGAAGGGTTGAGAGTGCGTCATGTTTTTGTTTGATTTTTTACAGTACAGTATGGAACGTTTGTATTCCATGGGTGAAGTATAGAATGTTTATTAAAGCTGGGTTGACCAGAAACAGGCAACAGTGAGCAGGCAACGAATCCAGGTTGCCATGGAGTACATAAAATGCTCTACCAGGAATGGAATCCACACAGAATATTATGTGTGCTACCTGGATGCTAAAACAGACACCTGTTCGTTTAAGGTGTGTGTGTGCGTGTGTGTGTGTGTGTTACTGTACCTAACCATTCCTGACATGATTGTAAAGTGAAGATTTTTTTCTTTGGTTCTCTTTTTTAAAGCCTAAAGAACATCAACATCATCCAGCTCTGATGTTCTTGGTAACTTCGTATCAAAGCTGACTGAGTCTGGAGCTTTACACAGTGACACTGCTGTATATAGGTCAGTGGAACAGAGGAGAGAGAGATAATGAGAGAGAGATAATGAGAGATAATGAGAGAGAGAGAGGGAGAAGAGGAGTGTTTATTAGCTTGCACTGCCACAATGTTCTTTTTAAAAGTGAATGGCCGCACCTTTGTGATATGCCCTTTATATTTATATATAATCTGTTAATAATTAATGAAACTTTTACATGATTGTGTCTAGGACTACAGTAATGGCACATATGGAAAAAAACATTTAACACTATTTAAAAGTAGGAAAGTTGTCTGTAAAACTGCAAGCAGATTTATGCTCTCAGCACTAGAAATCTGCTGAAGTTCACAGTGAGTGAGAGCTTGCTGCATTCATAGATTTTCAGGTGTGCACTGACTGAACTGAATGTTTTGTTTTGGAATATCATGCCAACAGCATCTCTGAGTCATTGCTAAGGGTTGTTTGGTATAGAGAGTATCTCTGAGTCATTGCTAAGGGTTGTTTGGTTTAGAGAGTATCTCTGAGTCATTGCTAAGGGTTGTTTGGTTTAGAGAGTTGTTTGGTTTAGAGAGTATCTCTGAGTCTATTGTTTGGTTTAGAGGTTGTTTGGTTTTTGGTTTATCTCTGAGTCATTGCTAAGGGTTGTTTGGTTTAGAGAGTATCTCTGAGTCATTGCTAAGGGTTGTTTGGTTTAGAGAGTATCTCTGAGTCATTGCTAAGGGTTGTTTGGTTTAGAGAGTATCTCTGAGTCATTGCTAAGGGTTGTTTGGTATAGAGAGTATCTCTGAGTCATTGCTAAGGGCTGTTTGGTTTAGAGAGTATTACTTACCCCTCAGCTCAACCCCCTGCCTGCCCTGCCTACCCCTCCCCCGCCAGTGCTCTCATCACTCAGGGTTGTGGTTTGCCATCAGGAACCTGGGGCTATTCTCCAAAGTGAGCTTACAAAAACCCACTCTCATTTGAAATTAGCCAAACAGTTCACTTAGGGTCACTGCATTCCATAAACAAACCCAGGTGCAATCTGTTCCTGCTAATTCAAACCAGGAATATTCTAAACAGCCTCCGTACTTCATCTCAGATAAAGCAAAAATGTAAAAAAAAAAATCTAAGGAACGAGCAAGAAGTTCTAAGGAACGAGCAAGAAGTCCTTTTAAGGCTTTATGACAACATAAAGGAAAAATCCTCTGGAACCAATAAAACCAGACAAGCATGAAACTGCTGTGTCTGGGGTGTGATGGAGTATTTTACCCCGGTATTTGATGATGGGTTCACAGTGGTGAACCCTTACAGTCACCGTGGTGGACCCTTAATGTCACAATGGTGAACCCTTACAGTCACCGTGGTGAACCCTTAATGTCACATTGGAGAACCCTTACAGTCACATTGGAGAACCCTTACAGTCACATTGGCTTGAGAACTGCATGTGAATGCCAAAATTTCCACATAAAACTTTATCTGGATCGGTCACGACGTTCACAGCACACAAAGGAAATTTGTCATCATCACCACATCAACTCTTGCAGCAGTAACACCCAATACTACAATTAGCGCTATACGCTATACGTTATATGTTATATGCTACACACTAAACGTTGTACAAAGTGTGCCAGGAAAATATCCCCCACACCACTGCACCACCACCACCAGCCTGAACCGTTGATACAAGGCAGGATGGATTCATGCTTTCATGTTGCTGACGCCAAATTCTGACCCTACCATCCAAATGTCGCAGCAGAAATCGAGACTCATCAGGTCAGGCAACGTTTTTCCAATCTTCTATTGTCCAGTTTTGGTGAGCTTGTGCGACTTGTAGCCTCAGTTTCCTGTCCTTAGCTGACAGGAGTGGCACCCGGTGTGGTCTTCTGCTGCTGTAGCTCATCCGCCTCAAGGTTCGACGTGTTGTGTGTTCAGAGATGCTGTTCTGCCTCGGTTGTAACGACTGGTTATTTGAGTTACTGTTGCTGTTCTATCAGCTCGACCCAGTCTGGCCATTCACCTCTGACCTCTGGCATCAACAAGGCATTTGTCTGGCACCAACAACCTGCCACATTCAAAGTCACTTAAATCACCTTCCTTCCACATTCTGATGCTCGGTTTGAACTGCAGCAGATCGTCTTGGCCATGTCTACATGCCTAAATGCATTGAGTTGCTGCCATGTGATTGGCTGATTCGACATTTGTGTTAATGAGCAGTTGGACAGGTGTAACTAATAAAGTGGCCGGTGAGTGTACACACACATTAATGAGACTATTTTGCCAAACCAGTCCACTGTCCACATGACTCCTCCCACATGACTCCACCCACATGACTCCTCCCACATGACTCTGCCCACAAGAGGCAGCACAATTCAGTGGAGGCTTTTCATCTCAGAAAAGAACTAGAAGAATAATAGGAGAGTTCAAGTAGAGTTGAACTGTGTCCCGAGAGATGGCTCAGGTAGAAGCACTACGTGATGCTGAGTGTGTGTGTGTGTGTGTGTGTGTGCTTGCACGCACAAGTGTGTGTGTGTGTGTGTGTGTTTGTGTGTTTGCACAAAGACAGCTGTTATCATTAAATCACCATTTATCACAGTCCATGAGTTACGTGATGCAAAACTAGATTCATTACCTGGGCTCAATTATGGCTTTTCAATTTAATAAACTATAGTTTCCAGGGATCCCAGTAAGGAGTGTGTTTTCAACCAAGGACCAGCAGGGGGAGCAGTGGCCAGCTCACCTCTGATCTTCTCAAAAGCCTGCAAGGAATTACATGGCAAAAACACATCAAACTGAATTCCAGCCATTACTGTGAGGATGCAGGGACAGCAGCATTCAGCAGCTCCCACAGTAAAAGGCCCTTCAGACTCCCAGAGTTAATGGCCAAACCGCTTTCAGATCCCAGCTGTGCCGTGTGCCATCCCTGAGAATCTAAATGTTCTCTTTGGTCATAAAACATAGCAGTTGGAATCACACGTGACCTCACCCCAGGCCCGCACCTGAATCACACGTGACCTCACTCCAAAGTCCGCACCTGAATCACACGTGACCTCACCCCAGGCCCGCACCTGAATCACACGTGACCTCAGCCAAGGCCCACACTCTTTCCAGGCAGGAAGCTCTCTCAGTGACTCCGCCCCTCTCAGTGATTCCGCCCCTCTCAGTGACTCCGCCCCTCTGCAAAATGCTTCCCAGCCACTGCTTCTGATCGGAGACGTTTGCAGCATAATTGATGATAAACACTTAATGGTAATAATCTCACTCTCACTCACTCTGCAGAGCTCTTGCTTCATGAGTAAGAGACTGCTGGCATCTCCCAGTTTGGGCATTACACTGTCATTACACTGTCATTACACTGTCATTACACTGTCATTACACTGAGAACTGAGAGAGAGACAGAGTGTGTGTAGCAGTATATGCTTCCCTATTATAAGTATAATTATCTAACGAGGATCTGGTTCAGCAAAATTAATTGCTTACTCATCTCTCATTAGATCAGGTGAAAGGCTCTGGAGTGAAAGTATGAGAGTATGTGTGTGTGTGTGTGTGAGACAGAGTGTGTGTGCGTGTCTGTGTGTGTATATGTGTGTGTATGAGACAGAGACAGTGTGTGTATGTGTGTGTTTGAGACAGAGACAGTATGTGTGTGTATGTGTGTGTGTCTGTGTATGTATGAGACAGAGACAGTGTGTGCGTGTGTTGGGGTGGCCGTGTGTGATTAATTTCTCCATTATTCGTCTGTGCCCATAACAAACTCTCTCTAAGCATATGTTATATAGGTCACTTCCAAGCACAGGATAATACTGGAGCTATCATACACACACACTAACACACACACACACACACACTCTCTCTCTCTCTCTCTGGCTACCTATTGCTTACTGTCCTTGTTACCATGGTGATGCTGAAAGGCATTATTGTTGTTTCTGTACACACACACACACTCACACACGTACAAATTAAATCAGTTTGGCTGACAGACACACAACCCAGATAGACAAACTATAAGACAACAGACATTACACAAGAGTCGTACGTGCCCGTGTGTGTGTGAGTGTGCGTGTGTGTGTGAGTGCCCGTGTGTGTGTGAGTGTGTGTGCGTGTGTGTACCTCTCATACATTTTAAGTTAAACCTTGTTATGCCTCTGATGGAACAATCTAATCTTTCTTCTCCCACTCTCTCTCCCTCTCCCCCCACTCTCTCTCTGTCTCCCTCTCCCTCTGTCACCCTCTCCCTCTCTCCCTCTCTCTCTGTCTCCCTCTCCCTCTCTCTCCCTCTCCTTCCCTCCTTCTCATGAATTAGATACAGGTTTTGGAATAGTAAGACATAAAAGGCGATTGATTGATTGATCTCCTCCCTGAGGAACAACTAAAGAGAGAAAGAAAGCAAATGGGAATGAGTGGGAGAGAGAGAGAGAAGAGAATGAGGATTGGAAAGATAAAAACAGAAGGATTTGGTGGAAAGAGGGTTGATGTGTGATCTTGTAAACAGTATTTGAACATTACATATGTCACAGTCAAATAACACACATCCCCACTACACACACACACAAATATATATATATATATATATACACGTCATGTGTATGTCATGTGCAGTGTCCTGTACAGGGTGGTGATGGAGGCAGTGATGGTGTGGCAGTGGATCTCCACTGTTCTCCTGCACCAAAACAACACACACGTCTGTCGCGTCCCGTCAGCGTCCCGTCAGCGTCCCGTCAGCGTCCTGTCCTCTACTGGCCCTGAGAGCCGCCTGCTTTCTGCGTTCATGAAAACTGGTTTGTTTGTTTCTTTTATCACTGCTACAAAAAAGATTCAGCAGCACCTGAATGTAGGTCAGGGTGGGAGGGGCTTAGCCGTGTGCTGAGCAGAAGACCACGTCCTGGCTCCGCCCTTTAGAACAGAGACCAATAGCAGCTCTGAAAGGCTAAAGGCAAGAGAACAGTGCAAACTGAAATGAAACCACAATGCAAACTTGTTATCCAATCACCAATCAGTACAGGCTACCAACATTTGGTGGAGCAGGCCTTGGTGAATGGAACCATGAACACCATGAAGAAACTTAATGAAAGACCCACCATGGGGAGGATGGAGGGATGAAAGACCCACCATGGGGAGGATGGAGGGATGTAAACACCACATATCACCTAAATTCAGTCACGTTTTCCTGCCTGAGGCACCTGCAACTTTTCTCTTTCTGTCCATTTTTCTCTCCTTTCTCTCTCTCTATATCCTTGTCTTTTCTGTTTTACTGTACCCACACCCCTTTGAGACAGAACTGAACTGAGGAGGTCTTGAACGTTAACAGTAGTTCCTTTTGAGGAAAGAAACAGTGCTTCACCTGTGCTGGTCCTGTGGTTTTCTCTGGCCAATTTCTGCCTGCCTGGTCACTTCTCTCGGCCTGCCTGTGTGCTAGGGCTAAGCTTGCAGGCTATGACCCAGTAACCTAGATTCACCCATGCAGGGACCTTGTAACACCACTGTTACCTAACTCACATACATCTTAGAACATTAGTCAGATCCTCAAGAACATTTTTAATGTGTTAATTTAAAGTCATGTCTGATCATCTGTGGTAGATGTATTGCAGGTGTAGGCCATGTTTGCATCTGTGCTGTAGCACGCGGCTAGACCGCAGCACAGAGGAGGTTTCGTCAGCCCTTTGGCCCTTTGAGGACCAGGAGCCTTTGCTTGTTTGTTTGTTATGTGTGATTCCAGAATTCTGATTCTAGAATGTTTCCTATTGAATGGTTTCGATCCCACTGTTACATCCACTGAATAAAAAGACTTGTTGCTGCTACTTTTATGTCTGTGTTGGATTATGGAGATGTTATATATGCATGCATCTCAGAAATGTCTACAATCATTAGATATTGTTTATCATGGACCATTAAGACTTATTTTGATTTGTAAAGACCTTACCCATCAAACTTTTAGCCACTCGTCCACTAAAGCACTGATATATTTTTATTCATAAGGCTCTATATGTTTTGCTCCTGCCCTATTTACAGGTCTAGATCCTAAATGATCACTGTCCCAAACACTCATGCTGAGCTGAGGAAGAAGACGTCCATGTCTCCAGAGCTGGGCTCTCTGGAAGAGTTCAGGACAATCCTGGATGATCTGGGGGTGCATTAGATTGTAGGTGTTATTACTGATTTCAGTGTTTGTGAGGAATGATGATTGCGTTGGTGTATCACTAAAGATTGTATGTTTTATAATTATGTAACATATTATATGCTGTATTATATGCTGTATTATATGCTGTATTCTCCTGCAGTTGTGCTGCAGTGTCCACAAAGCTGAGCGGTATCTGAGTCCTTACGGTGGTGGGAGACATGCACTTCAGCTTTTGTCCAGTAGGTGGTGTTGCATTTCTGAGACAGTGGCTACATTCAAAACTAAACAAATACTATACAATATACAATGTACTACAGTATGCACTACATATACAATATATACTGTACACCACACTATACATGATACACTACAATATGCACTATACTATATATGATACACTACACTATACACAATAATCTATAGATGATACACTACAATCTACAATATGTACTATGCACTACACACTTGATGTTACGCTACACTATACAATACGCTGAACTGTAACACTACAAACATCCTGGATTAATATGTTGAACAAAACATGCAGATCATGAACCTGTAGCAACAGGCTACAGTAGAACAGCACCGCGACTGTGTTGATGAAGCAGATGTTGCACACTAAAAACTTTCACTTTTTAAAATTTATTTATTTTTATTATTCCTTTACTGACAGTCTTTATGTATTAAACACACAGTTTAAATATTCAAACTGGGAAGTTGTCTCAATAACCCTGGGGATCTGTACACCCTGGTGAGTAACCCTGGGTAGTTTTGGCTCTGAGAGGTCCTAGGTGGTTGTTAAAGGTCAGCACTACTAACAGGGTCAGCTCAGGTAAGTTCTACTCAGTGAAGCCTCGAATAAAATAACTTATTGTCCTTCCAATGTTTCCAGGATTTGATGGGAGTTTCAGTCAACACAACGCCACCTAGTGGAACTTCAACAGTTAACGCCTATGCCGACTGGACAGCCTTCAAACAGGAGCCTTAGCCTAGAAGAGCACGCGGACATACATCAGGATGATTGGAGCAGCAACCACAGTGTAACGATGTACTGAGTGCAAAAGCTGTAAAGTGTAAAAACTCTCATCTTTTAACAGTTTTGGGGAAGGTATACACAAAAGTAGGGAAAATGTTTTTTGCAAAAAAACACAAAAGCTAATTAAAACAATAAAGTGATTGTTAATACAGTGATTGGCTGATGATGAAACATTTTGCACCGTGTGGCTTTGTAACTAGTCCGTCTTTACGGACGCGCAGCGCTATACGAGTTTTAACACGCGGCGTAGCATACCGGGGGGCACGAGCTCATCACGGCACTGAGAGTTCACAGAGGAAGGGGTACATGGCGGGGTGTGTAATACAGCCTTTGGTAGCGAGTGTGGAAACAATTCACGTGGTTTAAATCGTGGTTGACTTGTACATGTGTCCTCGAGCGAATTACTGATTACCCAAAGGCACACGGGGCAATTACTTAAACAGCTCCAACAGTGACAGTCATAAATAGAACGAGAAACGGAAAACATTAAAATGAAAACGTCTGACGTGTACCGGTGAGCAGGGATCGCGGAGGCGGCGGACACACACACACACACACAGCCTCGCTGAGTGAACTTTTTCTCAGAGAAATCGAGGGCATGACGTCACTGGAGTCTTCAGTCATGTGTTGCGTAACTGGCAAAATCTTTTCACAATTAGTTTTTTTCTTATCAAACTTTTAAACAGGCTCCCGGGAGAAAGCGTTACTGTCAGCGTGCAGCTGTGAACACCCGTAATGTTGTAACTGTAATGTTGTTCTACTTTTTCTTTAGTGGAAAAAATCAGAACAGGTGAGTTGAACAGAATTTGTCATGTGTGGAGGTTTAATGGTACACAGGGTCATTCGGTACAGTAGCAATGTCGCACCTCAGCGCGTGTACCAATGTCGCCCCTCAGCGCGTGTACCAATGTCGCCCCTCAGCGCGTGTACCAATGTTACCCCTCAGCGCGTGTACCAATGTCGCCCCTCAGCGCGTGTACCAATGTCGCCCCTCAGCGCGTGTACCAATGTTGCCCCTCAGGGCGTGCCAGGTTAAAAATAACAATTTTACTTCTAAAAAAATCTGCACTAATGTATTAGAGTTTGCGCCACTAGGCTATAAAACAATCTACTAACGTCATGCTTACATTAAAAGGCCTCTCAACTCAAGCAATGCCATTAATTCGTTACTAGATCAAATGACACAAATACAGTGCGGTGCTTCAAACCTCGCGTCCAAACTCTTACAAAGTTTTAAGAAATTATATCCAACGCTTTTCCGGGGCCTTAACGCTCCTATGCACCTCCCGCCGAAGGCACCTTACCCTCGCGGGTCTTCGCGTGTTCTAATTTAAAAAACTAAGGTAAGAAATAGCAGCGCGTACTCACCGACCGAAGCAGCGGCGACACTGCAGTCGTGTGAGGCAGCAGCTACGCGCAGTACCAACCGGACGAGCGTGTACGCCTTTCGTCTTCTGTGCCTTACTCATGGAAGAGGGTTACATAACTGGCACCGTTTCTGCGGGCAGTGTGACTTCTACGGCGCTTTTTTCATTCACTGATGTTCATTTTCCAACGCACACACCTCGGTCTTTACGTCATTGCCCGTCGCCGCACCAAAAAAGGAGACGTGAGGCGTGGCCGACCGGAGAGGGTCGCGGTCGGATTCGCCAGAGTCGATAGGGAGGAGCGCGCACACCCAGCCGCGCGCACTCGACCGGTCTCCCTCCGCTCGCGAACGTTTGAACGGAGGCCAGTGGATGTCATCGGCGGAGAATTAAGGACAGCGTGTCTTATGTGGCGCTCTGTTTTTCCACATGGAAACACGGAGGACGGCCATCTGCCGCGGCGATCAGGACGGAGAAGAAATGAAACCCATAGATTCATTCAAACCCCACGAGCAGATGAAGTCAGAAGAGCACGAGGGGTTATTTTGAGAGGAATTTCAGTATGCTTTCTCCACAGATGACGTGGGAGTTCCGTAGGCGGTTCCGTTATGCAAGGGACATTGTTTCATAAGACATCTGCTGTGGCCGCACACGCTGGAGGTCTGAATTAAAGGGCTTGTCGAATGAACGAATATGTTACGTCACCCCCACACACACGATGATTTTCGATATATTTTGTCAGCAACACACATCACACGTCTGTTTTCACTGGTCCTCATTGACCAGAAATTAGTTAATAGGACTAATTTGTTTTTCTGTATATTTATAATTAGAAAAACACCTGAAATTGTACTGTGTATGAAACGTTCTATATCAATAAACTACCCTAAACTGCTTTCCTCATACATATATAGATATATAGGTATACAGCACCCTGTAAAGTACATGCCTCGTGTTTTGTGTGCCACGCCAATGCCGGTTGGCTCGCGCTGATCGCGCTTTTATCCTGTATAGGTCACGCCATCTGCTTACGGAGCCGAAATAAAATCCGTGGTCAACGAAACCGGCCGCGCGAAAATGATATCAGCATCAGCCGCATATACATCACAAACCAATTGACCTCAATGTCGTTTCATTTTAAAGACACCAAATTCAATTCTGAATAAATAATTCGAAAAAGGAAAGGGGAAAATGACACGAATTCACGTGCTGTGCTGTTTGATTTTCCATTTTGGCTGGTCCGTCGCACGTCTGCTATGCTGAGCATTCAGTTACAGCTGACCTAAACTCGCGAGGAGCGGATATCCAGCCGCCTACATGACGTCATCACCACTTCAGAAGATCTCGTTATGTGGAAAGCTTGAAGCCCAAACAAGAGCCCGGTCCAGCCTCGGGCAGCTGGGAGACCACGGTGTCCACATGTCAGACAGCTGACACACACTTCCGTCGTAAATGGCGTAAATCGCCCCAGACTAGGTGGCGTGCGCGCGGACCCTGCGGGTTTAAAACACACAGTGCTCCTCTCTGGAACATTACACAAACTCACTTCAAAACCGATTTTCAAAACTTTTCAAAACAAAGTTCTCGGTTCTATATCTGTGCAGTCTAGCTGAAGAGTGTATCCTGTTAGCACCCAGCACCGGTGGGATAGGCGTGTGAGGAAGGCAGGACTGCAGAGAGCTGCAGGCGGCCATCATGGTGTTGAGCCCGTCCCTACAACACAGCAGACACACGCTGTGAGGCCCTGGGGAACCAGAACCAGTACCAGTACCAGTACCAGTACCCATTTAGAGACCCGTGGGAAAAAATGTGGGAAAACCAGTAAACATATTTAAGAGAATTTGTCTGACTGGGACTGGACTAGACTGGACTGGACTGGGACACGACTGGGACTGGGACTGGGACTGGGACTGGGACTGGACTGGGACTGGACTGGACTGGACTGGACTGGGACTGGGACTGGGACTGGACTGACTGTGTAGCCAAAACAGCTACACAACTACACGACCCAGAGTAGATACAGAACTGCAGCTACTGCAGGTCCACTGGAGTGTTTTGCTCTTCTCCGTTGAAATGAATCAACGCGCCTCATCTGGCAGCTTATGAGTCCCAGAGAAATAAGATAATAACACAGAGGAAATGCAGGGAGGTGTGGAGGGAAGGTTGTCTCCATGACAACAGTTGCTGTGCATTGAATCACCGCTGGTTACTGCTGCACCATCAAAATACAGGAAGTGAGCCCAAGCTGTATCCATGGTGATGCAGTGGATGTTACACACATACACACAAATCTGGAATGATTTCCCTTCAAGTCCCATGTTGGCTGCAGCTGCCAGGTGCTTCACGTCCACACAGCCTCCAGACCCAGTTCTAACCCTAACCCTAACCCCAGCCTCCAGACCCAGTTCTAACCCTAACCCTAACCCTAACCCTAACCCCAGCCTCCAGACCCAGTTCTAACCCTAACCCCTAACCCCAGCCTCCAGACCCAGTTCTAACCCTAACCCTAACCCTAGCCTCCAGACCCAGTTCTAACCCTAACCCTAACCCCAGCCTCCAGACCCAGTTCTAACCCTAACCCTAACCCCAGCCTCCAGACCCAGTTCTAACCCTAACCCTAACCCCAGCCTCCAGACCCAGTTCTAACCCTAACCCTAACCCCAGCCTCCAGACCCAGTTCTAACCCTAACCCTAACCCTAACCCAGCCTCCAGACCCAGTTCTAACCCCCTAACCCTAACCCCAGCCTCCAGACCCAGTTCTAACCCTAACCCTAACCCCAGCCTCCAGACCCAGTTCTAACCCTAACCCTAACCCCAGCCTCCAGACCCAGTTCTAACCCTAACCCTAACCCCAGCCTCCAGACCCAGTTCTAACCCTAACCCCAGCCTAACCCTAGAGCCTCCAGACCCAGTTCTAACCCTAACCCTAACCCCAGCCTCCAGACCCAGTTCTAACCCTAACCCTAACCCCCCCAGCCTCCAGACCCAGTTCTAAACCCTAACCCTAACCCCAGCCTCCAGACCCAGTTCTAACCCTAACCCTAACCCTAGCCTCCAGACCCAGTTCTAACCCTAACCCTAACCCCAGCCTCCAGACCCAGTTCTAACCCTAACCCTAACCCCAGCCTCCAGACCCAGTTCTAACCCTAACCCTAACCCTAACCCCAGCCTCCAGACCCAGTTCTAACCCTAACCCTAACCCCAGCCTCCAGACCCAGTTCTAACCCTAACCCCAACCCTAACCCTAACCCCAGCCTCCAGACCCAGTTCTAACCCTAACCCTAACCCTAACCCTAACCCCAGCCTCCAGACCCAGTTCTAACCCTAACCCTAACCCTAACCTCCAGACCCAGTTCTTACCTTCAAACTGGGTTTAATGTTGCTGAAAAGCAATTTTATATCAAATCTATATACTTTCTCTATTTTACATCAATTCTGTAGTTTTCAACCCATGAATTAAATATACTATCAAGAAATGTATTACTGCTACATACTAGCAGATGCAGAGTTTAACTTTAAATTTATTATAACCATCAAATGCCCAGGACTACGACAGTTGGAGGCTTAATTTGGAAACAGTCCAAATAATATAATCAGTGCTGCTGTTTGATACAAACTCACATGATAAAGTACACACGCATGAACCTGGTCACCTGACACTAATATACAGAATTAGCATGAATCTGGCTGTGTTATGAAGTAAGGAAGCAGATGTCACATAGCGAGACTCCTGGGAGGGGAGACCTGCGTGGGGCTGGACTCAGAGGACCCAGAGGAACCTGAGGAACCTGAGGACCCAGAGGAACCTGAGGACCCAGAGGACACAGAGGAACCTGAGGACCCAGAGGAACCTGAGGACCCAAAGGACCCAGAGGAACCTGAGGACCCAGAGGACCCAGAGGAACCTGAGGACCCAGAGGACACAGAGGACCCAGAGGACCCAGAGGAACCTGAGGACCCAGAGGAACCTGAGGACCCAGAGGACCCAGAGGAACCTGAGGACCCAGAGGACACAGAGGAACCTGAGGACCCAGAGGAACTTGAGGACCCAAAGGACCCAGAGGAACCTGAGGACCCAGAGGAACCTGAGGACCCAGAGGACACAGAGGACCCAGAGGACCCAGAGGAACCTGAGGACCCAAAGGACCCAGAGGAACCTGAGGACCCAGAGGACCCAGAGGAACCTGAGGACCCAGAGGAACCTGAGGACCCAGAGGACACAGAGGAACCTGAGGACCCAGCGGACACAGAGGACCCAGAGGAACCTGAGGACACAGAGGACCCAGAGGACCCAGAGGAACCTGAGGACCCAGAGGAACCTGAGGACCCAGAGGACCCAGAGGAACCTGAGGACCCAGAGGACCAGCTTTGGGTATTAGGCAGATACTGAAAGTTTACTGAAGTTACTGTTGTCCTCAACGGTCAATGATGTTATTGGGCTGTTATGTCGTCAGCCAGTAAAAAATGTTGTGTTGTGATGTCACTACTCAGTAATGATGTTGGGCTGTGATGTTAGTTTGTGATGTTCCTGGTGCAGGGGTTGTCATGGTGCAGGGGTAGTCATGGTGCAGGGGTTGTCATGGTGCATGGTGTGTGTACCACAGGCCCCTAGTGATCACTAGTGTATGTGTGTGTGTACCACAGGCCCCTAGTGATCACTAATGTGTGTGTGTGTGTGTACCACAGGCCCCTAGTGATCACTAGTGTGTGTGTGTGTGTACCACAGGCCCCTAGTGATCACTAATGTGTGTGTGTGTGTGTGTACCACAGGCCCCTAGTGATCACTAATGTGTGTGTGTGTGTGTACCACAGGCCCCTAGTGATCACTAGTGTGTGTGTGTGTGTACCACAGGCCCCTAGTGATCACTAATGTGTGTGTGTATGTGTGTACCACAGGCCCCTAGTGATCACTAGTGTGTGTGTGTGTGTACCACAGGCCCCTAGTGATCACTAGTGTGTGTGTGTGTGTACCACAGGCCCCTAGTGATCACTAGTGTGTATGTTTGTGTGTGTACCACAGGCCCCTAGTGATCACTATATGTGTGTGTGTGTGTACCACAGGCCCCTAGTGATCACTAGTGTGTGTGTGTGTGTGTACCACAGGCCCCTAGTGATCACTAGTGTGTGTGTGTGTGTGTGTGTACCACAGGCCCCTAGTGATCACTAGTGTGTGTGTGTGTGTGTACCACAGGCCCCTAGAGATCACTAGTGTGTGTGTACCACAGGCCCCTAGTGATCACTAGTGTGTGTGTGTGTGTGTGTACCACAGGCCCCTAGTGATCACTAGTGTGTGTGTGTGTGTGTGTGTGTAACACAGCCCCCTAGTGATCACTAGTGTGTGTGTGTGTGTGTGTGTGTGTGTGTACCACAGGCCCCTAGTGATCACTAGTGTGTGTGTGTGTGTGTACCACAGGCCCCTAGTGATCACTAGTGTGTGTGTGTGTGTGTGTACCACAGGCCCCTAGTGATCACTAGTGTGTGTGTGTGTGTGTGTACCACAGGCCCCTAGTGATCACTAGTGTGTGTGTGTGTGTGTGTACCACAGGCCCCTAGTGATCACTAGTGTGTGTGTGTGTGTACCACAGACCCCTAGTGATCACTAGTGTGTGTGTGTGTGTGTACCACAGACCCCTAGTGATCACTAGTGTGTGTGTGTGTGTGTACCACAGACCCCTAGTGATCACTAGTGTGTGTGTGTGTGTACCACAGACCCCTAGTGATCACTAGTGTGTGTGTGTGTGTACCACAGCCCCCTAGTGATCACTAGTGTGTGTGTGTGTGTACCACAGCCCCCTAGTGATCACTAGTGTGTGTGTGTGTGTGTGTGTGTGTGTGTGTGTACCACAGACCCCTAGTGATCACTAGTGTGTGTGTGTGTGTACCACAGGCCCCTAGTGATCACTAGTGTGTGTGTGTGTGTACCACAGACCCCTAGTGATCACTAGTGTGTGGGTGTGTGTGTACCACAGGCCCCTAGTGATCACTAGTGTGTGTGTTTGTGTGTACCACAGGCCCCTAGAGATCACTAGTGTGTGTGTGTACCACAGCTCCCTAGTGATCACTAGTGTGTATGTGTGTGTGTGTACCACAGCCCCCTAGTGATCACTAGTGTGTGTGTGTGTGTGTGTACCACAGGCCCCTAGTGATCACTAGTGTGTGTGTGTGTGTGTGTGTACCACAGACCCCTAGTGATCACTAGTGTGTGTGTGTGTGTGTACCACAGACCCCTAGTGATCACTAGTGTGTATTTACTGCACAGATGAGTTAAAAGCGGAGGACAAATGCCAATGTGTGAAAATCACAAATGGTTAATTGGTTCACTTTGACTTGAAATGTTTTTATTGGCATGAGAATAATGCACATAAAATCAAACAGTGAAATCATACAAATAAATCAAAATTTCAAACTAATATCTGAATAAAAAACAATTTAATCAACACTAAATGTTTAAATCCAAGAATACCGACAAAACACAGAAGAAACAGTATTTCTTCAGTTACCATACGGAGCACTTTGACTATGAACGATGTCACACAGGAGGGGAGTCAGCTCTCAGGCTGCAGGGTTCTCCCCACCCCACCCTCATCTCTGCTGCTTGGACCAGGACATCCTGAGTGACCAGTGATCCAGAGCAGTGACCCTTCTCTGCCAGAGGAAACTGAGAAAACCAAGCAAACGTTCACTGAGCCAGGGTAGTTATGGTCCTACTTTCATGAACTCAGTTTACTAAGTAACTCTGACGTCAACTGAAAGTTTGGAACTGTGGCATCAAGTGAACGTGTGATGGAACTGTGACATCAGGTGAACGTGTGATGGAACTGTGACATCAGGTGAACGTGTGATGGAACTGTGACATCAGGTGAACGTGTGATGTAACAGTGACATCAGGTGAGGTCATGTATGACTCTGGCTTGGTAAACATGGTAACATATTAACACATGGACCAAAACATATTGTGTGCTTTTTACCAAATGTCTGCAAATAATCTACAACTCACTAGAGCTGAAGAAAAAGGAAATACAAACTCTAAATAATTTATTTTCTAAAAGAACTTTTATTTTCTTCTCTACAGATGGAGTCACTATAAGCACACACACACACACACACACACACACACACACACACACACACACACACTAGTGCACTTACCTAATCTTCTGTAATCAAAATGAGCCAAACACCTGAAGTGTATTTACTGCTAAATCTTTTGTATTTATTGCAAGATGAAAAGCAGTTGAGATGATGATGATGATGGAAGTGTTATGATGATGAAGATGATGGGAGTGTGATGATGAAGATGGGAGTGTGATGGCACTCTACACAGCTCAACTAGGCAAACATCCACCCTGCCAGCACACTGCAGGGTCTGACCTTTCTGACCTGGAGGTCATGTTACCTGTGCACATGCACCATTCCCCAAGGCTCAGGGTGACCTCTGACCTTGTATTAATCAATTAAACGGTCAAGGGGTAATTTTTTTCATCTAATGGAAAGGAAACAGAGCAGACACACACAGACTTTCAGCAGACATTTGTATTGTGTTAGAGGTTGCTGTGTTTAAGTGTGTGTGTGTGTCCCGCTCTGTAGATTCTTCTCTCCTTCCTAATACACCATAAACTCCTGCGTCGTATCTCTCCAGTCATTTCTCTCTCCATCCCTCTCTCCAGTCGTTTCTCTCTCCAGTCGTTTCTCTCCATCCCTCTCTCAGTCTTGTTTTCCTTCTCTGCACTGCCGTGATCCTTCGCTCCATGCTGCGTACACAAACAGTGCCAGGACCACATGCACTGCTACCACGGCAACAATGGCGCCATAGAAGTAGCTGTCGTTGCTGGAGTAACCCAGTGATGCTGAGGACGGATGAGAGAACTTGGTCAGTCAACTTCAAACTACATTCTGACTGTACAAAATGAGTTTCTTAGTTTCGGACTCTGTTCAACTACAGGTTGCTGCCAGAAAACAACAGGGGGTGGAGAAAGGGGCGGAGCTTATTAGGCTTAAGACCCAGAAGATTGGCCAAAAGCCCTGCTAAAATGTTTTCAGAAACTAAAGTAAAAGAAAAATAAATAAATAAACATAAACAAATGTATCTAATTGGACTGGTAAAAACAATGGTGTGTCCACGCCAGTGTGTCCACGTGTGGGTGAATTGGTAGATTTAATAAACAAACGTTAGCCACGGTTAGCGCGCTGTCCAGGTTCAGAACCCTTGAGATAAATCTCTAGTTAATTTGAATGTTAATAAGTTTTTAAAGAGTACCAAGAGTATAGATGTGGACCTGGGACTGTAAACGTGTCTGACTCTGCCAAAGTGACCCAACAGTTTTATTCTGACCCATTAGAATAGGAGAAACACGGGAGAAATGCAGACGAAATGTAGGAGAAATGCCTTTTAGATGTTATATCTAAATGTAAAACTAAGAAACAGATGTACAGTTATTTACATTTTTAATGTTCTGGACATTTGGGCTAAACCCGGATTGTTTGGCTTCGCCCATGGATATAACTTTAAGATTACAGCTCTCCGTCATAAATAACATTTCTGATAAGCAAAGCTGAAGTGTAACGTATTTTAGTGCATGTTGACGTGATGTCTTAATTCAGCCACGCGTTGACATGCGGAAAGTGAACTACCTTCGAACAGGTACGTCTTGGATGCAAAGTACAGTCCAATTGGGAGCGTGATCATCAACACGGTGAAAAAAAGCAGAGTCTTCAACACCGCCAGCAAGGAGCCGTCGTTCCTGGCGCAGAGAGGAGTGGAAGTGAAACTGTAATCCGTCTGTTTATGTGGACTGGCGCATGTTACGCGTCAGGAAAATACACTGGAATTGCATAAGTAGGTTAGCTCGTAACTAAGCCGATTCTTTTGAATCTTCGGCCATTCCAACCTGACGCCGCTGGGTTCAGGTGGCGCGTTGTAGCGGGATACCTAGCAAACTACTGACTGGTCATTTAATGTCGAATAACGTGTCATACCCTCTACTGTCAGCCGCCGCTCCGGTCTTCGGGTTGAGAGATATGTTGTCGTAGTCTTGCATCTTAGCTTCGTAACAGACAAAATACGTTTAATCAATTGAGGTCATTCAGACGCCAAATTCTTCTCTGCGACATACTCTCAAATCCGCTGGTTTCCGGGTAGTTACCACATGACTCAAACGCTATTGCGCGCGTTCTATCTGTTACCACTAGAGGGAGATACTGCATCCTAACTATCGAAGCGGCGCATTACTGCGTCGAAAATACATGGTCCCTATATTCTATATGTTCTATATTCAAATAGTGCTCCGTTAGAGTTTAACATGAGGCCACACTTCAGTAATAACATTTGAGCATTATACAATTAATCCCTTATGATTCAATCCTTAAGCACAGACACACACACAGGCACACAAGCTGGAGATGGAAGCTTCAGATGGAAAATATGAGTGTGTAGGTTCTTGTGTTTTGACATAATGCATTATTGAACTTGATTTAACAGCCATGTTCTAATGAATTCTTGGTATTATAATGTTAAGGTCTGCATGTTATATGTAATAGTTTATTTATTATTTATTATTAAGAATGTACATTAATGGAAAAAGTAATATACTGTCAGTACAGTTTCTATTTTATTGGAATTTGTTTAGGTTAATTAACAGAGAAACAGAGAAGAGTATTCCAACAGTGAGACATACAGGTCTAGTCCTTTAATGACTGTGAGACATACAAGTCTAGTCTGTCTACCTCTTTCAATGCACACACCTCTATCAACACACATGTTTCATAAAGGTGATACACACCTCCCTTCCAGACAATTAGCCCCACCCCCTCACAGGTAAGCCTCCCCCAGGTTGTTGTCGGTTGCCACCGGCGACGCCTTGCTCTTGCAGGTGTCGGTGTCCGTGAAGATCGTCCGTGGCGCACACAGGGTCAGCAGGATCCGCTTGTACTCACGACGGAAGTTCTGGTTCAGGAGGCCGTAGACGATGGAGTTCAGGCAGCTGTTGAAATATGCCAGGAAGTAGCTGCTGACAAAGAGGCTATCGGGCACGTGGGACGCACGCTGGGCGGGCGCTAGCGCCACCACCAGGCCAATCAGGTTCAGCGGCGCCCAGCACACGGCGAACAGCACGAACACCACAAACATGGTCACGAAGCTGCGAATATGTGCAGCACGCACACCTGGTCGTGCGCTCACACGACCTTTGACCCGGATCACTAGCACCCAGATGCGCAGGTAGCAGAAGGAGACGATGGCCAGCGGAACCAGGAAGTGGACGAGCACCACGGCAACGGTGTAGGACGTGCTGACAGCCTGGGAGAAGGTGCAAGAAAAGACCCGTGGGTCAAAGGTCAGCGAGCCCACCAGGAAGTTGGGCAGGGTGGTGAGCACCGTGAGGGCCCAGATGAGGCTCACATACAGCCAGGTGTGGCGTGGTGTGAAGATGCGCCTGTAGTGGGCGCTGTGGCAGATGTAACAGTAGCGGTTGATGGCGATTGCAGTGATGTTGAACACAGAGCCGATGACACTGAGGCCCAACACAAAGCCACTCAGCTGGCACTGCACAACACCCACCATCCAGCCCCCGTGGAAGAGAGCATGCAGGGCCAGGGGGTACGGGTAGAGCGCCACCACCAGGTCAGCCACAGCAAGACTCACAACGAAGACGTTACCTGAGAGTAGAAGACAGGGTGAGAGGTTAACACTGAACAACTGAGGTATTCACAGGTATATACAGGTATTCACAGGTATTCACAGGTATTCACAGGTATTTACAGATATTCACAGGTATTTACAGATATTCACAGGTATTTACAGACATTCACAGGTATTTACAGACATTCACAGGTATTTACAGACATTCACAGGTATTTACAGATATTCACAGGTATTCACAGGTATTCACAGGTATATACAGGTATTCACAGGTATTCACAGGTATTTACAGATATTCACAGGTATTCACAGATATTCACAGGTATTTACAGATATTCACAGGTATTTACAGACATTCCGATGTCCGATGCAGTAATTTGCTCTGGTCCCATCCCAATGCGGCGCGGCGATGAGCAATACAGCAGGCTCACGGCGTTAAACCGTTGGATGTCTGAGTGGTGTATCAAAAATCATGTGGGCTATATTGATAACTATAGAATTTTCGAGGGCAAGCCTGGTCTTTTAGGCAAGGATGGTGTCCACCCCACTCGGGATGGCGCCGCCCTGCTTTCCTGCAGCATAGCCCATAGCCTGTTAATTAGTCGGCAGAGTAGTATTAGGAGCTGCTGACAATCCAGAGTCCCGACCAGGCCGCAGACAAACCGGCTTACCCGACTGTCTGCACGCTGCCAAAAGCGTCACCAAGTTCCTATAAGATTGAGACTGTGTCTGTGCCCCGCGTTAAATTCAATCATAGGAAAATTAAAATAGTCCGTCCAAAGTTTTTAACTACTATTCAAACCTCGCATCCGATTATTAGTAGCAATATAACCGATCTGAAAATTGGATTACTCAATATTCGATCGCTCAATTCTAAAGCAGCTATTGTGAACGAGATTATAAACGACCAGAAAATTGATATTTTATGTCTCACAGAAACCTGGATTCGATCTGGCGAATATTTAACTTTAAATGAGGCCACACCTGTGGGATACAGTTATATGCATAGACCAAGATTGTTAGGCAGAGGAGGAGGAATATGCATAATCTATAGAAATTCTTTAGAAGTCCACCAGAAACACTATGATCTCTCCAATTCTTTTGAGATGCTATCTATTAATATAACTAATCCGGCTACAAACAAGGACGCTCTCTCACTCACTAATGTGTACAGACCGCCAGGGCCCTACTCAGACTTTATAAACGATTTCAGTAATTTTGCAGCAAATTTAGCAGTATGTAGTGACAAAATAATAATGGTAGGAGACTTTAACATACACTTTGAGAAGGCAGAGGATCCGCTGAAAAGGGCATTTAGTTCGATATTGAACTCTGTCGGTATTATTCAAAATGTCACGGGACCTACTCATTATCACAATCATACTTTAGATTTGATTTTGACGCTGGGTACCGACGTAGCTAATATAAATACATTTCCGCAAACCACAGCAATCTCCGATCACTATCTAATCTCATTCGAGCTACATCTTAACCTAAATACCCGCCAGTCTCCTCGGAATTGTTTAAAACGCTCGATAAATTCGTCAACCGCCACACAGTTTACTGAAACCCTCCCAGATTTAACGACTTTAGCCGACTCGCCAACAGATCCAGAGGAGTTAGATAGTTTAACCGACTGCTTAGAGAATACTTGTAGATCAGCTCTAGATATAGTAGCTCCATTCAAACATAAAAGGTCAGACTTAAAAAGCTCGCCCCGTGGTACACCGACCAAACTCGTAATTTAAAACAAATAGCACGTAAATTAGAGCGGAACTGGCGCTCTACTAAGCTGGAAGTATTCCACTGTGCCTGGAAGGATAGCCTTATTGAATACAAAGGGGCACTTACTAAAGCACGGTCAACATACCTAGCCTCACTGATCGAAAAAAATAAAATAATCCTAGATTTCTTTTCAGTACAATCTCTAAACTTACAAAAAAATCAAACCAGCGCTGAACATCAGATTCCAGGAACCTAACTAGTAATGTATTTATGGATTTCTTCGATAATAAAATAGAGAATATTAGACTAAATATAAATCCTTTTATAGGTAATTCATCTGGTTTGTCATCTGGATTGGCTGATATTGAACAAAATCTAGCATTAGAAGAAAAGCTTGAAGCTTTTCATCCACTCCCACAACTAGAATTGGAGAAAATAATTTCATCATTAAATTCTACTACTTGCACATTAGACTCGATTCCCTCTAAATTACTCAAAGAGGTTTTACCAGTTGTAATCGAACCTCTTTTAAATATAGTTAACTCATCCATCACAATGGGTCACATGCCCAGATCCTGTAAACTAGCAGTCATTAAACCCCTGATCAAGAAACCAAATCTTGATCCTAATGTACTATCTAGCTACAGACCCATCTCAAACCTATCATTTATATCCAAGATCATAGAAAAAGCTGTGGCCAAACAGTTAAGCTTATATCTGCACAGGAACCACATATTTGAAAAATTACAATCTGGATTTAGGCCCCACCACAGCACTGAAACAGCACTGGTTAAAGTAACAAATGATCTCCTTCTTGCCTCTGATCAAGGTTATGTATCTCTATTAGTGCTTCTCGATCTTAGTGCAGCCTTCGACACAATAGATCACAAGATCCTGCTAGAAAGGTTAGAAAACTGGGTTGGAATCTCGGTACAGCCCTGTCATGGTTTAATTCTTACCTAACCAATCGCTATCAGTTTGTAGAGCTCGATAATATTCCCTCCAAACACTCAGAAGTGAAATATGGAGTCCCGCAAGGCTCCATCCTAGGACCACTATTATTTACATTATATATGTTACCATTAGGAATAGTTATAAATAAACATGGTGTCAACTTTCACTGCTATGCAGATGACACCCAACTTTATATATCAGCCAAACCTGATGACAAATCCAGATTAGGAAAAATTGAGGCCTGCGTAAGTGATATTAGACGTTGGATGTCGCTAAACTTCCTCCACCTTAATGGTGACAAAACGGAGGTTCTCCTTCTGGGCCCAAAGGCCACAAGACAGAAAATACCAGATCTAATGTTAAATCTTGCAGATTACCCCATTACTCCTGGCTCGGTAGGCAAAAAATCGGCGTCTTATTCGACTCTGACCTATCATTTGATAAATACATAGATAATACTACCAGGATAGCTTTTCTACATCTCCGTAACATTGCCAAGTTAAGAAATGCATTATCCCAGCATGATGCAGAAAAACTAGTACACGCCTTTGTTAGCTCCAGATTAGATTATTGTAACTCGTTACTGTCAGGATGCTCAAATAGGAATATAAATAAACTTCAAGTAGTTCAAAATGCTGCAGCCAGAGTTCTAACTAGAACTAGGAAATTTGAACATATCAGCCCAGTCTTATCGGCCCTGCACTGGCTCCCAGTAAAATTCCGTATTGATTTTAAAATTATTCTATTGACTTATAAAGCACTGCATGGACTTGCTCCTGACTACCTCCAAGAGCTTATCTCTTATTATGAACCCCCGCGACCACTACGATCCCAAGGTGCTGGCCTCTTATTAGTTCCATCAATTAATAAGGTAACAGCAGGGGGAAGAGCCTTTTCTTATAAGGCCCCCCAACTATGGAATAGTCTTCCAGAATGTGTCCGGGACTCTGGCACAGTCTCAATCTTTAAGTCTAGGTTGAAAACTTACTTGTTTGATCTAGCATTTGGTAATTAATGTGCCCCTTTAGATAAGGTAACAGATCCAGGGGTTCATGGGCAAAGGGTTTTATGGCAAACTGGGGCGCTGGTGCTGTCATCCTATCACTGCACGCGGTCACTCAAGTTTGTCGACGGTGTAGTGGATGGATGCCAGTGTCTCAGGATGCTCCCAAGTCTGTGTTACCTTCTGGTTCTGCCCTTTAGCTAGGCTGTAATAATTTAATTGCCGGAGTCGCTGCCACACTCCAGAAATGTTTACATTTACTTTGTCTAACATATTCCATATAGAACTAATTGTCCCTCTTCTTCCCAATGGCTGCCCGAGAAATACCGGGACAAGGAAAGATGAGCCTTTCCCGTTACAACACCCCATACAAGCATCTAGGAGATGGTCTGGCTTGCCAGTGGATGTGCCGATGCCGTGGTTGGATGTGCCATTATCGCAAGAGGACGCGTGCTGATGCCAACTCCCACCTGAACATCTACTCTGAAGGGACTGTGACTACTGGCCT
The DNA here is from genome assembly GCA_020368025.1 of Brachyhypopomus occidentalis. NCBI lineage: Eukaryota > Metazoa > Chordata > Actinopteri > Gymnotiformes > Hypopomidae > Brachyhypopomus > Brachyhypopomus occidentalis. Next base: position 246,026 of record JAGXOD010001395.1, on the reverse strand, counting down.
GGAAGTAGAATCATAACTACAGGATTATATCTGGACTATAACTGTGGACTATAACTGTGAATGTGGACATTGCTAGCGGGCCACCCAATGGAGGATGGGTTCCCTTTTGAGTCTTGGTCCTCCCAAGGTTTCTTCCTAAATTCCTGCCATCTTAGGGAGTTTTCCTTGCCACTGTCGCCTTTGGCTTGCTCATTAGGGATCTGGACCCACGCAATTTGTAAAGCCGCTTTGTGACAACATGTGTTGTAAAAAGCGCTATATAAATAAAATTGAATTGAATTGAATTCACAGGTATTCACAGGTATTTACAGATATTCACAGGTATTCACAGGTATTCACAGGTATTTACAGATATTCACAGGTATTCACAGGTATTCACAGGTATATACAGGTATTCACAGGTATTTACAGATATTCACAGGTATTCACAGATATTCACAGATATTCACAGGTATTTACAGGTATTCACAGGTATTCACAGGTATTTACAGATATTCACAGGTATTTACAGATATTCACAGGTATTCACAGGTATTTACAGATATTCACAGGTATTTACAGATATTCACAGGTATTTACAGACATTCACAGGTTACACCAGCGTCTGGCTGCCACTTTGGTTTGAGGCCGTAATGATGTGGTGGAGACCTGCCCCGTCGCTCGGGAGTCCAGACCTGCCCCGTCGCTCAGGAGTCCAGACCTGCCCTCCGGTCACCCTGACAGGATGCCAGTGTTCGCAGAGATCCGTAACCCCCCTCCAGCTTCCCCATGGCTCTGTGTGGAATATGAGCCGCCCACAATGATCGTGCTGAGTGGTAGCAGGACCTGAGGTCCAGCCGACCCCACATAACCCCACAGGGCAGAACCTGTTGTCTGTCCCCCAGTCCCCGCTGGAGAGGATGATTGATGAGGACAATGTGAAACAATGATGCCTTTATTAACCACTGATAGTGCCTTTATCGACCAATGATCATGCCTTTAGCGTCTCACACGCACACACACAAGCATGTTTTTAGTGTCATGTTTGTGAGGTAATTTGTGTATGCGTGTGTTTGTTAATCAGGTGTTATTTTATTTGCATTCTGCCTTGGGCTGTAAGACCTGTACAGCAGATCAGACAGCAACACAGAGACATCAGAACAGAGACACCAGCACAGAGACATCAGAGCACAGACACCAACACAGAGACATCAGAACAGAGACACCAGCACAGAGACATCAGAACACAGACACCAACACAGAGACATCAGAACAGAGACATCAGAACACAGACACTAGCACAGAGACATCAGAGCACAGACACCAACACAGAGACATAAGAACAGAGACACCAGCACAGAGACATCAGAACACAGACACCAGCACAGAGACATCAGAGCACAGACACCAACACAGAGACATCAGAACACAGACACCAGCACAGAGACATCAGAGCACAGACACCAACACAGAGACATCAGAACACAGACACCAACACAGAGACACCAGCACAGAGACATCAGAACAGAGACACCAGCACAGAGACATCAGAGCACAGACACCAACACAGAGACATAAGAACAGAGACACCAACACAGAGACATCAGAACAGAGACACCAACACAGAGACATCAGAACACAGACACCAACACAGAGACATCAGAGCACAGACACCAACACAGAGACATAAGAACAGACACCAGCACAGAGACATCAGAACAGAGACACCAGCACAGAGACATCAGAACAGAGACACCAGCACAGATACATCAGAACACAGACACCAACACATATGAGATGTTTTGGTATTGATTATAATGCTGTCCAGTGAGACTGGAGTGGTCTCCAGAATGAAACAGGCTTCAGAGCACTGGTCCTACTGGTGGAACCTGCTGGTGGAATCTGCTGGTGGAACTTTATGTGCTTTCTGTCTCGGCAAGCACGGAGCTAGAGAACAAATAAAACCCCCAGCGAAATAGATCCCACAAACACAACCACAACTGTGTTCCAGGTTACACACACACATACACAGAATCAAGTGACAGTAAAGTATTTTCCCAGCAGCCAGTTTCGCACAAGACCCAGTCAACACACTGAGGAGCTCACAGAGGAGCTCAGTGGAGCGTGAAGAATATGGCCTGGGGACCAGAGGGCCCAAAAGGGCCTGAAATAAATTCTAGGATGACAGTTTGGCACTGTGATACTTCAGACCAGAGAGTTCATAAAGACTGAGGTACTTCAACCTGGCGACTGCAGTACAGTTTAGCTCCACGTCACCTGCCACCAATCCATTTACATAATAATAAATATGATATAATATAGAATAATGATATATCATTAGATTTGATTTATTTGACTGTCAATATGGACCAGACTCTCTGAGGAATGTTTCCAGTACCTTGTTGAATCTGTACCACAAAGGATTAAGGCAGTTCTGAAGGCAAAAGGGGGTCCAACCCGGTACTAGCAAGGTGGACCTAATAAAGTGGCCAGTGAGTGTGTATATATATATATATATATCATGCCTCTGTATAATATATATTAATGATATAATATTTAATAGTCCATATCACAGTGTGCTCTCCTCTGTCCCATGATTTATGTTCCCCACATACATGTGGAGGGTAAACAAGGGTTTTTTCCCATAAGGTAAGACTGAATACTTCAGATTTAATTTAAATCTCAAATGTGAATTTAGCTACTTGAAGAAAGCATAAAGCATTTGTCAATATATGGCTATTTTAAAAATGTCAAAAATAAAAAACTTTAAAAAGTTTAGTCCCTGCAGAGATTTGACTAATGTGTGACTAAAGCTTAATCTGCAGAACAGCAGCGTGACTGCAGACGCCTCCGGTCAACGGAAGCTAGTGAAATTCTTGTGAACTTAACCTGCTTGTTCATAAGCAAATGAAAGCCTCCTCGTCCACCTTGTGCCACTTTGCATTACGAACCCCTTCAGTTAACGTTACTATTCAAGATGAGCGTGTGAACGCATACCTGCTGAATGCTGAATTTTTAAAGACTATTTTCGATAATGATGCCATTGGGCAAAGAACGAACGTGTGTTTTTTATAAAAATGACATAATAACATAATAACTGATCAACATCTGCGTAGGTCTGTGAGGGTGTAGGTCTGAGAAGGTGTAGGTCTGTGAGGGTGTAGGTCTGAGAGGGTGTAGGTCTGTGAGGATGTAGGTCTGAGAGGGTGTAGTTCTGTGAGGATGTAGGTCTGAGAAGGTGTAGGTCTGTGAGGGTGTAGGTCTGAGAAGGTGTAGGTCTGTGAGGGTGTAGGTCTGAGAAGGTGTAGGTCTGTGAGGGTGTAGGTCTGTGAGGGTGTAGGTCTGAGAGGGTGTAGGTCTGTGAAGGTGTAGGTCTGTGAGGGTGTAAGTCTGTGAGGGTGTAGGTCTGAGAAGGTGTAGGTCTGTGAGGGTGTAGGTCTGATAAGGTGTAGGTCTGTGAGGGTGTAGGTCTGAGAAGGTGTAGGTCTGAGAAGGTGTAGGTCTGTGAGGGTGTAGGTCTGAGAAGGTGTAGGTCTGTGAGGGTGTAGGTCTGAGAAGGTGTAGGTCTGTGAGGGTGTAGGTCTGAGAAGGTGTAGGTCTGTGAGGGTGTAGGTCTGTGAGGGTGTAGGTACTCCCTACCCGCGTTCCTAAGCTTCTTGTTCCTGTAAACTGACAAAATCACCAACAGGTTCCCGATTATGTCAGCTGCGATGGTGAAGATGAGTATCCCGGCGAGAACGCCCGTTCCGCCCGGTAACGTGCTCTTCACTGTGAGGTTGCTGGTCTTTGCTCCATCCACCAGGCAATCCATACAGCTCAAGTTCACCTTCACCGCCATTCTTACACACTACGCCAGCGTTCTTCCCACTTTACGAGTGAAACCAGCCTGACACTAAAAACATCTTCAGTTTGCGTCTGGCTTCTGTAAGTCTGAAAAACTGCAGCGCGGTCTTTCATTTCATTAGAGTTTACAGCCCAATAAAAAATATCGGGTGGGCTCCCACATTTCATCCCGACAGTACTTGGTAACTGTTGTAAACACTACGTCCGTCACCAGTCAGATCGCTGTTTTCAGGTCGGTCCCGGTCGCTCTTCAGCAGTGCACAGTTTCCTCTCCGTCGATACTGGGTCGTAAACTTCTCGCGTCTCGCGCTTGTTCCGCAGCATCCCCAGTCACCGCGCGCTCCACCGCGCACCCCAGTAACCGCGCGCTCTCCCTGTGCGCTGTTCTGCGCCGAGTTCCCACCCTCCCCGCCGGATGTACAGTTGTAAATGTAAAGATTCGTTTAACTTCCCTAAGTATCACAATGCTAAATGCTGTAGATGTAAGTGTAGATGTATTTTGGAAAGACCCGCCTTTAGCAATTGCACTAACGCGCGTGGGAAAAGCGTGAGAGATTAACCCTAGACACGAACCCTAACCAACCCTAGACAACACTAGACAACCCACTCACAAAACAGGTGCTCAGTACTTTACAGCGTGCGTCTGCACCTGAAACAAGCGTTTATATCCTAATTCTAACGTTAGGACTGTTCAAGGTTGTTTTGTCGGTCCCAGAAAGATATCTAGCTATCTTTTTATACTGTAAATGTTACTCCTGGTATTATAACGTATTAATTTTCTTCATAAAGAATGAGAACAATACTTTGTATAATTCGATTAAGATTATTGGACACAAACTAAAACGTACTGTGGCTTCATTGCCCCAGAGAGTGAAGAGTCAGGTGGGCAAGGTTAGGACTCCCAGAATGCCATGCGCTTCTCCGAATCCTTTAACATTTACAGTTGTGTTGTGTGTCTGTTTAACTTGGCCTGCCTCCCTAAATTATTAGCATTTTACTGTAGCACAGTCTTCGTGTTTATCCCTTTTTCTTGATTAATCTTTCTCCCTGAGCTGCTGTCATGACACTGTCATATTTGGAAAGTGACTCAAAAGATACTGAACCACTGTATGTGGTTGTGGTTGCGTGTGTGTGTTTGTGTGTGTGTGCATACGTGTGTGTGTATGTGTGTGTGTGTGCCCTGTTAGTGTGGTCATGGATACAGAGGGGAGGTGAACTTTTAGGAGTGTTATTATGATAGTATGACCTGTGGGTGCTGATCTAAGAACAGCCCCTCCCCTTTAAACCCATGGTACTGATCTAAGAACAGTCCCTCCCCTTTAAAGCCATGGTACTGATCTAAGAACAGCCCCTCCCCTTTTAAGACATGGTACTGATCTAATAACAGTCCCTCCCCTTTAAAGTTGCGCAGCACCACCCTCATCTGTATGTCTATTTACAAATCTGCATGTGTATGAGGAGTGTAAGATGTGATTGTGATGCTGTCCTGTTGTCACTTCCTTTTTCTTGTGCAGGTGTAATTATGATGGACAATACACAGATCAGCCACCTGGTGATGTCATGCTCCCTGACCTGCACTCCATTACCCAGAACCCACCTGTCAATGGTTCTCCCAATCATCATACACTTACCAGATCCTCCTCTCCTGATTATTGGTTGCTGCCACCTGCTGCTCTCTCTTTATCTTAAGTTATTGGTTTATGCACGTGGACTGAGTGTTCCGCCATCTTGCCTCCCTGGTTCTGATCTGCTTTGTTTTATAGTTATGACTCTGCTCTGGTGTACACCAGAGTCAAAGCTCCTTGGCAGAATCACCTCATCATCAAGGTACAGTCCACGTCCAATGGCCTTTTAGTGCACTGTCCTCTGTCTCCATGGCCTTTTAGTGCACTGTCCATAGGAGGCCAAGATTCATGCCCAAAGTTTTGTCCTCATTCCATTTTAAGGAAGTCCTTCTGATTTTCTGTCATCACCGTCATTTTGATATTAGGAGTCCCCACACCAGTCTCTGTTAAACTGATATGTCATGGTGTTTGTATTTATTGCTATGTCATGTTATTTATATATACTGCTATGTCATGGTGTCATTGTGTTTATATATGGGTGGCGACAACTGAAACTTTTTTTTAAAACATACATTGTCCTGCAGTGACATCACAATATGGTAAAATAAAAAAAGCATAATAATTTTAAGTATAGAACAGTTGTTTTCACAGTTTAAGGTTCCCTTTATGTAAACTATAATTAAAATTTGCATATGTACATTATGTATAGCTGTTGCTTTTGTTTAATTACTTTTATCAATAGAGTTATATAAATGTATAAAAGAGAGTGTGGTGATTTATGAACTAAAGATTATATGTTTTGGGACGTATTTTCCATTTGTTGTGGGCATATACAAAACTACATTAAAAAAAACTATCATACATGCTTACAAGGCTGAATTAATTGAACATAATGTTTCATCTCCTTATCAGTGGCAACACAAGCTGACCTTTTGTCATATAAATTACATTTGTGAATATACATTTTTCCTTTAAAAGTAGATTTGTATATATTTGGCGCTGTGATTTTCCAAAAGACCAAACGATATAGCAGCCAGAACCATACGGCCCTGACTAACGTCATCACGTAATTTCCTCATACAGAGCAAGAGTTCATGGGGGAGTTTGAAACTGACGTAAACGAATGAAAAGGTTCGTAGTTGCTTGCGTAATTTTATTGGCATAAGATTGTCCAATCAAATCTCGCATTCATCGTTTTGAAAACGCCCCACCAGCGAATGAGCAGCTGGTGAAGGCATCATGTTTGGCTGCGCTCTGCTCCTCCCCCGTCTTCTTTGTGGCCAACCTACTTCTGTTTGCGACCGGTTTTAAAGGAATATTCGTAAACTACGTTAAGGTAACTGCATTTGTGCATGTATTAAAGCTTTCTTACGTCGCCAGCGTCTTAATTATTGAATGTGGCTGATTAACAGTCGTTTTTTACTAGAGTTACCAACTTAAATGTTGCATGTGGAAGGTAACCTAGCTAGCTGTGTAGGCTAACTAGCTACGAAAGCAACTCCGTTGCTAACGTTAGCGCGTGCCCAGCTCGGCTAACGGCCGTAACGGCGGAGATGTTCAGCGGTGAATTGAACCGGTGAGCGGGGCGTTAGGGGCGCGGATCGTGCAGAGCGCTGGTGCAGCTTTATGAATACAGCTAGCTAGCGAGGGTACCTGCATAGCGACTTTAGCTAACACAGCTAACCAACTAACACAGCTGCTGTTCACTTCCACGCAGCCTGTGGAGCGCAGCGCTCAGTGTTTTCTGCAGATAGCAGGTAGCTAGCTAGCATAACCATTTTCATCACAGTCGGCTTTTCGAGGGTTTCCTGGTGGATTTTCCTAGCTGAAGCTTTTCGTGTTCTCCTGAGACTTGGTGTGCGGCACGTTTGCTGAGCGCTGGGATACACACCACTCGAGTTTCTGTTGTTCTGTAGTTACCGCAGCTTTATAGAAATGGTTCTTTGTTTTCAGATGCAAGGAAACCGAGGACCCCGTGCCGAGCACCATAACCACGGTCCCCCGAGACAGCAGCCCAACCCCCAGCACGAGCAGCAGAGGAAATCTACCGGAGGATCGGACAGCAACGGGCAGCACACGGACGCCACAGGCGAGTCCGGCCCGAGTACGCCTCCTCGACCTGTCGTTGAAGTACACGCTTTGCTAGTGTGAGCTTCAGCAACTTTGCGGGCTCTGACGAGCACACGTGAACTCTTAAATCTTCTGAAATAATCTGCCCTTGTTTGGTTTGCTGTCTCTTGGCAGTAGGACCACAGTGGCTGAAATGGTTCTGTCCAGCAGAGTTTAGTTCCAGCCCTAATCTGAGAAGCCCTCTCTGGGTAATAAAGACCTACAGGGTTTCTGACTCCCAGAGCTGTAATGTATGGAGGTATGAACTTAATATCTGGTAGGAGGGGCCACCTGTATGTGTAGAGGGGCCTATCTGCTGGGATGGGGTTGGTAGGAGGGGCCTATCTGCTGGGATGGGGTTGGTAGGAGGGGCCTATCTGCTGGGATGGGGTTGGTAGGAGGGACCTGTCTGCTGGGATGGGGTTGGTAGGAGGGACCTGTCTGCTGGGATGGGGCTGTTAGGAGTGGCCTATCTGCTGGGATGGGGTTGATAGGAGGGGCCTATCTGCTGGGATGGGGCTGTTAGGAGGGGCCTATTTGCTGGGATGGGGTTGGTAGGAGGGACCTGTCTACTGGGATGTGCCAACAACAAGCTAAAAATATTATACTTCATAGCAATGTGTTATGTAGGAGCCATCATGTTATGGAGTCTGAGGTGGTTAATCTGTCTGTCCTGGTGGTCTTCACATTGGTAGGTTGGGGTTAGATGTGAGGGAGATCATTCTATCTCTATCTCTATCTCTCTCTGTCTCTTTCTTTGCCCTCTGCGGTTCTTTTTACTGTCATCAAAATTACTACCGGCAGCAAAACAAAACTGAATAATTGAGGATGAATGTTCATGTGTAACCTAGGCAACGTAGCCTGGAGATCACCATTTTTGCTATAAATGCACTGTGCTGTTCAGTGAAGGGGAATCGGTGACGTGTTGTGCACTACAGACGGGATCACAACAAGGAAATCATAAAATCAGCCAAACCCGAAAACCTGACGGCAGTCTACAGACTGGATAGGTCTTTAATATCTCCACTTTTCTTTCCCTGTTTTCCGTTCCCCATCTCACATTCCCTCTTCTCTGTTTTCACATCTTGCTCAGATGTTGCCCTGACCATAGACCTGCAGAGCTTCAGGAAGCCCGGGGAGAAGACCTACACGCAGCGCAGCCGCTTGTTTGTGGGGAACCTGCCTGCCGGCACCACTGAAGAAGAAGTAGAGAAGCTTTTCTCCAAATATGGCAAACCATCTGAGATCTTCATCAACAAGGACCGAGGCTTTGGCTTTATCCGCCTGGTAAGGGTCGGGGGTGGGGTTGGGGGTGGGGTCAGGGTTGGGAGTGGGGTCGGGGTTGGGGGTGGGGTCAGGGTCGGGGTTTGGGTGGGGTTCACACAGCAGGTTGGGCAGAGTGGTCACACTTGGTTGGTATGGGCACTTGCAGAGATCTGGTCTAGCCCACCTGTTAATGGACTCCTAAACCCACTCAGGACTTTAGTGACTGTGCTTCATGAAGTTCCTCCCCTCCCTCTCTCTCTCTCTCTCCTCTCTCTTTCCCTCCCTCCCTCCAGGAAACAAAGACGCTGGCGGACATCGCCAAAGCCGAACTGGATGACACGCAGTTCCGGGGCCGTCAGGTCCGTGTTCGCTTTGCCACCCACGGCGCTGCACTCGCGGTCAAAAACCTGCCGCAGTTTGTGTCCAACGAGCTGTTGGAAGAGGCCTTCTGCATGTTCGGCCCTATCGAGCGCGCCATCGTCATCGTGGACGACCGGGGCCGACCTACGGGAAAGGGCATCGTGGAGTTTGCCAACAAGCCGTCGGCCCGCAAGGCTCTAGAGCGCTGTGGTGACGGAGCCTTCCTCATCACCTCGTGAGTCTTCACGCCTCTCATGCTCCCTATGGAACCAGGATGTTGTCTTCAGTTACTCATGTTTGTGGGAGTTATCAAAAACACAGTGCTGGTGGGGGTGGTAGTATTTGGGGTTAGTTGGGTGGTAGTATTTGGGGTTAGTTGGGTGGTAGTATTTGGGGGGTTAGTGTATTGGCCTCTGTAATATTGATGTTGAAGCCTTCTGCAGTACGTGTGTGTGTGGGAGGGGCTAGTTGTTTCTGGTAGTGTGTGTGGGGTTAGCTGTGTAAAGCATCGTGTGTGTGTGTGTGATCTCAGGTTTCCGAGGCCAGTGACAGTGGAACCCATGGAGCAGCTGGATGAAGATGAGGGGCTTCCAGAGAGACTCGTCAGTAAGAACCCACAGTACCACAAGTAAGAGGAACACACACTTACACACACACCCGCAGTACCACAAGAGGACACACACTTACACACACACCCGCAGTACCGCAAGTGAGAGGAGCAATTTACACACACACACACACACACTTACACCGGGGAGTACATATGCGTTCACACCCACACCACCCTTTGTGTTGCTAAGAAGAGGCGGTGTGCAGGTGTGGTAGCCCTTGCTGTAGAGTAAAGACGGGCCTCTCCGTCTCCCCCTGGTGGCAGGGAGCGGGAGCAGCCTCCACGGTTTGCCCAGCCGGGCTCGTTCGAGTACGAGTACGCCATGCGCTGGAAGGCCCTGATGGAGATGGAGAAGCAGCAGTACGACCAGGTGGACCGGAACATCAAAGAGGCACAAGAGAAGCTGGAGCAGGAGATGGAGGCAGCACGCCACGAGCACCAGGTCATGCTGATGAGGCAGGGTGAGACCACGCCCCCAAGTGCCCTACACCACGCCCCCACACGCCCTCCTCTCCTATACATCCCTCACTCTCTTTCTCCTCCTGTACTGGCTGTGCCCGTCAGACCTGCTGCGGCGGCAGGAGGAGCTCAGGCGCATGGAGGAGGCCCACAACCAGGAAGTGCAAAAGAGAAAGCAGATGGAGCTCCGCCAGGAGGAGGAGCGTCGGCGCCAGGAGGAGGAGCGTCGCCGCCGGGAGGAGGAGCTACGCGCTCACACTGAGGACCTGATGAGGAGACAGCAAGGCCCAGCAGGGGGCTTTGGAGAGAAAGTGTGTACACACACACACACGCTCCCTTACACACACACACACACACACACACTCCCTTACACACACACACACACACACATCTCTCTCTCTCACTCTCCCTCTGTCTGTCTCACTCTCCCTCTGTCTGTGTCTCTCTCTGGCTGTGTGTTTGTCTCACTCTCCCTCTGTGTCGTTTTTTCTCCTTCCCTCTTTGAGGTGCCCCCTCTGAACTGTCTAACCCAACTGAAGGTTAAATACAAATATTTAGTGATTTCCTATTTCAATTAGTGTTGCATTGTTTTGTAATAGTTACTTTGCATTTTTCTCTGGGGTCAAAGGTCAGGGCATGCCAATGAACAGGAACCCAATGGGAGGAAATGCTGCAGCACCAGGAGCTCCCAACATGACTCCCAACGAGGTACACACACACATCACACACACACCCCCACGCGCGCGCACACACACACACACACACACCAGTATGGCACACACTGAAGAGTTCCTGGTAGAGGCAGGTCCAGCTCTGCCTGCTCCTCCTCTCATTCTCTCTCTCTCTCCCCCCTCTCTTTCTCTCTCTCTCTCTCTCTCACAGGGAGCTGGAGGGAATCCTGGTGGTCTTCCCCTGCCCTTCCCCCGTCCTGGACCACCTATTGACTTTGGCCCAAACAAACGTCGGCGATTCTGAGAGTCTAGGCCAGACATCTGTCTCTCTCTCTCCCCTCTGTCTCTCTCTCTCCCCTCTGTCTCTCTCTCTCCCCCTCTCTCTCTCTCTCTCCCCTCTGTCTCTCTCTCTCCCCTCTGTCTCTCTCTCTCCCCCTCTGTCTCTCTCTCCCCTCTGTCTCTCTCTCTCCCCTCTGTCTCTCTCTCTCCAGCTTTACCTTCTGTAATTGGCTTTTTTCCCTTATTTTTTTTTACACACTGTACAATATTTTTAAGTCCATAATATTAGGTTAGTTGTTCTTGCACACATTTTTATAAGGTGTGTGATGTGTGATTTGTTTTAAGCTTAGAACCGTCTTCATTTTGATTTACTTCTGATGATTTATCATCTTGTACCCTAAGGGTGAACTTTTTGTATAGATTATTTGTTTGTTTTATTGTGATATTTTTATTTTGTATTTCACCCAGTGTAATTTTTATATAGGGATAGTAAATTCGTTTTTTTGTCAGTCACATTTTCTGATTATCTGTATTTCTAAAACGGCTTAAAATAAATTCAGAATTCCATGTTATGTTCTTGCTTGGTCCCTTTGTGCTGCTACACCCAACACCCAGCGGAGCTACACCCAACACCCAGCGGAGCTACACCCAACACCCAGCGGAGAAACACCCAACACCCAGCGGAGAAACGTGTCCTCGGGAGGATTAGGGTTATTAGGGGTTTATTGGTATCAGAGATGTTAGGAGGTTTTTGCTTTTTCACTTTCAGTTCATTTGTATTTTCATCTTGCAAGTTAAAAATAAAATAAAATGTAAATACATTTCTGTATCAAATGCAGTCTTGTGCATCTGTGATATACATTATAAAATGATTCAGACTAAGACAAATGTATTTGTTATATATTGTTGCTTATTAGCACCTTAGTAAATGTTTATTGCATAATAACATATTTAAGTAATACTTGCAGTTACAGAAGTATATTTAGCTTAGCCCAGTTCCTGAGGTGTTGGATACATACACCAGAGGCCACATCAGTTTATCATAAATGCCCCAAAGTAAGTTGACTCTGAGGGGTATCGCACAGCAGCTGTGTTAAGCACATACAGTGAAAGCCTGTCGCCCCTCTCCAGGTGAAACAGCGCACCCTGCTGGCTGGAATAGAGTTCTACACCAGACTCTGAGCCTAGACATGGAGTTGCTACAGCCTTGGACAGCAGTAGTGGCTGTGGGTACAATGCTGTCCTCTTGAATAAGTATTGCACAAACTGCATGTGCAGTCCTAGTGCGCTTTCAAAATGAACATGAGAGTAAACAAAGTAAATTCCATTCTGTGGCACCTCAATTTCCCCGTCTGCACTGAGTATCAGGCCGTCCTGTGTCCTGTGTGTGCTCGCGCTGTCCCAGTGCAGACGCTCCAATGCATGAGTCGGGTCCTCAGAATCACCTGCTCAAAAATACACATTGTGCAAACACACATGTTTAATCTGTAACAATAATGAAAATGGCTACTACCTGGAAACACTTGTGCTCTGCCAAGAACACCTCACTGGTCTACTGAGAGCACCTTACAGGTTTACAAGTCTTCTACCGAGAACACCTGAGTGTGGGTTACCTGTTTTCTGCAGGTGGTGATCCTGTTTTAGCCACTGCTTTGCTCCAAGATGTATAGCTGGTTTGAGAGACTGTGTAATATTGTGTTCTGTGAAACAGCACGTAAAAAGATATTCACATTCGCATGAAAATAAGAAAATACAGTTATTTGTAAAGTAATAGTAGACAATTACCTCCTAGAGTTCACCACAAGGAATTATACTAAAAAGTGAAATAATAATAATGTCATTTTTTAAGCAATTGTAGACTATTACCTCCTAGAGTCCGCCACAAGGAATTACGGATTTCCAGCAGGAGTCTCTGCGTGAAACAAGACAGAAAATCATTCTCCCCCGTCCAGTGTTGACTGACTCCGGGTTATGTCGACGATGAGCTTTTTCTTGTTACGTGTCAGTACCTCCTGCGCGACGTTATGCGTTTCCTGGTTCATCAAGTCGCAGCTTGCCGTCCGTCCTGTGTCTGGAGCTCCTGGATTTTCTGGATCGGCTAGTTGGTAAATACAGTCGACAGGATAGCCGCCATGCGTTAAGGATTCACGGGTCTTGAAAAGTGAAGGAAATATCAAGAGATTAAATGCCTGCTTATATTCAAACCCAAATGAGCATTTCTGTAACGACACGGAACATTGATAACAAAACTGCGCTAGACGTTCAGTACTTCTGTAGCTTGTCAAATATAACGCACGAGCAAAAGTGTGTTATTGACTATAAACAGTCAGCTATAAGTTAAGATTTAGCATAACTAAATTAATATGCAAATATTATTCCCTATATGTAATCACAAGCAAAAAAACAAGAGTTTTGACTATATTCAATCTATTTTAATATAATATTAAAATTCTTATGATTCTTATTATTTAGCCTACCACATATACATCGCTGGCAAAGTCATACAGAAGACAGCTTGTGATGAACGTTTCAGCGCCCAAAATCAAACTTAAAATCAGAAAGTAAATATTCCATCTTTTATATTCTTTCTTTCCGGTAGAGTCCTCTTCCAGACTATTATAATTTGTGCAGATCTGACTATCTGAAGTTGATGTCATATTTCCCCTCTGCTGTGAGACATATCTGCGTTGTTGGTAGAAACATTACAGATCACTTTCTTTTTGCATCAAGACTCAGTTCGCGACGGGTCAAAGGTCGACACGCATTCCTTTACCCTTCCGTGTTCACGTTTGTTTTCCTAGTTGGAAAGTCCCGGTACGACCGCACCGCCTCTTTAGCGGAGATGCTGTGTTGGCAGTACGCCCGTTAAGTCAGATATTTAGATCACTTTTACGACCGTCAAATAAACGCTTAAAATTGTACACGCACGCTCTCAGTGTGCAGGGCGTTAGCGCTCAACTGTGTTTTGTTATATTATTTTCTTAAAAATTCACTCCAGTGCTTTAAACCATTTTATACACCTAAGTCATGTCAAATATATTTATATAGTGCATTTTAAAATACGAGTTTCACAATGCAGCTTCAGTCTTAAATGTATTTTTAACGTCGGCATAAACCTATTAACGAGTACATCTCTAAATCTGAATATTAATGGTTTAGCCTGTAGACTAATTAAAGTGAGAAAAGAATGTTCTGTGAGTCCTCAATCGTGCACTTAGAGGTTATATGTACCAATGGTTAATCACACTTTATTATATAAAGTAAAAGAACCAATTGATGAACTGTGCGTGAGTACAACAGCCAATGAACGCGGGCAGAAGGCGGGCCATGGGTGGAAACCGGAAACTCGTGAAGAAAATGGAATGACCCGAACGCCTCTGGCCTTGTGTGGATGACGGAGGGCGGCACGGTGAACACGGCCCGGCGGCGGAGACGAGTCTGTAACGTGGTTATCAGCGGTAACCGGGCAAGGCGATTGTCGTGTTACAATGTTTAATTGCAAAACAGCGTGGAATAAGCTGGCTCCGCTGGCTCGAGCCTCTTCTACGGTGTGTCGGCAAAGTGGGAAGAGAGAAGGCAAGTGCTACGAGAGCTAGCATAGCTAACCCGGCTAACCAAGCTAGCATAGCTAACTAACCTACCTCACCCAGCTAACGTATCTAACATAGCTTGCTAACCCAGCTAACATAACGTGCTAATCTAACTCGCATAACTCCCCTAACCCCTAAATAATCACTGGTTAGCCTGCGATGGTCAAACGACAAACTGAAGTAATGTTGGAAAACCAAACGTTATTTTATGCTTCACTACAGTGTAACTAATGCAGCGCTCCTGTTGAGCCAGTAGCTAAACATGATTCATGAAGCTGGTGTGTAGGTCCAGCTGTGGGCTACTTCACTAGGTTAGCCAGCTGTGGGCTACTACACTAGGTTAGCCAGCTGTGGGCTACTACACTAGGTTAGCCAGCTGTGGGCTACTACACTAGGTTAGCCAGCTGTGGGCTACTACACTAGGTTAGCCAGCTGTGGGCAACTACACTAGGTTAGCCAGCTGTGGGATGCTTAACTAGGTTAGCCAGCTGTGGGCTACTACACTAGGTTAGCCAGCTGTGGGCTACTTCACTAGGTTAGCCAGCTGTGGGCTACTACACTAGGTTAGCCAGCTGTGGGCTACTTCACTAGGTTAGCCAGCTGTGGGCTACTACACTAGGTTAGCCAGCTGTGGGATGCTTCACTAGGTTAGCCAGGTGTGGGCTACTACACTAGGTTAGCCAGCTGTGGGCTACTTCACTAGGTTAGCCAGCTGTGGGCTACTACACTAGGTTAGCCAGCTGTGGGCTACTTCACTAGGTTAGCCAGGTGTGGGCTACTTCACTAGGTTAGCCAGCTGTGGGCTACTTCACTAGGTTAGCCAGCTGTGGGCTACTACACTAGGTTAGTCAGGTGTTTCGCACACTGACTTACTGCCAGCCCCACTTATATTGGCTCAGACATTCAAGATTTTTACACTTTGAGACTTATAACTTTAAATAAGTTGCACATTTATTCTTCTCTACAAGTTGGGCTGTCCAGGAACCACTTTTTAATATAACGACATTAAGCTGTGTGTTTGTTGTTGAAAAGCCCTTGCTGTGTCTGTAATAACTGTTCACACATGAACTTTAACCCTTGGTGCCAGTAATTCCATCACTGCCAAGGTCGTTGCTGGAGAGCTTGTGCAGTGTCTATATATATTTGAGGGACCCATATCCACTGACCTTTCCACAACCCTGAGAACCAATGCGGTACCTGTACCATGCAAAACCGTTTCCAACGAGTTAGTAATGTATGGTGTATATATTTCATGAGCTGCTTTTGGGGTACAAGCAAATAACGTTAAACATTTAAAGCTCACCAGGTGTAACATTTGTGAAGCTGGATGATTTAGGATGGGATTAAATCTGACTGACGTAGTAATGTGATGTACTGTTTTGTATGGCAATATGTTCGTATGGTAGTGCAGTTCTGAATGCAGCCCAGTGCTTTAGGTGTTGCCACTCTATAATGGCACTACCACAGTGTGTATGTCTTGTCCATTTGCATAGTTTGTCTTTATGTTCCAAAAACACTGTTCCTTTTAAGACGGTTATAAGCTGATATTAAACATGCATGAGAATTGCAATGTGAGTGGGCGGGGCCAAACTGCTATAGGCTGAAAAGATATTCAGATTTACATGATAAGGGTCCTTTTTGAATTTGGTGAGTTAGACAGTTTTACTGGGTCTCATTTAGTCCAAATTTCACTTTGACTCCCAAGTCCCAGTTGAACTTCTGCCTGATTCTGCAGTGCTGAGGCATGCGGGGAGACCACTGTTTGCTCATCGAGCCCACATGTCGTCACGGGCAACTGGAGGAGGTGGGGAGGACAAGTTTTACGCTTTGCTGGTTGGAGCTGCATGTGTGGCAGGAGGAGTCTATGTGAGTATCTCAACAACCCGTAACCCTATTTCCTCGTACAAGTGCTCAGTGCCCTGGTTACACCACGCCCTCGTTCTGGCCTCGCCCCGCCCTCCCAATGCCCTCGCCCCGCCCTCATCATGTTGAATGTGTTCCTACACCGCGCCTGCTTATCTGCTTATTTTGACCAGCATGACTGGCCACTGCAGCTGCTTACTGGCTGATCCAGACCGAGCTGCCCCACCCAGCCCAGCCCTGCCCTGCCCAGCCCCACCCAGCCCAGCCCAGCCCTGAGGTGTTGGTGTGACTGGGTGGTGTTGAGGTGGTGGTGTGACTGGGTGGTGTTGAGGTGGCGGTGTGACTGGGTGGTGTTGAGGTGGTGGTGTGACTGGGTGGTGTTGAGGTGGCGGTGTGACTGGGTGGTGTTGAGGTGGCGGTGTGACTGGGTGGTGTTGAGGTGGCAGTGTGACTGGGTATTAGCAAATGGAGGCATGAGCCCAGTGCAGTATAACAGCAGTGAGCCTGTATTATAAGGTATTTTGACCTGATAATAGATCCCTCACAAGCTGCACTGTTGCTCTTGGTCTAAGAAGTCTGCTTGGTTTTGCAGGTCTACTGTACCGTATCAGGAGACAAGGCTCGTTATGATGACCGACTCGCACAGATCTACAGACGACAGCACAGACAGGCTGAGCAGAGTCCTGCGCCTGCACCAGCCCAGGAGGTAGCCGGTAGGTCCCCAGGGGTCACCCCCGTCCCAGGTCCCCAGGGGTCACCCCCGTCCCAGTCCCAGGTCCCCCCGTCCCAGGGGTCACCCCCGTCCCAGGTCCCCCCTGAGTGTTTTGTGTCTAAATCGATGAGTGATAATGGTGAATAACTGTAGGGTAACTAGGGTCTTGGTTGGGTCTTGGATTAGCTGAGATAGTTGCAGTGTTCATTTCAGAGGGTAATTTCATATTTTATTTGACTACTTTTGCCGTTGTAATGCCAGTTGTGTCCAGCATGAGATGCGTAGACCACCCAGGAAACCCATCAGATCCCAGTGGTGGGCAAGTTAATATTATTAATGAAGATTTCTTCTGTCTCTGGATTGTGTCCAGATGAGCTATATATCCTCATTGAATCCTTTATTTCTCCTGTTTGGTCTTTGATGTTGTTTTTTCTTTATTATCTTTGATTAAATTTTCTAGGAATACTTGTGTCACTGAGTCATGTTGTTGTTTATGTTTAATTCACACTTGGTATCAGATGTTGGTTGTTCATAATTCTGTTCTCCAGTTCCTTATTTATTTGCTCTAAATTGTTTTCAGGTTCTGCACCTTTCATATAGAGAAGTAAGATCTTGATATAATACCCTACAGGATGCTCTAAAGGTGGAGCGTTCTTGTCTTCTCTGACTGACTTGCTCTAATTTTCTAATTCACTTTAATTCTCCTTATTTGCCACTAGTTATTCCCCTTTCCCTTGGATAGCTCATTTGCCATCGGAGAGTTCCAGTAATCTTGTTTTGTGCAGTCAGGTGGTTGACTAGCTTATGCGATCTAAATGCAGACAGGACCAGCGTATCGCACCAGTCTGATCTCTGCATCTTCAGTATGGCCTGGTATGAGCTAACCCTCTATACCAGTCGGACTGGGCTATACTGGGGCTATACTGGGGCTATACTGGGGGACTCTGGGAATTTTGGGGGCGGGGTTTACCTCATCACATCCTGACAGTGCTGGACAGCTCTGCTCACTCCTGTCACTCAAGCCCGCTTGAACTCTGGTATTTGTAGTATAAGAGAAGGAAATGTGTAGTTTGATTATTGCACACAGTAGAGTCTTCAATCATTGACACAGCCTGATTTAAATGGAGATGGTTTGCTCACACAGCCTCATTCAATTCTGTGTTTATTTCTTTTTAGCAGATACAGCATTGGAATCCACAAAAGGTGAGAGTTTGTTTTATCCTCACACACTCCTCACACACTCCAGGGCAGTCGGGTGCGGTGAATAGGAACAGGTACCTGTTCAAGGCAGCGGTGTGTCTCATTGGTAACTGGAGATTTTCAGTTGTTGGTCTATTTTTGCAGAAGAGAGAATATTGTTGAGTTTTTGTATTTGACATTTTATGGCATTGGAGAAACTGACTTGCACAATGTGGGAAAGAGAAACGTGTAAACATCTGAACTGATTGTGATGAGTTGTGGTGCAGTACCTCAGAGCCGCGGGTGGGGGCGCCAACTCAAAACGTAGACGTGAAGTTCCAGTGTAGATGTAAGGGGCAAAAAGCTTGTTTTGTGCTGAGCACCTCCTGTGTTATGGGCTCATTTTGTAGTCTTTGATGGTGGGTTTGATGCAGAGTGGACATATTTAAGTCAGTCACACAGATCTGAGGATGATCACACAGTGAGGTATGACTGACTAGTTCAGACAAATTCTGTTTCCAGATAAAAATTTAGCAAATAAATATTGTGAGCCAACAATCCAAATTTCTTTTGTTAAATCTAATTTTACTTATTTTGGCCATCACTTGAAAGCCAGGACAACCCTCACTTGCAAGACATATTTGTTAGAACATTGAATCCAAGCAGCCGGATTGTGCGCGTGTGCTTCAGGCCCATACAGCACACGCAGGACAGATAAGTGTCCCGTACCACTAAAAAGCAGAAGCAGGGTGGACTCCTCTGAAAGCTGAGCTTCTCTCTGGGGTGGCACGGCCCCAACATCCACCGTGATTGTGATCTTTAATCGTGGAGTTCACTAGTCGGGTTACTGGAGACAAGGACAGTGCCCTTCCTACAGTGGTAGAAGAACAACCACCCCCTAGTGCAGTTGGAGCAGAAGTACCATCAGGTTCTGCATGCAAAGTGGCTACATCTCAGATGCAGAGGATCCTCAGTAGCTGTGATTTGGATTTGACACTGTTTAGCAGATGAGTGGGTGGTTGGACTCTTGTGTGCTTCCTCACGGAGTCTGTGCACCCAGCGGATGCCACTGCACTGCATCTGAACACCAATAACTCCAACTCCACTGCACTGCATCTGAACACCAATAACTCCAACTCCACTGCACTGCATCTGAACACCAATAACTCCAACTCCACTGCACTGCATCTGAACACCAATAACTCCAACTCCACTGCACTGCATCTGAACACCAATAACTCCAACTCCACTGCATCTGAACACCAATAACTCCACTGCACTGCATCTGAACACCAATAACTCCAACTCCACTGCATCTGAACACCAATAGTAATAATGTGAATAACACCATGTGGATCGGGCACCTTCCTCCCTTACTAACCTCAGAATGTATTTCTTGGCACTGCAGTAGCCTTAATTTGCATGTTCGTTTTCCACAAGCCTGTGAGCTTGTTTCAGTCTTTGTAGGGCATAGGACTTGTCTTGGGACATGACGGTGAAGGGTCAGATCCTGGAGCAGGACGTACTGGATAACGTTGTTCTTCTCGCTGTTTGGCTTTGGCTTGATTAACTTTGGAGCTTTTTGTTGCATCTGCACCTCCCTGTGAACGATCTGAAGATACCACAAAAGATACTAGCAGTCTTCTCTGCACCTTCATGTGGAGCAGAATGGAGTAGTCCAATCATCCTTAATGGAAAAGGAGATGAGTTCCAAAACAGGAAGCCATGTGATGGAGAGGGCTTCTTCTGCATGAAGATGTGATGGAGAGATGTGATCTCCTTTTCATTGTCTGACTTGCTAAGTTTCTCCACTTGAACGTCTTGTACCTGAAGAACCTCTCCATGGAGAATGGTGCAGTGCAGAGGAACAGAAGAGCTGAAGAGCTGAAGATCAGACTCCATTAGTCACTAATTACC
Source organism: Brachyhypopomus occidentalis (assembly GCA_020368025.1). Taxonomy (NCBI): domain Eukaryota; kingdom Metazoa; phylum Chordata; class Actinopteri; order Gymnotiformes; family Hypopomidae; genus Brachyhypopomus; species Brachyhypopomus occidentalis. The sequence continues at coordinate 225,624 of JAGXOD010001395.1, read as the reverse complement.
AACACCGCTGCACTTTTCTCCACCTCATTCATTCTTGGAAAATCTTCCTATATTTGTGCATTTTGTATTTTTCCAGTAGCCCTCCCACAGGGGCAACTTGTACAAAGTGTTGCACCCAACACTGGGACTACTGACATTCCTGAAGAGCGTGTGCAGCATGAGGCCTGTCTTCTTCTCCACAATCACACGCATATTTATCATTGTGACGGTACATTTTCATCCTGGAAATCAAATCCATGATGGAGATCTGAGCACCTTCATCTCTTCCACATGGGTTATGAGAGCTGCATCGTATTACTTTGTTTTCATTACGCTTCATGGAATTACTGTTCCTAAACATGTTCTCAAATATGATCCTGTTGTGTCATAAAAGTGGAAGGATATTTTGGCACTGCAGTGAATGGACCGGTCATTCTCCTTTGTGTGTAACTAGAACCAACTTCAGTAGCTGTCTTGGAACACCGAATAACTGAACCTAACCAAGACGCTCCAGCTGTTCCTGAGCCAAGCCAAGAAGCCCCTGCTCCAGAACCTCCTCCTAATGAAGCCCCTGCTCCAGAACCTCCTCCTAATGAAGCCCCTGTTTCAGAACCATCTATCACCGAGCCCACTGTGAAAGGAGTCAGTCCAAAACCATCTGAAGTGCTGCTGTCTGCAGACCGTCCTGAAGAAGAGCAGCTAACTGAGGGAACTGGTGTGGTTTCTGCTGACCCTTCATCTCTGGTTGGTGAGAGCGGTAAGCCGTGTGAAGTTCCTGCGCTGTGCACATTTTGTAGCTTCAGGACCTTTGTTCAGTATACTTGAGAATTGTGGTTAACTATTTGCCTGCTTTTACACCATGGGGCCCAGCAGAGCCTGTTCCTGCATCCATGGCAGAAAACCTCTCTGACATCACACCTGTAGCCGAAAGTGGTAAGAGGCTTGTTTGGACTGGATGGGACTCTTATTAGTGTAGGTGATGGGAGCAGAAGGGACTCTTATTTGTGTAGGTGATGGGAGCAGAAGGGACTCTTATTTGTGTAGGTGATGGGAGCAGAAGGGACTCTTATTCATGTAGGTGATGGGACTCTTATTTGTGTAGGTGATGGGAGCAGATGGGACTCTTATTTGTGTAGGCGGTAATAAGGAGGCATTTCTCTTTCTCCTCGTTTAATTATTTGGACAGATGGTCAGATGTTTATTTCCACTTTCCAGAATCTTCTCAACTTCTCATTTTGCTGGTCCACTCCAACCCTCCAACAATCACAATGTTGTTCTTTCCCTCACAAGCCTCTTCCAGCATGTCCAGCATATCCGTGACTGCTGTACAGCTAAACGATAATGCACATCCTAAAAGGTCACGCCTGATTTGCCTGATTGATCTCCATCCTAACTGTACTTTGATGAAATGTGTGATAATTGTAGTGGTAATTATTAATGCTAAGAACTCACACATGGTCTTTTCTCCAGAAATAACATCCATCTTATTTCTCCTTCGTGTATAGCGTTCTGTTTCAAAGGTGCTGGTCTTGATGAGACTCATGAATTCAGACAGCATACCCTACATATACCCTACATAAACCCTACATATACCCTACGTATACCCTACATAAACCCTACGTATACCCTACATATACCCTACATATACCCTACGTATACCCTACATATACCCTACATATAACCAACATATACCCTACATTTACCCTACACCTGTATAATCCTTGTAGTTTATTGTATGAAGTCCTCTGGTCATTTGTGTGCTGTCCTACCAACTGAAGCTTCCTGTTGGTCTTCATCTCAGCTCCTCAGCCTGCACCTGTATCAGCTCCTGGCCCTGTAGACCACACCCCTCCGGAGTTCCCAGGACACGCCCCCTACCTTCTGATAGGTGGCGGGACGGCCTCGTTTGCAGCAGCGCGGTCCATTCGCGCCCGTGATCCTGGTGCCAGGGTGAGTAGTGGGTTAAAATAACAAACGTTTATGAGGTCTTATTTAAATAAGGTTATTAATACATTAAAATAATTCATGAGCAGGTACACAAAGATCAGGGGTGAGCTGGAGAATGTGAATTTATTAATTTCATATATTAATGTGAAGTGCAGGGGACTGATGTGAGAGTCCTGTGGAACTCCACATCGTCATCCACTGTTTGGGTGTCATGCAGATCAGCCATTGGACAAACTGTTTTGCTGCTTTGTGTGCAGGTGTTGATAGTGACGGAAGAAGCAGACCTGCCGTACATGAGACCTCCACTCTCCAAGGAGCTCTGGTTCTCTGATGATCCCAGTGTGACCGAAACGCTGCGCTTCAAACAGTGGAATGGCAAGGAGAGGAGGTGTGTTGGCCTGGGGGAACCCAGCAGAACCTCAGGGAGGTGTGTTGGCCTGGGGGAACCCAGCAGAACCGCAGGAGACCTGAGTCACTAGCGCAGTGTCCTGTGTCTCCTGGTCAGTCTCGTGAGGGACGGGACATGGCAAATCTGTATCAGGAGATTATTATGCAAAAACATCCAATCCAGTCGCAGAATAACCGACATTATTAATATATATATATATATATATATATATATATATATATATATATATATATATATATATATATATATATATATATACACACACACACACACACACACACACACTCACTTACCAGCCACTTTATTAGGTGCACCTGTCCAACTGATCATTAACGCAAATGTCAAATCAGCCAATCACATGGCAGCAACTCAATGCATTTAGGCATGTAGACATGGCCAAGACGACCTGCTGCAGTTCAAACCAAGCATCAGAATGTGGAAGGAAGGTGATTTAAGTGACTTTGAACGTGGCATGTTTGTTGGTGCCAGATGGGCTGGTCTGAGTATTTCAGAAACTGCTGATCTACTGGGATTTTCACGCACAACCATCTCTAGCGTTTACAGAGAATGGCCCGAAAAACAGAAAATATCCAGTGAGCGGCAGTTCTGTGGGTGCAAATGCCTTGCTGATGCCAGAGGTCAGAGGAGGATGGCCACACTGGTTTGAGCTGATAGAACAGCAACAGTATCGCACAGACTCACAGGCACAATTCACAAGCTCACAAACATTGGACAATAAAAGATTGGAAAAACAAATCTGCAGCAACTGTGTGATGCTATCAGGTCAATATGGACCAAACTCTGAGGAGTGTTTCCAGATCAGGTGCATGAGGTTGGGCAGACCAGGTGTAAAGCACAGTTGGGCAAACACAGATGTTTCTGCTGTGTTTGTTTTTCAGTATTTATTTCCAACCTTCATCCTTCTACGTAAGCCCCAGTGCCCTGGAGACAGTGGAGAATGGAGGTGTAGCTGTCCTGACCAACAGGAAGGTGAGGGACCCTGTCTCTGCTGTCCTCCCCTGTCTCTGCTCTCCTACCCTGTCTCTGCTGTCCTACCCTGTCCTCCCCTGTCTCTGCTGTCCTACCCTGTCCTCCCCTGTCTCTGCTGTCCTACCCTGTCTCTGCTGTCTGTTATTGTATCAACAGGTCAAGCTCGACTTTTATTACAAAATCTGAAAAGAAAAAAGACACAGTTCCTTGTATAAAAATGTGTGCATGCATACTGGTGTGTGTGTGTGTGTGTGTGCATACTGGTGTGTGTGTGTGTGCATACTGGTGTGTGTGTGTGTGCATACTGGTGGGTGTGTGTGTGTGCGCGCACGCATACATACTGGTGTGTGTGTGTGTGCATACTGGTGTGTGCGCACATGTGTGGTGTTTGTGCCTGTACATGCAAGACCATGTGTGTGTGTGTGTGTGTGTGCAGGTTGTACATATGGATGTCAGGGGCAGTAGAGTGAGACTGAGTGACGGAGCAGAGATCTCCTATGACAAGTGCCTCATCGCCACAGGTACACACACACACTCTCATACACACACACACACACACTCACACATACACACACACTCTCATACACATACAGGCCTGCCGCCCTGGAGATTAATCTGCATGTGTGTGACAGGTGGAGTTCCCAGGAATCTGCAGGTGATTGAGAGAGCAGGTGAGGAGGTGAAGAGGAGGACAACACTGTTCAGGAGGGTACGACACACACACACACACACACACACACACGCAGGGTACAATAGATTACGACACACACACACGCAGGGTACAATAGGGTACGACACACACACACACACTCTTCAGGAGGGTACGACACACACACACACAGGGTACAATAGGGTACAACACACACACGGTACGATATGGTACGATACACACACACTCACAATAGGGTACGATACACACACATGCGCACACCCAACACACACACACACTTTGGAGGGTATGATACACGCACACACGTGCATTTCGGGACGATACAGACACTTGTGTATACACATCACCAACACGCGCATCACCAACATGATATTTCTGTCCTGCTCACAGTCCTGCATCATTTCTTTTTTTTTCTTGTGGTAGATTGAGGATTTCCGAGCACTGGAGAAAGTGTCTCGTGAGCTGAAGTCCGTCACAGTCGTCGGCGGAGGGTTTCTGGGCAGTGAACTGGCCTGTGCGTTGGGCAGGAGATGTGAGTCTTCACTCCACCACAGAGCTGGCAGGCAAACGATGAGAAAAGCATCTCAAAGTGCAACTGGTTCAGTGTTCTCCTAGAAATGTCAGCCCATGATGACACAGCTGATCCTGTCTTCGTGTGATTGGCTCCTGTAGCTGCCGATCTGGGTCTGGAGGTTGTCCAGATGTTCCCGGAGAAAGGCAACATGGGTAAAGTTTTACCAGAATATCTGAGCAACTGGACCACAGAGAAAGTTAAAAAAGGTTAGGAGAAATACCACAATCCAACACTTAAAATCTGTAATTATACAACTAATAGCATATTGTTATAATACATTGAACAGCATAATGTCATAATTTAAACAATAACATATTTTAATAATATATACAATAATATAATGTAATTTATGCAATAACAGAATTATGTTCAATAATACAATATGTTGTTGAATAAGTGCAGCTGAGAGGGGAAGAGATTACGCTTTATCTATGACTACTGACCTTTGACCTCTGTCAGAGGGCGTGACTGTGCTGACGGACGCTGTGGTGAAGCGCGTGAGCTTCGAGGATGATAAAGTGCAGATCAGGCTGAAGGACGGGAGAGTGGTGAGACTGCACAATAAGCTCCATCGCCATAGGCCACGCCCCCTGGGAGTGGCTTAGATGATGGTTTAAGTAAACTCCGCCCCCGGGAGCGGCAGACGGACCGGTGTGTGTGAGACTAACTGCTGTGCTGCTGCAGGTGGAGACGGACCACATCGTGGCGGCCGTGGGCCTGGAGCCTAATGTGGCGCTGGCCCGGTCTGCCGGGCTGGAGCTGGACTCCGACTTTGGGGGCTATCGGGTCAACGCTGAGCTGCAGGCACGCTCCAATATCTGGGTGGTACGTACACAGCACCACTACAGTGTGGCACCTGTCATAGGGTTAAATGCAGGTCAAAGTGCTTTAAAGTCTGCAAAATGTTTAATAAGCCGTGTGTGTGTGTGTGTGTGTGTGTGTGTGCGCGCGCGCACGCATGTGCGGGGGTGTGTGTGTGTGTGTGTGTGTGTGTGTGTGTGTGTGTGTGTGTGTGTGTGTGTGTGTGTGTGTAGGCAGGTGATGCTGCTTGTTTCTATGACATTAAGCTGGGACGGAGACGTGTGGAGCATCATGACCATGCCGTAGTGAGCGGAAGACTGGCAGGAGAGAACATGACCGGGGCCCACAAACCCTACTGGCACCAGTCTATGTTCTGGTAACACACACACACACCCTCTTGACCCCAGACTGTCTGTCTGTCTGTGGGGGGGACAAAGGAACAATATAAATAACTAGTTTACATTTGGGGTGTGTGTGTGTTCAGGAGTGATCTGGGCCCTGACGTGGGTTATGAGGCCATTGGTATAGTGGACAGTAGTCTCCCTACTGTAGGGGTGTTTACCAAAGCCACAGCCAAGGACACACCCAGAGCTGTAACCGAACTGTCAGGTACACACACACACACGCACACGCACACACACACACACACACACACGTTTGCATTCGGATACACGGACACGCACATTTCTATGTGTGTACAGACACACAGGCTCATAGTGCCATAGAGTATTAAGATATAAATAAAGAATAAATCATTTACCTGAGGATTCTGTGAACACGCACACTGACTTCATCATGCACGTTGTGTTGTGGTTTTAGGCACAGGTATCCGCTCGGAAAGTGAGACGGAAGCGGTTGCTGGGGCAGTTTCTGTGTCAGCAGGGGCTCCTGCCCCTCCCATGCAGCAGGAGGAGGATTATGGGAAGGGAGTGGTCTTCTACCTGAGGGACAAGGTTGTAGTGGGTATCGTACTGTGGAACGTCTTCAACAGAATGCCCATCGCCAGGAAGGTACGCGCACACCCTCCACCCGTCACCGCACCCGCACACACTACACCCATCAGCTCTGTGACACCCTCCACCCGTCACCGCACACCACCACTCCACCCATCAGCTCTGTGACACCCTCCACCCCCATCAGCTCTCTGTGACACCCTCCACCCGTCACCGCACCCGCACACACTACACCCATCAGCTCTGTGACACCCTCCACCCGTCACCGCACCCGCACACACTACACCCATCAGCTCTGTGACACCCTCCACCCGTCACCGCACCCGCACACACTACACCCATCAGCTCTGTGACACCCTCCACCCGTCACCGCACCCGCACACACTACACCCATCAGCTCTGTGACACCCTCCACCCGTCACCGCACCCGCACACACTACACCCATCAGCTCTGTGACACCCTCCACCCGTCACCGCACCCGCACACACTACACCCATCAGCTCTGTGACACCCTCCACCCGTCACCGCACACCACCCTCCACCCGTCACCGCACCCGCACACACTACACCCATCAGCTCTCTGTGACACCCTCCACCCGTCACCCTCCACCCGCGCAACACCCTCCACCCGTCACCGCACCCGCACACACTACACCCATCAGCTCTGTGACACCCTCCACCCGTCACCGCACACCACCCTCCACCCGTCACCGCACCCGCACACACTACACCCATCAGCTCTGTGACACCCTCCACCCGTCACCGCACACCACCCTCCACCCGTCACCGCACCCGCACACACTACACCCATCAGCTCTGTGACACCCTCCACCCGTCACCGCACACCACCCTCCACCCGTCACCGCACCCGCACACCCTCCACCCATCAGCTCTGTGACACCCTCCACCCGTCACCGCACACCACCCTCCACCCGTCACCGCTCCGACACCTACACCCATCAGCTCTGTGACACCCTCCACCCGTCACCGCACACCACCCTCCACACCCATCAGCTCTCTGTGACACCCTCCACCCGTCACCGCGCACCACCCTCCACCCGTCACCGCACCCGCACACACTACACCCATCAGCTCTCTGTGACACCCTCCACCCGTCACCGCGCACCACCCTCCACCCGTCACCGCACCCGCACACACTACACCCATCAGCTCTCTGTGACACCCTCCACCCGTCACCGCGCAACACCCTCCACACGTCACCGCACCCGCACACACTACACCCATCAGCTCTGTGACACCCTCCACCCGTCACCGCGCACCACCCTCCACCCGTCACCGCACCCGCACACTACACCCATCAGCTCTCTGTGACACCCTCCACCCGTCACCGCGCAACACCCTCCACACGTCATCTATTACTCTTTTCTCCCCAGTGTGTACATGCAGTCATCTATCCATCCATCTCTCCATCCATGTTTTTATATTCATCTTTCTGTCTGTACTTCCCATTCATTTCTCTTTTCACAATACTCCTTTATCTCTCTCTTGCTCTCAGTGCTCATCCTCAGTGCTAATCCTAATCTGTCAGTAATCCTAATCTCTCAGTCCTAGTAATCATAATTATAACCCTCTTGTCTTGGGCCTCCAGTTAAAGATACTATGAATTTGTTTTTTTGTTTGTTTGATAGATCATCAAAGATGGAGAAGAGCATGTTGATCTGAATGAGGTCGCCAAGCTGTTCAATATTCATGAAGACTAGTCAGTGAATACTCTGCCTGTGGATCCTGGGAAAATCACACACACACACACACACACACACACACACACACACACACACACTCCTACTCACTCACACACACACACACACACACACCTACTCATTCTCACACACACACACACACAAGCCCTGGTTTGCAACCTGCCACTCTTCACATTGGCTTTGTCCTCTAAGACCTGTTGTTTTGTCTCCAAGCCAGAAGGTGGCACTGTAGTCACAGTATGATCATTGAGTCATCAGTACTGTTCAGTCTTTGCTGAGAGGAAACATCTGCTTGTTTGTATGGAAATATTATATATTTGTTTTTTTTTTATTGAGAACAGAAAATGTACATTGCGAATTGCAACTGTTAAACTCCTCCCCTTGACCAGGAAATGCTTAACCCCTCCCCTCTAAGCCACGCCCAGTCTTGACCTTTCCTGTGGACTGTATGAGTGGACCTTAAGGTGCGCAGTAGTGATTCTGACTGAGTATTTAACGTAAGATAAAGCTGTAGCGCCTCTCTGGACCCTGTGGCACATTTCGTCATTTCTTTTTGTAAAATGAGTCAATGAAAAAGTTACAAAATAAATTATTTTTAAACAGGTTCTGCTGTATTGAACTTTCAAAACTCACTGTGTTTGGTTCTTTGGGTCTGACACTTTTTGTTGCCCAAACATCTGTGAGCGGAGGCCAAGGTGAGGCACGTCAGTCATCTGGTGTGTTTACACTGCAGTGAAGGGAAACTTGTTCTGCCTGCTGCTGACCACTGTGGGGTCACTAAAAATTAAGTATGTCTTAGTGTGTGTGTGTGTTCACTGTTAGTGTGTGTTCACTGTTAGTGTGTGTGTGGGTTCACTGTTAGTGAGTGTGTGTGTTCACTGTTAGTATGGAGGACAAGACGCATCAGTCCTCAGAACAAGCAGCCACAAAACCAGTAAGTGTGTGAACGTAAAAGCCCATGATGTACTGGTGCTCTCCGCATGCTCAGCCCAGCGCCTTCACCTATGACATCACTTCCACAGGAGGCAACACTTCACCAGGATTGTGGCTACTCTGGGATCTTAAACCTCTGATTGGTTGTTTCCTTTAATCAGTTTCCATAAGAGAGACGATTCAGACGTGTGTGTGTGAATGTTTCAGATGATGTGTCTTAACCTTTTGTCCTGTTTTCTTGTATGCTTTATAAGAATAGCAGAAGTAAAGGTGTCCTTGAATATATTACCCATAATTCAGCGGTGCGTAATGTCCTCTTTTAAAGTTTGTTTGCCTTCAGGTCAGTATATCAAGTGCAGCTGGTGCAATGTGTTTAAAGAGCTGTATGCGAAACTCACTTAACTGGGAGAGGTTAACTAAACTTGTTTAAAGAGCTGTATGAAACCTCAAGATGGCACCAAACTAACAAATAGCGTGGGTCCCCTCTGACATCTCTGGTGCAGATGTGTGCGTGTGTTAAAGATGCAGGAGTTCATTCATAATTTATCAATAACTTTCTGGGTTAGAAATCAACATGATTGGAGGGTGAATGAGCCAACCAATAGACCCCCAAGTTCCTGTTTAAGAAAGAGTTGCACCCCGATACCATCGACTGAGCTTAATGGCGACTGGAGAGGTGAGACTACACGGCTGAACAGTCTGTGATCCGTCCTTGTAAATCTGTTTTTAATTTTCATTTCTCATCCTTTCTTATCCCTCACACACTAACACATACATACATACACACGCACACAGCGATGCGCACACACACAGTGACGCACACACACAGTGACGCTCACACAGCGGTGTACACACACACAGTGACGCTCACACAGCTGATTTCAGCTAGAAAATGCTTTCGGGACAAAATGTCAGTTTGTGACGGAGAGAATACAAAGGTAATTGCTGGTTGAGACATAAAGAGTGTGTTTGTGTGTGTGTGTTGTGGGGAGGGTGTGTATGAGAGAGGGAACAAGGATACATGCCTCTCAAAAAACGCCCATGTACAGCAAAAATATTTTTCTAATCTGTCAGCCTCACTGTCAGCAAAGACCATGCAAAGGTCAGAAAGGCGAAAGAAAAAATGTCTCCACATGGAAAATGACAACAGAAATCTGCAGAGGCAGATTCGGGGGGGGGCAGCCTGAGGTAGCAGGACCAGACGTGTGATGTAACCAGGGGCAACTTGAGGTGTCCTTCATGTCTCCGTGTCTTAGCAAAGCACTCGGCCCTCAAAGAGTGAGTCTCTCAGTGTCTCTCATTTTTGCCCTAGACTGCCTCCGCCATTGGGATGAAGCTCCTCTCAGTCTCAACCCTTCAGTCTTTGGCCGCTCCTCAGGGTTTCCGGCTGGACGTGTTTCTAAGGTAGCAGTGGAATGACCCTCAGCATGTGTGTAGGGAATACCCAGATGACCCTGGACCTGCGATACTGCACCAAACACAACACACACACACACAACATGGCTCCAGAGGTTCTACTCACCTGCTTGTCTGTTCCTTATTGTCTCTTTAAATGTGTGTTTGTGTGTTTGGTGTTTGTGGTGTGTTTGGTGTGTGTGTGTCTGGAATACACTGCTGTCAGCTTCATCTCTGCAGCATGAGGAGTTCTGAGGCGGAGATTTAGAGAGGGGCATCACCAAGCCCCACCCCGCCCTGAATCCAAATATACACATGGAGGTGTACAAGTAAGTACCAAACACAAGCATCTGTACCTTGAACACTGAACACCCTGATGTCACTGCAGTTAGTCATGTTTCATCACCCACTGACTGGGGCCAAGAAAGCAAGACCTTTCCATTCATTGAAGTCACATGGTCATGGACACTCTGCTAACAGTGACATCAGCAGTGACACCATAAAGACTTGGAACTTGGAAGATTTCATCAGAACTGAGAATCACAAGTGTTCTGGAACCTCCCTGTGTTTGTGTGTTGGGGGAGGAGCCAGCTAGTTACACAGTGAGTGGCAGGGTGTGGTCTCAGAGGGAGGGGAGGTCCAGGAGGTTGTGGTCTCAAAGAGAGGGGAGGTCCAGGAGGGTGTGGTCTCAGAGGGAGGGGGAGGTCCAGGAGGGTGTGGTCTCAGAGGGAGGGGGAGGTCAAGGAGGGTGTGGGCTCAGAGGGAGGGGGAGGTTACTACAGACATGCACACAAGCACTGGGCAGACCTAAAAAAATAAAAATAAAAAATAACAACACACCAATGTATGTGTGAGTGTACACACCACCACCACTGCAGTACCTGCACCCAGGTACACACACACACCACCACTGCAGTACCTACACCCAGGTACACACACACACACCACCACTGCAGTACCTGCACCCAGGTACACACACATTTGTGATCAGGCGAGATCTCTGGTGTTTCCGTAGGGGAAGATGACTCAGCAGTTTCTTCTTGGCTGATTATGGACTGGACACGTTTCTATGGAAACGGGCCATTCTGTGAGATGGAGGACGTTTGTTAGCCTTCTGGCTGCGGCCTTTATGAGATCCATCGTCACGATCTCACACACACGTGATCATTCCACACTTCCTTTATACCTTCCTTGAAAAAAACCTATTATCTACAAGCGCTACTAACCTTGTGGTTCACAATCAGATCCATCTGTAAATGGGGCAGCCTACTGTAATCAAGGCTGCACCAGCCTGCATGTACACTAGGGGACAGTGATGTTCCACGGTTTCTTCCTCTGAGAACAGGGCTTGTCTACATGCCAAAATGACATCATTCCCCACAAGCCTGCAGGCCACAACAGCCTCAGATAGTCTATATAAAAAAACTCGATTCAGAGAAAATCTGTATTAAAAGAACTCCGTCTTGGAGCAGGTCTATATCCAGCTTCTGTGCTTCCTGTGGGCAAGACCTCCCGAAACTAGAAATGCCCTTACTCTCCAGTCCCAAACACTCAGTCGGGAACTAAAGACCAGTGAGCAATCCGGTCTAATCCAGGTAATCCAGGTAATCCCCCCACCCGTTACAGCTGTTTACATGGGACCCTGGTCAGCAGGTAATAACGAGGACAAAGATACAAAGTTCTGTGGATGCACAACCTGCTTGTGTCATTTTAGTGGTAGATTTAGTCATGACGTTTATGGCTCATTGTTCCTGGACAGAAGGCACCACCACAGGACTAAACTGAACTCAATTATTGCAGATTCAGTATTTTAATGTTGTGAACTACAATTTCCAGGTTTGAATCAGGATTTTCTTAGTGGAGCGGCGAGGTTGAGAGAACCGTCCCACAGTCAAACATGGCGACAAGCACCCTGGACTCGTTTAAGATCAACACTCCGATGCTTTTGGAAAAGGGGTCAGACCCCTGAACACTGGAGACTAAGCACTGTGCTTTATCTGCTGATCTGGTCTAAGAGCTTCAGGGATCACGTCCCAGGTGCAGTTCTGTAGCCCCGACCCTGATGCCTCGGTTACGCGTTACACATGCAGCCGCCTTAAAGCCCCAGAGAAGCGTTGATGTGTGGAATGAAGGCACTAGTCAGGTGTATTCACAACAACCTTTATTGACAGGTGGAACGGCAGACATCCACACCACACCTTAGAACTGGATAACCTGGCCCTGCAAAACAGAGAAGAGACACATTCAACACTGGGAATGATGGGACATTAATGATGCTACGCAGCCCAGCCTTCATAAGGCACCTGGAAACACAGCGTGGAAGCTACATGGTTCTATATGGTTTGAGCACACACAATCACACCATTGTTAGTGATATTTATATAGTGTTCAGGTGTTTTTTTGCTAAAATAAAGTTTAAATGTCATTCTAAGATGGGAGTTTACATTTTATGAAAATTCTCAACAGTATTGGCGATAAGAGACACAGAAAATATGCAGTATGCGCAAGTGGACGATAAAGGGGACGGTAGATACAACAGGAGCTACCATGGCGATATATAATAGTCATGTCCTGTCCCCTAAGCGCATCCTGGTACTGACTTGAATCCACGCTGCACACACACGTGACTAAACTCCCCGGACACCTGTGCTACACACGGCGCCTCGCGCTGTAGGCTGTACCTTTCTCTTCTTGTCTCCTCCCAGCTCGAAGTGCTTGCACCTCTTGATGGCCAACATCCTCTTGGAGCGGCAGCTGGGCTCCACACACTCCAGCCTCAGCACGATCTTCTTTGTGGTTTTAGCCTATGACATACGGAAATGCGTCACATGACGTCTTCACAAATAATGAGGTTTTACACCCATTTAATCCCCTCTAATTGGACTGACATCAAAACACACCTGATTTTTACAAAGCTTCAGCAGGACCTAAATGTTCCAGTAGACACTGGATGCATCTCAATTTCCCACTGCAGCAACAATATAAAAACCCTCATGAAGTTCCATCAGTACCTTTTTCCTGAATATCGGCTTCGTCTGGCCGCCATAACCACTCTGTTTCCTGTCGTAGCGCCGCTTACCTGAAAACACACCTGCATTTACACACCGCGCTTCATACATGATGGTGCAGTTGCCATATTGTCAACTGTGATTTGCACCCCAATCTGAATTTGTCCTCCGCATCTGTAGTACACACACACACACTAGTGATCACTAGGGGTCTGTAGTACACACACACACTAGTGATCACTAGGGGTCTGTAGTACACACACACACACACACACACAGCGCGGCGGCAGGTTGCGGTTCAGTGCCCCGCTCACGCGCGCTCACCCTGGGCATACAGCGAGTCCTTTCCCTTCTTGTACTGGGTCACTTTATGCGGCTGATGTTTCTTGCATTTCTTGCAGTAGGTCCTGCGTGTTTTCGGTACGTTCACCTGCAAAACACCGAGTGTGATTTAGCTGTTAGCTACCTAGCATCTCTGCACAAATCATTTCCGCGTCACCGGGCCGAACCTGAACAGATTCCGTCTAAACACAAAACCATCACAACGTCCACATCTGTATCGTTTCCAGCACTAAAGGCGTTTGGCGTTCAGACTGACGGAGCCGGGCTGCCCCACGTAGGGGGCTCTAGTGTTCACGCTGTTAGCATCGACAAATCAGCAATTATTCACAATGGGGAAATCAGGAATTATTCACTATGGGTTAATCGGTAATGATTCAGCCGTGCGGGTCTAAGCGGCCGCTCTCCCGCTACACCCGACCGGCACAACAGCCAGACTGGCCAGACGGCGTCATTGTGATTAAAAATGCCCAACATCACATATTTCATCCAAATATAGCGTGGACAATGGAGAGGTGTTGTTACAGCATTACATTCATTGAGCCGTTAAGAACTAGAGTCTGAATATTAACAGGATTAAATCAGATTTAGAGGCAAAGTTCTCTCAACAGTTTACATACCATGGTTGCCCTCGTAGCGCAGGAGCGAAGAGGAAGTACAAGCTCCGTGCGGGGGTTTAATGCCGGGTCACTCGAGCGACGCCGTGTAATGTTGCCATCTAGTGGTCAAAATATCTAGCATCATTTTAACGTTTAATCATGTAAAACACTAGTGTCGTTCTACAGTTTTATTTTACATATAGAAGTGACAGAATGCAAAACACCTAAACGTTAAACAATTTACATTAAATATTTTTTTATTTACTGTTTCAACGTTTCATCAAGTGTCTCATAGCCTCAGTGTTTATTAAAGATGGTGGTCCTGTTGGCTATTAGTCAGTCTGAAATTCTTACATTTTATATGTATGTCTTTCACAAACAACATCTAGATGTATAAGGGAAGGTTTCATGAAACATGTTCCAGAGTGGAAAAGATCACCCTGTGGCCATGTTAGTGTTACCCAGCCATGTTCTCTTGAAACATATCTAAAGCTTACAGACCATTTATAAAGAGTTTTCACTACTTAAGTGTGAACCCCAAACCTAACCCTAACCCTGCTAGGATTGAAGGGTTCCTGAAGCCTATTGGGGTTGAACTATACGACATTTCAGCACTATGATTTAAATATATTTGTAGTACACCCGATTTTATATTTTAAAAATTGTTGGAAATGTCATGTGATCTTACAGCAGCTGTTCTGGGCTTTTTCAAGCACCTCGCATGCAGGCTGTCATATAAACTATTTTAAAAGCCTTTCAAAACGTGATGGGTATAAAAGCAGCTATTTCAGACAACCGACAATTATGCTTACCATTAAACTACCAGCAGCAACTAACTGGATTGTGCTGAAAGCCAATTAAATTACGTACACCAGCGCTCATAATTTCAACAAATACACTCGTGTGAACTATCACTTGAAATTAAGCATAGCATTTTGTGTAGGTTAAAACATCAGCACTCAATTAGACAGAATTATTAAAATAACGCATTTTTGGGTTATCGGTAGGTCAACAAGTGAAGTCGCATGAAATTGACGACGGGTTCCGTAAAATCTGTATCGCTGGTTCCTCTGCCCTCGCATGTGCGCATGCGCTCTCTGGACTCCGCGCTTACGGACTTTAGATTTACATCCTGTGACGTTTCTCGAGGTGGCGAACGTCACACGTCATCACGTCATCGCGTCATCACTTCATCCCCCGACATGTCAGGTTATGACAGCGCCAGCTGATCCGCTCGGCTTCATAGCAAGCGCGAGGTAACAGAGTCAGGACCGCATCACGGCATCACGGCACGTTTACGTGATGAACGCGAACTCCACACCTGGGCGACGCGTGTCTGTAGTGCAGGAAAACCCAACACACTTTGGCCGTGATGCGCCCAAATTCGCTAGACGTTTTCCTGTACCGCTAGGCTGAGTGCAGTTGTGCAGTGTTTGTGTGTGTTTGTTTGAACACCACAGGACGTGTCCCCGTAAAGTGTCCTCTACAAATACTGTCCCCTGTGCTCAGTGCGCGTGCTATTCCATTTCGTTCTGTGCGCTAAATTAGCAGGTTTAGCGACAGCAGTTTTTATTTCCAGTTTTGTGGCGAATGTCATATAATAAAGTATGTATTTTAACGAAATATTAATCAAACTGAGGACCACTAACGTCTGTGTGTGTTTATCACAGTGAATGAGTGAAACTCCTGCTGTGAGACGCTGGTGCCATGAGCTTCAGGACATAGACGTCAGGTTGGTGAGGGTAAAGGTGTTTGTTTTTCTGTTATAATAATAATAATAATAATATTATATTATATAATAATATAATTATTATTATTACTACTACTAGTAGTGATAGTATAAACATTTAAAAATATGTCTTTAAGTGATGTCAAGGTTATGACACTACATTCAGCTCATTGACATGGGAAGCACCAATGTCACACAACAGTGCCACATGGTCCTGCGAGAGGCACAACACCAGACACGACGTCTGCCTGTGCTGTGACAGAGTGGCACTAACACACCTGCAATTGGCTAGTCCCGCGGTGATTGACAGGGCAGAACAATGCTGCCCCTCCCACTCAGAAGGGCACCAGTTTGCTCAGTTGGACTCCCAACCACAGATGGCTGTGACACCATCAGGGCTTGAACCACAGACTGTTCTGTGTAGTTAATCATGGGTTTGTTCTCAGTAGTAACCATCTAGAAGGACATGTTGCCCTAGAGCAGGGGCCCTAGAGCAGGGGCACTAGTGCAGGGGCACTAGATCAGGGCCCCTAGTGCAGGGGCATTAGATCAGGGCCCCTAGTGCAGGGGCTCTAGATTAGGGGCTCTAGATCAGGGGCACTAGAACAGGGGCACTAGATTAGGGGCTCTAGATCAGGGGCACTAGAGCAGGGGTACTAGATTAGGGGCTCTAGAACAGGTGCACTAGATTAGGGGCTCTAGATCAGGGGCACTAGAGCAGGGGTACTAGATTAGGGGCTCTAGATCAGGGGCACTAGAGCAGGGGTACTAGATTAGGGGCTCTAGATCAGGGGCACTAGTTTGATGGACCACCCTGCAAACACACACGTCACCTTCCTCATTTCCAGTCCCCTGATCGATTACTTTTCCCTGGTCATTCCCAATCTTTCAATCGATTGCTAGGGGTGTGGAGTGTCCGTCCCTGCTGTTGCTAGGGGTGTGGAGTGTCCGTCCCTGCTGTTGCTAGGGGTGTGGAGTGTCCGTCCCTGCTGTTGCTAGGCGTGTGGAGTGTCCGTCCCTGCTGTTGCTAGGGGTGTGGAGTGTCCGTCCCTGCTGTTGCTAGGGGTGTGGAGTGTCCGTCCCTGCTGTTGCTAGGCGTGTGGAGTGTCCGTCCCTGCTGTTGCTAGGGGTGTGGAGTGTCCGTCCCTGCTGTTGCTAGGCGTGTGGAGTGTCCGTCCCTGCTGTTGCTAGGGGTGTGGAGTGTCCGTCCCTGCTGTTGCTAGGCGTGTGGAGTGTCCGTCCCTGCTGTTGCTAGGCGTGTGGAGTGTCCCTGCTGTGTCCCAGGCATTACGCTGGATGCTGTATGTCTCACTCCCTCCTGCACTTAGCAGTTATTTTTATTTATTGCAGTTCTTTTTATTCCATTTTGGTGTGAAAAAGGATGCTTTAAATAAACATTATTGTTTTGTATTATTACTTTTGAATGAACTAGAAATCTTATTATACCATTTCACGGCAACATAAGAAAAGGGAACATGACAATTTTCAGTAAAATGTAATTTTCAGTACTTAAAAACATCATGAAATGTCATGTCCAGTACTTGGTAGATTAAAGGCTGTGGGCCACAGACATGTCCAGACGGTGGGTCTCTTTCCCTGGGACCCTCTAGCTGGTCTGTACTGCAGACATCTGCTTTGTTTGGGGTGTTTTTGCCTTCGGTTTTAGTGAAATACTCAGTAGGGATCAGGTTAGTATGGATCAGGTTAGTATGGATCAGGTTAGTATGGATCAGGTTGGGAACAGATCAAGCAGGTTGGGGACAGTCAAGCACATTCCACTTTGGTGCCCTTATGAATCCTGCCTTTTTTCCCACTTTTGACGCATGGCAGAGCTCAGAGTGGCGCTTCGGCCCTGGTGTGATGCTCCAGACTCTTCATTACTGATGCCATAGAGTCTAGATGCAATTCCACCTCTAGAGTAAACACCTCTAAAATGAGCATCTCTAGAATGAACAGTATAAACTGGACAGCTTTTGTTTGCTGTGTTGTTCAGGGTTATTGAGGTCATGTGTCAAATTACTCATCATGTGCACTTCTACTCTACACATATATATGACTGTGAATTCTGTAAGACTCAGTATATAGTTGAATTAAAACTAACCATCTGTAATTTGCAAATATCATTTCAAGTTCAGCAATGTGAAGTAACCTCTAAACACTCTGATAGTCCAATTCCCATTTTGTGTTGCTGGAACATGTGAGCATGTGAAAAGAAATCATCACGCTTGCATTTTTTGCATTTTTGTTACATTATTTTACAACTTAAATAAACCTTTAACATTTCTGAATTAATCAGTCAGATAGATAAACCTTTACACATAGTTGTACATATTAATCTGCTTTATTTCAGGACCACGTCGCTGTCCACTTGAGTCCTTGACAGTAGAACATAGAATTTCTCCCTCTAGCGTCAAATCGGTGGTAAAATATCGCAAACCTGGTGAACTGCAGGAAAATACGTCAGATTTTCATTCAAATTTAGCTAATTAAAAATAAGTAAATACATAAACTCTTTCCTTTGGATCCAAAATAATTGTATTTATTTAACAGAATCTGGACAGTCTCACCATGTTCGGTCTCCTGTGCGTAATTTCAGTGTATCTTGATCTCACTCGTGCACAGGGACATGTGCTGACATACAGTAAGTACTCGTGAATGTTAACGCCCTCATTTGTGAGCAGACGTCATCTCTGTGTAACCCCGTACAGGGAACAGTGGATCACGATATCACATTCACAGAAAACAAAAGTTACAGATAATTACGCTGAAATAATGAGTTTTCATTATGAATCATTCAGATGTATCGTCAGAATGCAGATGCTCACTGGGGTGACGGGCAGCCACAGCCCTGGTGTCCTTGACGCTGGTCCAGCAACGCTGTGTCTTTAAAGCGGACGGATGCGCTGCAGCTGAGTGGATGTCTCACTTACTCAGCTGTTAGGAAATGACCCCCTTACACACCATGCAGACACCATGCAGACCGTTTACAGAAACACTGAATGATGACATTGAAAAACAACGCAGCTTCTCTGTTTCTGTCCTCTCTACTCCCACATTCGTCTCTCCCTGTCTCTCTCTCTCCCTGTCTCTCTCTCTCCCCTGTCTTTCTCTCTGTCTCTACTCTTTTTTTTTTTACATCTGTTTGATTGAAACAAAAATGTTCTTCCTTTTCCTCTCGTCACACTCTCTCCCTGCGTCTGCTGCCCCCTCCCTCCCTCCCTCTCCCCCTCCTCCCTCCCTCTCCCCTCCCTCCCTCCCTCCCCCTCTCTCTCTCCCTGCCTCTCTCTTTCTCTCTCTCACTGCAGTATGCTGTACTGCTATCCGTGAGTGACTGTGTGGAACAGAAGTCACTGCAGTATGATGCCCTAGTATCAGACCGCTCTGACCTGCGCCACACACATGCGTGTGTGTTTGACGACGTTGGACTTAAACGCTGGGAATTTTTGCAATCCTCGTGCTCAAATCTGCATCTGTGCGGAGACAGAGCTTTGTATTTTTAGATGCTCTAAGCTAAACCTGGTACCCCCCCCCCCCACAGGGCTAGCTCCTCCCACACCGCCCCCCCACACCTCGACAGACGGACAGCATTCCAAACGGTCGCAGCGCAGGACCAAGAGCTTCCTCACACACACACACACCCACACACACACACTCACATACACACACACACACACACACCCTGGTGGATTTTTCATCTGTTTCTTTCATGGGACTATTTAAAAACTGGAAATATTCTGGTCTTTTTTTGGAGCCGGCTGGACTGAGCCCTGCTGGGTGCTGGGAGCTCTGACGCACTCTGGTTGTTTTTTCTTTTGGAGCAACAGTCTCATGTGTGGATACTGCAGCAATCTGGTCTGGATTCTAACCTGGAGGGCATGAGGACCCAGAGGAGAGCCAGACCCTGAGCTCCGATCGCTGCTGCCGCTGCTACTGCTGTGATACTACTGAGGTGCTGCCTGCTTCTGTTCCAGGGATTTGATCGAGCGTGTGTGTCTGTCTGCATGTGTGTGTGTGAGTGGGTGTGTGTGTATAGAAGTGTATGTGTGTGTGGGGCGGGGGGTTTAGGCAGGGTAAGAATGTTCTGCTTTTGTGAGGCCTAACCGTCGACTGCTGTAGTGTGTGTGTGTGTGTGTGTGTTCAATGGAGAGGGAGAGTGTGTGTATCTTAACTGTGTGTGCATGTGTGTGTGTTTAATGGAGAGGGAGAGTGTGTGTATCTTACTATGTGGGAATGTGTGTGTGTGTGTTCAACGGAGAGGGAGAGTGTGTGTATCTTAACTGTGTGTGCATGTGTGTGTGTTTAATGGAGAGGGAGAGTGTGTGTATCTTTCTATGTGGGCATGTGTCGCAGTTTGTTTCTTATATGGCAGAGAGTTCCTATTATACCTAGTCGCTGACTGCTGTGTGTGTGCCTGGTGTGTGTGTGTGCCTGGTGTGTGTGTGTCTGGTGTATGTGTGTGTGTGTTATAGGATGCTCATGCCTCGTGAGGGCGGGAGGGATGAAGCTCAGAAGCTGCACAGAAAGTGGATGAAACACCAAGCCTTCATGACGGAGCTGGCACATAACAGAGAATGTCTGAGCAAGACTGAACATGTGAGTGACCCGGATGACAAGAGGAGAGGAGAGGAGAGAAGGAGAGAAGGAGAGGGGAGGGAGAGATGAGAGGGGAGGGAGAGGAGAGTGAAAAGGTTCAGATCTGAAATAAGAAAGGAGAGGAGATAAAGGAGGAAAATAGCAAAGAAGAAGCTTCTGATGAAGAGAAAGACAAAGCAGGGTGATTCTGTGACAGGTGAGGGCATGAGAAGTGTAACAGAGACAGACAGCTGTGTGCAGGTAAGAAACAGACACATCTAGAGAACAAATGAAAGGTCCAGAGTTTAGGGCTCCATGAAGACAGGGACAGGAGAATCCCAGAGACATGTCCAGTTATGACCCTTTTAAATGCATATGGTCATGTGTAAGGAAAACCTGGAGAAGTATATATAGCCATGTACAATCTATTAATCATTATCACAGCAATTTACAATACTGATACAGTAGAACACTGACCTTTACAAGACTGATACAGTAGAACACTGACCTTTACAAGACTGATACAGTAGATTTACAATACTGATACAGTAGAACACTGACCTTTACAAGACTGATACAGTAGAACACTGACCTTTACAAGACTGATACAGTAGAACACTGGCCTTTACAAGACTGATACAGTAGAACACTGACCTTTACAAGACTGATACAGTAGAACACTGGCCTTTACAAAACCAGTACAGGGTAGGAGAGAGAGTTGCGTGAGGGCTGGGAGAGAGTGACAGTTGGACACTCAGAGAGGAGTGTGGCCATGTCACGTTCTGCTCTGAGAGAGGAGGGAATTGTGTGTGTGTGTGTGTGTGTATGCCCTTCAGTATGTGTTGGGACCTGGTACAGAGGCGGTTCTTGAGGGGGGCAGGGGGGCCCCTGTCACAACATCCTTGGCCCCTCCCTAAATGAGGTGTGAGACACATCATTTTGTGAATGGCGATAAAGCAGCAGCAGAATTGGCTACTTAGCAATTTTGTTGCTATATTTAGCGATTCAGGCTAAAATTTTGTGACCCCCCCCCGCCCCCCGGACCCTCTAACACCTACTGGTTCCAGTCTGCCCCCCCAGTTCAGATGGTCTAGAACCTCCACTGGTTTGAACATGGTGTGACTTGTGAAATGTACACACTTTATGTATACACCAAAACCAGTGATGGTGTGCAAGGATGTTGGACAAGTTGGCCCCTCTATGAATATTGAATATGAATATGAAATATGAATATGAATACTGACCTGGTAGCACGTGTGTGTGTGTGCGTGTGTGTGTATGCCCTTCAGTATGTGTTAGGACCTGGTACACGTGTGTATCAAAGAGGTTTTGTGCAGGGTGCTGTTGAATGCACGCAGTACTGTGTGATACTGAGTGACTTATAGTCCAAGAGCTTGAACACGTTAAGGACAACACAATGTACAATGTTCTGGGGACTTTGTGGCATCAGAGGACACGTCATGTTCCCTTCAAAACTCAGACAGAACCAAACAGCCGAGAGTGTAGATGTCATATAACACGGTAGTTCCGCCCATGGAACACCTCACACCATAACACCTTAACACCTCACACCTTAACACCTCACATCTTAACACCTCACACCTTAACACCTTACATCTTAACACCTCACATCTTAACACTTCACATCTTAACACCTCACACCTTAACACCTCACATCTTAACACCTCACATCTTAACACCTCACATCTTAACACCTCACACCGTAACACCTCACACCTTAACACCTCACATCTTAACATCTTTGTAAGGCCTGGAACTCTACAAATAAAAATGGAATCAGGAATCCGATGAACCTTTCTGTTAAAACAGCTGGTATTTACCTCCTCTGTTAAAACAGCTGGTATTTACCTCCTCTGTTAAAACAGCTGGTATTTACCTTGTCTGTTAAAACAGCTGGTATTTACCTCGTCTGTTAAAACAGCTGGTATTTACCTCCTCTGTTAAAACAGCTGGTATTTACCTCGTCTGTTAAAACAGCTGGTATTTACCTTGTCTGTTAAAACAGCTGGTATTTACCTCCTCTGTTAAAACAGCTGGTATTTACCTCCTCTGTTAAAACAGCTGGTATTTACCTCCTCTGTTAAAACAGCTGGTATTTACCTCGTCTGTTAAAACAGCTGGTATTTACCTCGTCTGTTAAAACAGCTGGTATTTACCTTGTCTGTTAAAACAGCTGGTATTTACCTCCTCTGTTAAAACAGCTGGTATTTACCTTGTCTGTTAAAACAGCTGGTATTTACCTTGTCTGTTAAAACGGCTGGTATTTACCTTGTCTGTTAAAACGGCTGGTATTTACCTTGTCTGTTAAAACGGCTGGTATTTACCTTGTCTGTTAAAACAGCTGGTATTTACTCTGTTAAAACAGCTGGTATTTACCTTGTCTGTTAAAACGGCTGGTATTTACCTTGTCTGTTAAAACGGCTGGTATTTACCTCGTCTGTTAAAACGGCTGGTATTTACCTCCTCTGTTAAAACAGCTGGTATTTACCTTGTCTGTTAAAACAGCTGGTATTTACCTTGTCTGTTAAAACAGCTGGTATTTACCTTGTCTGTTAAAACAGCTGGTATTTACCTTGTCTGTTAAAACAGCTGGTATTTACCTCCTCTGTTAAAACAGCTGGTATTTACCTCGTCTGTTAAAACAGCTGGTATTTACCTTGTCTGTTAAAACAGCTGGTTGGTTTTATTAAATGTTAAATGTATTAAATGCTTGTAAACAGAGCAGAATGGCTGCAAGGTGTTTGGTGGTGCTGTGGCAGGGCTCTGGGTCAGGGTCAGAGCTCTGGGTCAGAGGTCAGGGGTCAGGGCAGGGCTCTGGGGAGCTCCTGGGGATCTGCATTGGCTGTTGTACCAGACAGAGGCTGTGTAGTAATGAGGCTCCACCACCTCTGCAACTCTGTTATGCTGTTCTAATGTTATTTACCAATTGAATGGGTTAGTATTACTATATTAGTAAATGTAATATGGTTGATTAGGGAGTATTTTGGTAGGATACTGAGTCATTTAGGCCTGCGTCCCCACTGAGAAGACTGCTCGTATGCAGTCATATACTGCTCGTATGCAGTCATATACTGCTCGTATATAGACATATACTGCTCATATATAGACATATACTGCTCATATATAGACATATACTGCTCATAAACATATACCGATCATAAGCATCTTGTATGTATAATGTAAATGTATATAAGCTCCATTTTAGCTGAATACAGCACCTTCTGCTGTGCGAAGTTCTTCGCTAGCAGTGCTGCTAGGAGATCTCTGATGGATATGTGGTTCAGTCTTCTCCTACCATCCCGGAAATGTTTGACACTACTGCAAAATATTCTCGTTAGTACTATACATTACTACACACTCCGCAGTTCTAAAGAGAGACTTAAAGCAGATACAGATTATTTTGCAAAGCTGAAGAAGGATGGAATCAGGTGTGTGGTGCAAAATGGAGTCTGACAGCAGAGTGGGCTACACTGCCATACAGTGTGTGGTGAGACCGTCTGACAGCAGAGTGGGCTACACTGCCATACAGTGTGTGGTGAGACTGTCTGACAGCAGAGTGGGCTACTCTGCCATACAGTGTGTGGTGAGACCATCTGACAGCAGAGTGGGCTACTCTGCCATACAGTGTGTGGTGAGACCGTCTGACAGCAGAGTGGGCTACACTGCCATACAGTGTGTGGTGAGACCGTCTGACAGCAGAGTGGGCTACACTGCCATACAGTGTGTGGTGAGACCGTCTGACAGCAGAGTGGGCTACACTGCCATACAGTGTGTGGTGAGACCGTCTGACAGCAGAGTGGGCTACACTGCCATACAGTGTGTGGTGAGACCGTCTGACAGCAGAGTGGGCTACTCTGCCATACAGTGTGTGGTGAGACCGTCTGACAGCAGAGTGGGCTACTCTGCCATACAGTGTGTGGTGAGACCGTCTGACAGCAGAGTTGTGTAGTACATGTTTGTGTGTGCAAATTGCTCTCGTATTGAAGGTGTATGAGAGCAAATGTAGAATTTGCTGCACAACTGTAGGGTTGGCACTGTTCAGTGTGGTGTAGGAGCAGAAGGGCCTTCTGGGTAATGATCAACTCGTACTCAGCTGGCTGTTACAGTGACACACAGCAAACATCTTTTTTCAGGTTAATATTCTGTGATGATGTCTGGCTCAGACTCACATAGCAACACCTGCAGTTTGTGTGGGAATTGTTGCATAACATTATTTTAATGACAAACATCTTAGTGCTACATGACGGAGTGGGTCTGTTTGTATTTTTAATGGTCCACTTTACTATTTTAAAAGACTATTTTAAAAGAGAGACATTTAAAAGTCTAAGGGCTGAAAGCCTTGAGGTTTAGGTCTTCACAACAGGTGAGACCCTGCTGTGTGATGGTCTGATATTTAGTGGGACAGTATGTACATGTCACACAGCAACAGGGTTTGGTTTTCAGGACTCTCATTTAAAATTCTCTACATTCCTCCGTTTAGGGTCAGATGACCCTGTAGGATCCAGGATATTGTCATGTCTGCTGAGGGAACAGATTATTTTATTCAGAGAATATTTTTTTTCTTTCACAGACTACTGGAGATTATAAAAATGTGGAAATGGAAATCTTTAAATAATCTGTAATCTATAAATTCCTAACCATTTTGTATTAGTTGCAAAGCATTGTGAGAACTGCAAAGAACAGTGTCAGTGGCTCCAGATACAGTATATTTGATATATTTGAGCTGACAAAGATGGGTTTAATCTTGGTCACCTGAACTAAAAACGTTCATAGGTCATGTAACAAAGACGCATCGTCTTTTCCATATCTGCACTAAAAATTATAGAACACACATTTCAAAACATTTGTACCTGAGTGGTGTAATTAAATACAAATTTGACATTGTAGTTAATGAGATTAGAACCAAGAGAATTGAAGAATGATCTCATTACTCTAACCTTTAGAGATTTACAGTAAATCTTACATTGTCCACCTTCAGTCTAAATGAACCCTTATTCAGGATGTCAGGTATAGGCATTACTAGGGTGCATTCACATTTACAGGGTCTGCCAGGGAGTTCTAAAGAGAAACCGTGAGGCCATAGTGAGGTCTTGGAGTCCCTAGGATGTACATTAACTTGGTCTTGCTGGGGTTGAGGACACACACGCACATACTTCCATGAAGTGAAATTGGCCAGGAAGAGATAGTGAGATACAGCTGCTATGTTGTCAGCATAGCAGTAGTAGGACAAGTCATGAGAAGATACTATATCACCAAGTCATGAGAAGATACTATATCACAAAGTCATGAGAAGATACTACATCACCAAGTCCTGAGAAGATACTATATCACCAAGTCCTGAGAAGATACTATATCACCAGGTCATCAGAAGATACTATATCACAAAGTCATGAGAAGATACTACATCACCAAGTCCTGAGAAGATACTATATCACCAAGTCATGAGAAGATACTATATCACCAAATCATGAGAAGATACTACATCACCAAGTCATGAGAAGATACTATATCACCAAGTCATGAGAAGATACTATATCACCAAGTCATCAGAAGATGCTCTAAACCCATGTAACTAACCCTAATCCATCCAGTTTGGCTCTTTTTAGGATTAGTACCACCTGGTGGTCAAGCAAAGCAAAACAAACACACAAAACAATCTACTAATTTCTCCTCATTTACTGTATTTGTATTTACTCATTACTTCCCAGAAAAAAAACATGACTTGATATTACTGTTTAAAACCTACAAACGTGTACCGACGTTAATAGTTTCTTCAGAATGAACCAGCCAATCGCAGTCAGTGGTGGATGAAGTACATAAATCCAATACTTGAGAAAGAATAAATACATATACAAACAAACAAATAGATATAGAAAACAAATAAATATACATATGATCAATATATAGATTGATATACAAATAAATCTGTTTAAAAGAATTTGTTTAACAAATGTATAAAACATTTTTGCGTGTATAATTAAATTTTTACCTACATACAATGTACTCCAGTATCAAAAGTAATTGCAGTAATTGCAGTATTGCAGTATTTTGTGTTTAACAATAACACTGATACCCTGAGATCCACCATCCGTATTTTACTATTGTAATTAGGATTAGCATGGAAGTCAAGTATGCATATTTAGTTATTTTAATTAGAATTTTATTATGTATATCGATCCTACTGTTTGGTTATTTATCAAAATGCTTATTTCTTTCTGGTATGTCAGTGACAAAGCAGATCAAATTAATTAGATAAAATAGATGTTTTGTAAAATATTTAAAGGAAATACTAATACTAATATTAATACAAATACTAATAGTAGTAATACTATTTTATAGTAATAATAATACTATTATTTTTATTTACTATTTCTTTTCAATTAAGGAAATCTGATGCTTTGACAGTGTCTGAAATAATATTTTATCATGTTGTCAAATGAAGGGAGGTCAAATTATTTTCCCATAAGGTTGGCGGTTCAAGTCCCACAACCAGCAGTAACAATGGCTGAAGTGCCCTTGATCAAGGCCCCTAACCCCAAACCATTGAACACGTCCGAGCAGATTAGCCAATT
This sequence comes from Brachyhypopomus occidentalis, assembly GCA_020368025.1. Taxonomy (NCBI): domain Eukaryota; kingdom Metazoa; phylum Chordata; class Actinopteri; order Gymnotiformes; family Hypopomidae; genus Brachyhypopomus; species Brachyhypopomus occidentalis. The sequence goes on along the minus strand of JAGXOD010001395.1, from coordinate 198,411 downwards.
AAATCCCTTGAGCAGATTAGCCAATTAAAACCACCCAGCAGCTTGACTGCTGCTCATCAGACGCATCATCTGTCTACACTACAGCAGCGTTACACTTAATCTATGATGAATCCCTGTAATCCCTGTCCTCACCACTTGTTTCACACTGGTCACATCTACAGTTCATGTTGATCTGTAGTGACACATAGTGATCTGTAGTGACCTGTAGTGATCTGTAGTGACCTGTAGTGAACTCTTGTGATCTGCAGTAAACTGTTGTCATCTATAATGATCTGTAGTGACCTGTATTGATCTGTAGTGAGCAGTAGTGAAAGGTAGTGATGTGTAGTGATCTGTAGTGAACTATAGTGAACGCCAGTGATCTGTACAGAGCTGTAATGCAGTGCTAGACAGAGCTGCTAGAACAGTGATCTGTACAGAGCTGTAGTGCAGTGCTAGACAGAGCTTTAATGCAGTGCTAGACAGAGCTGTAATGCTAGGCAGAGCTGCTAGAACAGTGATCTGTACAGAGCTGTAATGCAGTGCTAGACAGAGCTGTAATGCAGTGCTAGGCAGAGCTGCTAGAACAGTGATCTGTACAGAGCTGTAATGCAGTGCTAGGCAGAGCTGCAATGCAGTGCTAGACAGAGCTGTAGTGCAGTGCTAGACAGAGCTGTAGTGCTAGACAGAGCTGCTAGAACAGTGATCTGTACAGAGCTGTAATGCAGTGCTAGACAGAGCTGTAGTGCAGTGCTAGACAGAGCTGTAGTGCTAGACAGAGCTGCAAGAACAGTGATCTGTACAGAGCTGTAATGGAGTGCTAGGCAGAGCTGTAATGCAGTGCTAGACAGAGCTGTAATGCTAGGCAGAGCTGCTAGAACAGTGATCTTTACAGAGCTGTAATGCAGTGCTAGACAGAGCTGTAGTGCAGTGCTAGACAGAGCTGTAATGCTAGGCAGAGCTGTAGTGCAGTGCTAGACAGAGCTGTAATGCTAGACAGAGCTGCTAGAACAGTGATCTGTACAGAGCTGTAATGCAGTGCTAGACAGAGCTGTAATGCTAGGCAGAGCTGTAGTGCAGTGCTAGACAGAGCTGCTAGAACAGTGATCTGTACAGAGCTGTAATGCAATGCTAGGCAGAGCTGTAATGCAATGCTAGGCAGAGCTGTAATGGAGTGCTAGACAGAGCTGTAACGCAGTGCTAGACAGAGCTGTAATGCAGTGCTAGACCGAGCTGTAATGCTAGGCAGAGCTGCTAGAACAGTGATCTGTACAGAGCTGTAATGCAATGCTAGACAGAGCTGTAATGCAGTGCTAGACAGAGCTGTAATGCTAGGCAGAGCTGCTAGAACAGTGATCTTTACAGAGCTGTAATGCAGTGCTAGACAGAGCTGTAATGCAGTGCTAGACAGAGCTGTAATGCTAGGCAGAGCTGTAGTGCAGTGCTAGACAGAGCTGTAGTGCTAGACAGAGCTGCTAGAACAGTGATCTGTACAGAGCTGTAATGCAGTGCTAGACAGAGCTGTAATGCAGTGCTAGACAGAGCTGTAATGCAGTGCTAGACAGAGCTGTAATGCTAGGCAGAGCTGCTAGAACAGTGATCTGTACAGAGCTGTAATGCAGTGCTAGACAGAGCTGTAATGCAGTGCTAGGCAGAGCTGTAGTGCTAGACAGAGCTGCTAGAACAGTGATCTTTACAGAGCTGTAATGCAGTGCTAGACAGAGCTGTAATGCAGTGCTAGACAGAGCTGTAATGCTAGGCAGAGCTGTAGTGCAGTGCTAGACAGAGCTGTAGTGCTAGACAGAGCTGCTAGAACAGTGATCTGTACAGAGCTGTAATGCAGTGCTAGACAGAGCTGTAATGCAGTGCTAGACAGAGCTGTAATGCAGTGCTAGGCAGAGCTGTAATGCTAGGCAGAGCTGCTAGAACAGTGATCTGTACAGAGCTGTAATGCAGTGCTAGACAGAGCTGTAATGCAGTGCTAGACAGAGCTGTAGTGCTAGACAGAGCTGCTAGAACAGTGATCTTTACAGAGCTGTAATGCAGTGCTAGACAGAGCTGTAATGCTAGGCAGAGCTGTAGTGCAGTGCTAGACATGTCAGGGCTGACTCTCACACCGCTACCCCTGTCACCACTAGAGGCAGTCGTGACAGTCCTGCCTCTGGCGCCGTTCCACCTGTCGCCGCTAGGGACAGTCGTGTCAGTCCTATCCTGGACGCGGTTCCCCCTATAGCCTCTAGAGGCACTCGGGTTAGTCCCAGACTTAACCCGAGTAATCAGCAGTGATCCGTCTGTAGCCCTATTTATGATGGCTTGTGAAACGAATCACTGCTGAATCGTTTTGGTCTCTCGCCTTCACGTTCTCAGCCTTCTCTTACTCTGGAAAGTCTCGGTGTTGCGCTACAGAAAAGGTGCCTCTCCACCTTTTCTCCTTCCCGCTCTCCCTGTACTTATTCGAGTGTCTATCTCCTTCGCCACTTTCTGGCCTTCCTCAAGTTTTCCCCTACTAGTTTACTTCCTATCTTTATTTATTTTTGGGAAGGGTTTTTTTGTTACTGCGGCGGTTTGCCTGCAGCCAGCGTTTCCCCTGGCATTCTAAGTTTCGTTTGTCGCGTGTTGACTGTGTCCACATTCTCATTATTTTCTTTTATTTATCTATCATCCCGTACTTTTACGGTGAGCCTAAGTTCTGTGTATTCAGCGTAGGTGCTTCCTAGTCTTTAATCTTTTGTTCCTTTCTACCAGCGTTCTTTTTGGTTCATGGTTAAACGGCGCTTGGGTTCGTTTCTTACTACTTTTACAACGAGGTGTGTACCTGCCGGTACACCCGTCGTTACAGAACGATTCAGCCTAAAAGATGAATCCAGCCGAGCAACCAAACATGGCAGCCTTGACAGCTGCGATAGTCGCTCAGGGACAAAGATTAGGTAACCATGAGCAGATGCTTCGCCAGATCATGGAACAAATAACTACGGTCTCGAGCACGGTACAAGTTTTAAGTGACTTACCTCAGCCCTCTGTCAGTCCTGCTGTAGTGCCTCCGGTCCCGAGTCACCATGAATTGGCCTTACCTCCCCAGCGCGTTATTCGGTGATCCTGATGGATGCCGGGGTTTTTTATTACAATGCTCTTTAGTATTTGAACAACAGCCATCACGTTTTTCCCACTGAACGCAGCTAAAAGTAGCCTACGTAGTGACACTTCTTCAAGATAAAGCATTAGCCTGGGCCACACCGATCTGGGAAAGTCAAACGCCAAGTATGCTCCTCCTACGAGCAGTTTGCTAGTGCTATGAGGCATGCGTTCTACCACCCGTCATCTGGAGGGGTGGTTGGTTCACGGTTACTGCGGTTACGACAAGGTAGATCCACGGTGGCCCAATACTCACTAAACTTCAGAACCTTGGCCGCAGAAAGTGGGTGGGGCGCTGAGGCTCTTATGGCGGTTTATCAAGAAGGCTTATCTGAAGAACTGAAAGATGAGCTGGCGCTTCGTGATCCTACGTCCGATCTTGACGAGCTTATCGCCCTCACAGTACGCTTAGATAATCGCCGACGCGAGCGCAGATGTGCTAGAAGGGACCGCGAGGGTACTCCTCCTGTAGCCCACTCGCAGGTCACCCAGGAGCACGAACCTATGCAGATTGGCCATGCCCGATTGTCACGCTCTGAGAGGCAGACTCGTCTCAGACAGGGTAGGTGCCTTTACTGTGGAGAGAAAGACCATCAGTTGTCCAAATGTCCTGAACTTCAGGGAAAAGGACGCGCCCGCCAGTGAGTACGGAGGTCCTGGCGGGTTCTACTACAAAACCTCCTTATAATGGCCTACGAGTACACGTCTCTCTGACTTGGGGAGGGTCTGAAAAGAGACGTATGATGGCGGTGGTGGATTCTGGCGCGGCCGCCAGTTTCATTGACACAGCTCTTGTTGAGGAACTGGGCATTCCCTTAATCGATCTGGACAATCCTCTTCCCGTTACCGCGGTTGATGGACGGAGTCTGAGTTCAGGGGCGGTATCCAAACAGACCGTTCCTATAGAGATGAGTATAGGGGGGACACTCTGAGCAGATCACATTTTATGTCATTCGCGCCCCCCAAATGCGTCTCATCCTGGGGTTTCCGTGGCTCCAACGACATAACCCTAGTATTGACTGGCTATCGCGTACGGTGAGAGAATGGGGCAGTCTCTGTAAGGAGACCTGCTTGGCGCTCAAACCCAGTTCTACCGCTAATCCTTCCCGCGAACACGTAGACCTCACGCACGTCCCGGTGCATTATCACGACCTTAGTGAGGTATTTAGTAAGCAAAAGGCAGGCTTTCTCCCTCCTCACAGAGCCTACGATATTGCTATCGAATTACAACCCGGAGCTAGTCCTCCTAGGGGTCGTCTCTTCTCGTTAGCGGCTACTGAGCGGAAAGCTATGGACGAATATATCAGAGAGGCTCTCGCAGCAGGTTTCATACGCCCTTCTAACTCACCCGCTGGTGCGGGTTCTTTTTGTTGGAAAAAAAGATGGAGGGTTGAGACCCTGCATAGATTATCGGGGCCTCAATAAAGTGACCATCAAGGATCGTCATCCTTTGCCTCTCATGGCTACCGCATTCGAAGCCTTACAAAAGGCCACCATCTTCACTAAGCTAGATCTTCGTAGCGCTTACAACTTGGTTCGTGTTAAAGAGGGTGATGAATGGAAGACCGCGTTCATCACCCCGTCCGGCCACTACGAGTATTTGGTCATGCCTTTTGGTTTAATGAACGCCCCCGACTCTCAGGGAGGCCCTAGATAGATATGCCTTTGTGTACCTGGACGACATACTCATTTACAGTGATTCTCTGTCCGATCACATCCAGCACGTGCGACGAAGTTCTCCAACTCCTGCACGACAATCACCTTTATGTTAAGCTAGAGAAGTCAATGTTTCACGTCCAGGAAGTGACTTTTCTAGGGTACAAGGTAGCTCCCAACGCGTTATCCATGGACCCGTCCAAAGTCCGAGCTGTCGCCCAGTGGCCTACCCCTACTTCTCTACGCCAAGTCCAGCGGTTTTTAGGGTTTGCCAACTTCTATCGGCGTTTTATCAAAGGGTTTAGCTCTGTTGCTGTCCCACTCACAGAGCTCACTAAGAAGACTCAGGGTCCTTTCGTGTGGTCCCCCCCTCGGCCCAACAGGCGTTCGATAAGCTTAAAGACCAGTTCACCTCCGAACCCATCTTGCGAATGCCCAATCCTGACCTACCATTCATAGTGGAGGTCGACGCCTCCGACTACGGTGTTGGCGCCGTCCTGTCCCAACGCTCAGGCACTCCCCTGAAGCTGCACCCGTGTGCGTACTTCTCTCACCGCATGACACCTGCTGAGAGAAACTATGATGTGGGAGATAAGGAGTTACTAGCGGTGAAACTGGCCTTAGCAGAATGGAGACATTGGTTGGAGGGGTCTAAACATCCGTTTTGGTCTGGACCGACCATAAGACCACCTGTCCTATCTTCAGCAGGCCAAACGCCTCAACCCCAGGCAGGCCAGGTGGTCTTTATTTTTTTTCCGGTTCGATTTCACTCTCTCCCTATCGTCCTGGCACCAAAAACGTTAAACCTGACGCTTTGTCGCGACAGTGGGAAGCTCCCTACGGATCTGGCGGAACCTCGCACGGTTTTACCCTCCTCCCGGATTATAGCTCCTATCCAGTGGGAGGTGGAGGCCGCGGTCAAGCGCCGCTTACGTGATCCGGGGCCTAGTGGGGTTCCTCCTGGTCGGTTGTACGTCCACCCGCCTATGAGAAAAAAGGTGCTTGAGTGGGGTCATGACTCTCCTTTCGCTGCCCACCCTGGGGCGCGACGTACGCTCGAACTCCTGCAGCGTCGTTTCTGGTGGTCGGGTATGGAGCAGGAGGTAGGGGCTTATGTGGCCGCTTGTGAAACAAGACTCCCCATGCTAAACCATCTGGACTGCTACGGCCTCTCCCTATTCCGTCCAGGCCCTGGTCTCACGTGGCCCTGGATTTTGTTTCCGGGCTGGCCCCCCGTCACGGGTAACACCGTTATCCTGGTAATTGTGGACCGATTTTCTAAAATGGCTAGATTCTTAGCCTTACCTAAGCTCCCCTCGGCACGTGACACGGCCTCGCTACTCCTTCATAACATCGTCCGTCACCACGGTTTTCCATCTGACGTGGTGTCTGATAGAGGGCCGCAATTCATTAGTCAGTTCTGGGGTGCCTTCCTGAGCTTATTGGGCGCCTCGGCTAGCCTGTCGTCGGGTTTTCACCCTCAAACTAACGGCCAGACGGAAAGAACTAACCAGGATCTGGAGCAGACCCTCCGGTGCCTGGCGTCTTCTAACCCGTCCTCCTGGTCTGACCAGCTCTTATGGGCTGAGTACGCCCACAACACCTTATGGCATTCTGCCCTGGGCATGTCCCCCTTCGAGTGTCTCTATGGGTACGCCCCTCCCATGTTCACTGACCAGGAGGCCGGAGTAGCGGTCCCCGGTGCCCGGGCCCTTGTGCGGCGTTGCCGCTTGGCGTGGCGGAAGGCCCGCCGGGCCCTTGTGTCCGCTTCTGCTAGATACTGCTGCAATGCAGATAAACACCGTCTCCCCGCTCTCTCATTTCGTGCCGGTCAGCAGGTCTGGTTGTCGGCCAAAGACTTACCTGTCCGAGGTGGGACCAGGAAGCTGGCCCCTCGCTATCTGGGTCCATTCAGGGTGGATAAGAAAATTAATCCCGTTACTTACCGGTTACGTCTCCCCCGCCGTCTATGAGGGTCCACCCCGTCTTTCATGTCTCCCGCCTCCGGCCCGTTCTCTGTGCCTTGCCCCGGGCTCCGCCTGGGCCCCGTATGATTGATGGGGGTCCGGCTTACACTGTAAACCGGATAATGGACGAACGCCGAGTTCGGGGTCGGGTGCAGTTCCTCGTGGACTGGCTGGGCTATGGGCCCGAGGAACGGTCATGGGTCCCCGCGTCTCGCGTCTTAGATCCATCCCTTATCCGCGATTTTCGGCGCGACAGGGCTGTCGCCCTGGGCGCGTGGTCTCGGGCCTAGGAGGGGGGGCTCTGTCAGGGCTGACTCTCACACCGCTACCCCTGTCACCACTAGAGGCAGTCGTGACAGTCCTGCCTCTGGCGCCGTTCCACCTGTCGCCGCTAGGGACAGTCGTGTCAGTCCTATCCTGGACGCGGTTCCCCCTATAGCCTCTAGAGGCACCAGGGTTAGTCCCAGACTTAACCCGAGTAATCAGCAGTGATTCGTTTCAGCCGTCTGTAGCCCTATTTATGATGGCTTGTGAAACGAATCACTGCTGAATCGTTTTGGTCTCTCGCCTTCACGTTCTCAGCCTTCTCTTACTCTGGAAAGTCTCGGTGTTGCGCTACAGAGAAAAGGTGCCTCTCCACCTTTTTCTCCTTCCCGCTCTCCTGTACTTATTCGAGTGTCTATCTCCTTCGCCACTTTCTGGCCTTCCTCAAGTTTTCCCCCTACTAGTTTACTTCCTATCTTTATTTATTTTTGGAAGGGTTTTTTGTTACTGCGGCGGTTTGCCTGCAGCCAGCGTTTTCCCTGGCATTCTAAGTTTCGTTTGTCGCGTGTTGACTGTGTCCACGTTCTCATTATTTTCTTTTTATTTATCTATCATCCCGCACTTTTACGGTGAGCCTAAGTTCTGTGTATTCAGCGTAGGTGCTGCCTAGTCTTTAATCTTTTGTTCCTTTCTACCAGCGTTCTTTTTGGTTCATGGTTAAACGGCGCTTGGGTTCGTTTCTTACTACTTTTACAACGAGGTGTGTACCTGCCGGTACACCCGTCGTTACAAGACAGAGCTGTAATGCTAGACAGAGCTGTAGTGCAGTGCTAGACAGAGCTGTAGTGCTAGACAGAGCTGCTAGAACAGTGATCTTTACAGAGCTGTAATGCAGTGCTAGACAGAGCTGTAATGCAGTGCTAGACAGAGCTGTAATGCTAGGCAGAGCTGCTAGAACAGTGATCTGTACAGAGCTGTAATGCAGTGCTAGACAGAGCTGTAATGCAGTGCTAGACAGAGCTGTAATGCTAGGCAGAGCTGTAGTGCAGTGCTAGACAGAGCTGTAGTGCTAGACAGAGCTGCTAGAACAGTGATCTTTACAGAGCTGTAATGCAGTGCTCGACAGAGCTGTAATGCTAGGCAGAGCTGTAATGCTAGGCAGAGCTGCTAGAGCTGCCAGATCAGGGTCATTCGGTGTGAACAGGATCCTGCAGTAATTTTATACCACTTTCAGATTTCTGCAAAGTTGAGATTTCAGGATGGTGGCACAACTGTGCAGTTTTCTAGATGCTTCTGGAACTTGTTTCTGTGTTATTCCTGCAGTATTTAGTTTACATGTGTGGTGTTGCAGTGTGTGATGTCTTAAGTCTATTATATACTTGACCTTTAAAAAAATGTTTTTATTTTTTGCGAAGACTGCAAAAACTTTAAGTATGATTGTAGCTATAGACTTATTGCCATAGAATAACTGGGGTATTTGAGACTTGTAGAAACTTGCGTGCTCTTATTGTGGAAACCACTCACAGGCCGTGCTCTTATTGTGGAAACCGTTCATAGGCCGTGTCATTCTGATTGGACATGATGTAATGGACAGGGCTAGTGAGTTACTATAGCAGGGGCCAAAAACACAGTGTGCTTGTCCTGTATGTGTGTGTGTGTGTGTGTGTGTGTGTGCATGTGTGTATGTATGTGTGTGTGTGTGTGAGTGATCATGGTTTAACCACAGTACTCATACAAAAATCAGTCAGGGACACTGAGACTCTATTAGAGTTTGTATGTTCCACATACTTCATACAATATTACTCTTTCTTTTGAGATCTTCCCCCTCTATGTGCTCTTCTAGTATCTTCTAGTCTGTTCTAGTCTCTTCTAGTCTGTTCTAGTCTGTTCTAGTCTCTTCTAGTCTGTTTCCTTCTCTCTTTCTTTCTCTGTTTAATTCTTTTCACATTTTTAGCCATTTGAGGTAAAATGTCTACCATGTTTCTAGAGGCTGTGTGTAGTTATTCTCAAGTGCTGTCTGAGATATTTCCACCTCTGTATGTATGTGTGTGTGTGTGTGTGAGAGAGAGAGAGAGAGAGAGGGAGGTTGGGGAGAGAAAAAGAGAAAGGTGTGTTAATGAGACTGGTACCTGAAATGAGAAATGAGACTGGTACCTGAGAAACAGCAGAAGCGATGATTCAGCATCCTGTTTTGATTGGAGAACTCTGTGTCCCTCTGTGTTTGACCCTCCCCCAACCAGCAGTCTAACTAAAAATTGCTTCTCCATGACAGGCAGGCCAGTAGGCCAATCAGACGCTGTGTGGATGTCCTTACACCTGACCTTGCTTGCTAGGGTTAGCAGCAGAGGACAAATCACACTACTGATACACACACACACACACATACATTTTATTTCCTTTGCACATTTCCAACTGTGTGTGTGTGTCCAGAGTTTTTCCTTGATCGTCTTGGTCTTCTCACCAGTGTGTGGGCAGCATTTCTGAGAAGCTACTTCACGTGTTGTAAAAAGTGCTTTAGAAATTAAATTTCATTTGAATGCATATGATGAGTTTGTGTCAGGTTGCACATAATGTGTGTATGTCTGTGTGTGTGAGTGTGTGTATGAATGTGAGGTGTGAGTGTGTGTGGTATATATGTGTGTAGGTGTGTAAGAGTGTATTTGCTGTATACGTGTAGTGAGGGTGTATGTGGGGTGTGTGTGTATGTGGGGTGTGTTTGTGTGTATGAGGGTGTATGTGGGGTGTGTGTGTGTGTGTGAGAGAGTGTATGTGGGGTGTGTGTGTGTGAGTGTGTGTTTGGTGTATATGTGTGTGTGAGGGTGTATGTGGGGTGTGTGTGTGTGTGTGAGGGTGTATGTGGGGCGTGTGTGTGAGTGTGTGTTTGGTGTATATGTGTAGTGAGGGTGTATGTGGGGTGTGTTTGTGTGTGTGAGGGTGTATGTGGGGTGTGTGTGTGTGTGTGTGTGAGGGTGTATGTGGGGCGTGTGTGTGAGTGTGTGTTTGGTGTATATGTGTAGTGAGGGTGTATGTGGGGTGTGTGTGTATGTGGGGTGTGTGTTTGTGTGTGTGAGGGTGTATGTGGGGCGTGTGTGTGAGTGTGTGTTTGGTGTATATGTGTAGTGAGGGTGTATGTCGGCGTTGTGTGTGTGAGTGTGTGTTTGGTGTATAAGTGTGGGGGGGGGGGGGTGAGTATTTTGTATATGTGTGGGTGTATGTTGGCTGTGTGAGTGTGTGTGTGAGTGGACCGTGTGTGTGTGAGTGTGCTGTATGTGTGGGGGTGTATGTGCGCTGTGTGTGTGTGTGTGAGTGTGTGTGTGCTGTATATGTATGGGGGTATATGTGGGGTGTGTGTGTGTGCTGTGTATGTGTGTGTGCTGTATATATGTGTGTGTGTGTGTGCTGTATGTGCGTGTGTGTGTGTGCTCTATGTGTGTGTGTCTGTGCTGTATGTGCGTGTGTGTGTGCTCTATATGTGTGTGTGCTCTATATGTGTGTGTGTGTGCTGTATGTGTGTGTGCTGTATATATGTGTTTGTGTGCTGTATGTGTGTGTTTGTGTGCTGTATATATGTGTGTGTGCTGTATGTGTGTGTTTGTGTGCTGTATGTGTGTGTGCTGTATGTGTGTGTGTGCTGTATGTGTGTGTGCTGTATGTGTGTGTGTGCTGTATATATGTGTTTGTGTGCTGTATGTGTGTGTGTGTGTGTGTGTGTGTGTGTGTGCATGTGTGTGTGTACTGTATGTGGGTGTGCTGTGTATGTGTGTGTGTGTGTGCTGTATGCGTGTTTGTATGTATAAGTGTGTGTGTGTGCTGTATGTGTATATGTATATGTGTGTGTGTGTGTGTGTGTATGTGTGCTTTAATCGCTCCACTGTTTTCTTGTTTTCAATTTCCTCTCAGTCATTTTCTGTCAGTCTTGTCCTCTCAGTTCATCTCTTTTCATCTTTTTCCTCTACACCATCCCTCCACCATGTCTTTCTGTGTGTGTGTGTGTGTGTGTGTGTGTGTTTTGCAGTCTCTGCAGTATGTGGGGGAGCAGTCAGAGCTTATGCCAAAGGAAATGCACCACTGCAATATCACACACACACACACACACACGTACACACACACACACACACACGTACACACACACACACACACACACACACACACACACACACATATATACACACACACACACACACACACACACACACACACACACACACACACACACACACACATACACGTGCATACCTACACATATACACACAAACATACACACACAGAAACCCAAAAATAAATACATATACATAAACACCATATACACAATCATATAAACATATACACAACATAAAGATATACACAAACACTATATACACAATCATATAAACATATACACAACATAAATATATACACAAACACCATATACACAATCATATAAACATATACACAACATAAAGATATACACAAACACCATATACACAAACATATAAGCATACACAAACATATATACATATCATACAGACAAACATATACACAAACATATACACATACCATGTACACAAACATATGAACATATACACATGGTCTGCACTTCTGGAGGACAAAAAGAATAGGAACAGATTAACAGATGTGAAATATTACTGTAACAGAAAGAGTGGTGAGAGTGAGAGAGGGAGAGAGAGAGGGAGAGAGAGGGGGGGTTGAGAGAGAGAGGAAGAGAGATCTGTATGTGCAAGTGGGGTATTCCAGAGGTATGGGAATTGATGAACTGGTTTAACTGGACAGTTACAAAACTGAAGACCTCCGTGGTGGCGCCTTCATCCAACAACAGGGCCATGACAGTATGGAGATGCTACCTGTGTGTGCTGACATACCTGTGTGTGCTGACATACCTGTGTGTGCTGACATACATGTGTGTGTGCTGACATACCTGTGTGTGCTGACATACATGTGTGTGCTGACATACCTGTGTGTGCTGACATACCTGTGTGTGCTGACATACATGTGTGTGCTGACATACCTGTGTGTGCTGACATACCTGTGTGTGCTGACATACCTGTGTGTGTGCTGACATACCTGTGTTTGCTGACATACGTGTGTGTGCTGACATACCTGTGTGTGCTGACATACGTGTGTGTGCTGACATACCTGTGTTTGCTGACATACGTGTGTGTGCTGACATACCTGTGTGTGCTGACATACATGTGTGCTGACATACCTGTGTTTGCTGACATACGTGTGTGTGTGTGCTGACATACGTGTGTGCTGACATACCTGTGTGTGCTGACATACATGTGTGTGCTGACATACGTGTGTGTGTTCTGACATACGTGTGTGTGTTCTGACATACGTGTGTGTGTGCTGACATACATGTATGTGTGTGCTGATATACATGTATGTGTGTGCTGACATACGTGTGTGTGCTGATATACATGTGTGTGTGTGCTGACATACGTGTGTGCTGACATACTTGTGTGTTCTGACATACGTGTGTTTGCTGACATACGTGTGTTCTGACATACGTGTGTGTGTTCTGACATACGCGTGTGTGCTGACATACGTGTGTGTTCTGACATACGTGTGTGTGCTGACATACGTGTGTGTTCTGACATACGTGTGTGTGTGCTGACATATATGTGTGTTCTGACATACGTGTGTGTGTGCTGACATATATGTGTGTGCTGACATACGTGTGTGTGTGCTGACATACGTGTGTGTGTGCTGACATACGTGTGTGTGTGCTGACATATGTGTGTGTGTGCTGACATATGTGTGTGTGTGCTGACATACGTGTGTGTGCTGACATACGTGTGTGTGTGCTGACATACGTGTGTGTGTGCTGACATACGTGTGTGTCTGATGCAGGAAGGAGAGGAGCTGATCCAGGAGCAGCCAGAGCTGCGTGCTGTGGTTCAGCAGAAGCTCCATGAGATGCGTGAGTGCTGGACCCAGCTGGAAAGCACCACCAAGGCCAAAGCTCACCAGCTCTTTGACATGCAGAACCACCGCACTGGCGAGCCGGGCCCTTCCAACCTTTCGCTGCTGGACCAGCACCTGTCAGTTCTGCAGGATGAGCCGCCCCTCACAGGCTCCACACCCAGTGCACACGCCCCACACGCCTCACACGCCCCACACGGCCCACACGCCTCACACGCCACGCCCGCCTCACACTCTATGCCCGCCACGCTCCTGCCACCTTGCACCACCTTCAGCCAGCAGCTCCAGAGGATCCAGGTGAGCAACAGCACCTCCTGGCAGCAGCACTATGCAAATACATGCAGTCCTAACTCACTACATTACAGGAAGGGTGGTACTGAATGGTGGTTATAGTCTTTTTCTTTATTCTTCTTCTTGTTATTATTATTATAATTACATATTTCTCATATGTAGTCTGACACTTGCTTTTTATAATTCCTATAATGTCTTTGTGAACAAAACACCAAGTCAAAAGATCAGAGAGGATATCAGAATTGGAGCCAGAGACCCATTAATATACCCATTAATACTTGACTTGACTTGACTTGACTTAAATTAATATCTGTATTTATGCTAATGTATTATTATTCTAACTCAGTCGATGGAGGCTCAGATGCAGCACTACCAGGGTGTAGCCGAGCTGAGGGGCGGGGCCAGCGTCAGCGGGCTCAGTAGTCTGGGCGGGGCTCATCTGATGCAGCGTGGCCCAATAGGAGTGGAAGATGAGGACAGAGGGGGCGTGGCCGAGACACGAATCTGCCGTCTGATTGAACCTCTGAAAGAAAGGAGGCGGATCCTTCTGGCCTCCAAAGAAATGCACCAAGTTGCACAGGAGCTGGAAGACGAGATTGTGAGTTTCTTTTTCAGTTTTCATGCTACACATCCCTGCTTTCTTCGTCTCTACATCCTGTTCTTCTTGTCTGCAGGTCTGGATCCAGGAGAACCTGCCTCTGGCTTCCTCTAAGGACTACGGCATCAACCTACCGAGTGTTCAGCAGCTCGTGAAGAGTCATGAGGTGACAGCTGGAAAACAGCAATTAAACGTGTGACAAACATATTTGAGCTGAAATGCGGAATGTCTGCACTGACGTGGACTTTGAATAAAGTGTGTGTGTCTTTTACAAACATAAAAATAATTCAGTAGCCAAATTTGCCTATGTATGTATTAATGGCCAACCTCTGATTGGACCTGTAAAAGTTTCTATTGCTCTGTAGTGTTCCTGTGTGACTGATGGCGTCTTGGAATATTGCTGAGTGTGGTGTTAATATATTTATTAATTAGGGGATTGTTAAATGTTAAATCAGTGTACACACACTTTTCCTGCCTCTGACTTCGTATTAATTGACAGGTGTGTGATGTTTGTGATTGGTTCACAGGCTTTGCAGATGGAGATGCAGGCACGACGGGGGCGGCTGGAGGAGATTTTAGAGCGGGCAGAGAACGTGGCCGCCCTCCGAACCCCAGAGGTGGAGTTTGTGAGGGAAGGAGCACAACATGTCCGACAGCTGTGGGAAGTTCTTCAAGTGGAGGTGGAGCGTCGCACTGTGATGCTAGATGCAGTAAACAACGCCCAGCAGTACTACACAGAGGCTTCAAAGGCAGAGTCGTGGCTCAGTGGGCAGAAACTTCACGTGCTCAATCAGGAGAACGGAAATGTGAGTGTAGTTATTCCAATAATAAACCTGCACAGACCTTATCACATATACACTACATATACACTACATACATACTACATATACACTACATATACACTACATATACACTACATACATACTACATATACACTACATATACACCACATACATACTACATATACACTACATATACACTGCATACATACAACATATACACTACATATATACCACATACATACTACATATACACTACATATATGCCACATACATACTACATATACACTACATACATACTACATATACACTACATATATACCACATACATACTACATATACACTACATATACACTACATACATACTACATATACACTACATACATACTACATATACACTACATATACACTGCATACATACTACATATACACTACATATATACCACATACATACTACATATACACTACATATACACTACATACATACTACATATACACTACATATATACCACATACATACTACATATACACTACATATACACCACATACATACTACATATACACTACATATACACTACATACATACTACATATACACTACATATATACCACATACATACTACATATACACTACATATATGCCACATACATACTACATATACACTACATATATACCACATACATACTACATATACACTACATATACACTACATACATACTACATATACACTACATACATACTACATATACACTACATATACACTGCATACATACTACATATACACTACATATATACCACATACATACTACATATACACTACATATACACTACATACATACTACATATACACTACATATATACCACATACATACTACATATACACTACATATACACTACATACATACCACATACATACTACATATACACTACATACACACTACATATATACCACATACATACTACATATATACTACATACACACTACATATATGCTATATATAATACATATTTACTACATATATACTGCATACTACATATATACTACATATATATGCACATGTGTGTGTGTTTTGTGAAAGTGGTCTCTCCTCCCCTGAGGTTTGTGTGTAGTCCTTCCTCTGTGTGTATGATTGTAAAATTGTAGCACACACACACACTCTCCCTCTCCTCCCCATAGGATGAGACAAGCACACTGAGGTTGCTGAAGGAACAGTTGGCTTTGGAGCAGAAGGTGGAGAGTTACGCAGAAACAGTGACCTTCCTGTCTCAGCAGTGCCGCCGCATGCTAGAGCAAGGACACCCTGACAGGTAAACACCACTGTAAACACCCCTGACAAGTAAACAAACACCCTGACAGGTAAACACCACTGTAAACACCCCTGACAAGTAAACAAACACCCTGACAGGTAAACACCACTGTAAACACCCCTGACAAGTAAACAAACACCCTGACAGGTAAACACCACTGTAAACACCCCTGACAAGTAAACAAACACCCTGACAGGTAAACACCACTGTAAACACCACACAAGTAAACAAACACCCTGACAGGTAAACACCACTGTAAACACCCCTGACAAGTAAACAAACACCCTGACAGGTAAACACCACTGTAAACACCCCTGACAAGTAAACAAACACCCTGACAGGTAAACACCACTGTAAACACCCCTGACAAGTAAACAAACACCCTGACAGGTAAACACCACTGTAAACACCCCAAACACCCTGACAAGTAAACAAACACCCTAACAGGTAAACACCACTGTAAACACCCCCTGACAAGTAAACAAACACCCTGACAGGTAAACACCACTGTAAACACCCCTGACAAGTAAACAAACACCCTGACAGGTAAACACCACTGTAAACACCCCACAAGTAAACAAACACCCTGACAGGTAAACACCACTGTAAACACCCCTGACAAGTAAACAAACACCCTGACAGGTAAACACCACTGTAAACACCCCTGACAAGTAAACAAACACCCAAGTAAACAAACACCCTGACAGGTAAACACCACTGTAAACACCCCTGACAAGTAAACAAACACCCTGACAGGTAAACACCACTGTAAACACCCCCATGACAAGTAAACAAACACCCTGACAGGTAAACACCACTGTAAACACCCCTGACAAATAAACAAACACCCTGACAGGTAAACACCACCGGAAACACCCCTGACAAGTAAACAAACACCCTGACAGGTAAACACCACACCCCTGACAAGTAAACAAACACCCTGACAGGTAAACACCACTGTAAACACCCCTGACAAGTAAACAAACACCCTGACAGGTAAACACCACTGTAAACACCCCATGACAAGTAAACAAACACCCTGACAGGTAAACACCACTGTAAACACCCCACAGGTGACAAGTAAACAAACACCCCTGACAGGTAAACACCACTGTAAACACCCCTGACAAGAAACAAACACCCTGACAGGTAAACACCAAAACACCCCATGACAAGTAAACAAACACCACAGGTAAACACCACTGTAAACACCCCTGACAAGTAAACAAACACCCTGACAGGTAAACACCACTGTAAACACCCCATGACAAGTAAACAAACACCCTGACAGGTAAACACCACTGTAAACACCCCATGACAAGTAAACAAACACCCTGACAGGTAAACACCACTGTAAACACCCCTGACAAGTAAACAAACACCCTGACAGGTAAACACCACTGTAAACACCCCTGACAAGTAAACAAACACCCTGACAGGTAAACACCACTGTAAACACCCCTGACAAGTAAACAAACACCCTGACAGGTAAACACCACTGTAAACACCCCTGACAAGTAAACAAACACCCTGACAGGTAAACACCACTGTAAACACCCCTGACAAGTAAACAAACACCATGACAGGTAAACACCACTGTAAACACCCCATGACAAGTAAACAAACACCCTGACAGGTAAACACCACTGTAAACACCCCATGACAAGTAAACAAACACCCTGACAGGTAAACACCACTGTAAAAAGTCCACAAACACCCTGACAGGTAAACACCACTGTAAACAAACAAGTAAACAAACCCCTGACAGCTGAACACCACTGTAAACACCCCTGACAAGTAAACCAACTCCCTGACAGGTAAACACCACTGTAAACACCCCATGACAAGTAAGCAAACACCCTGACAGGTAAACACCACATGACAAGTAAACAAACACCCTGACAGGTAAACACCACTGTAAACACCCCATGACAAGTAAACAAACACCCTGACAGGTAAACACCACTGTAAACACCCCTGACAAGTAAACAAACACCCTGACAGGTAAACACCACTGTAAACACCCCATGACAAGTAAGCAAACACCCTGACAGGTAAACACCACTGTAAACACCCCTGACAAGTAAACAAACACCCTGACAGGTAAACACCACTGTAAACACCCCTGACAAGTAAACAAACACCTTGACAGGTAAACACCACAGTAAACACCCCTGACAAGTAAACAAACACCTTGACAGGTAAACACCACTGTAAACACCCCATGACAAGTAAACAAACACCCTGACAGGTGCTGAGAGAAGAGAGGGAGAATCCTGAGGGAAGATCTAAACACCTATAGCAGCCTGAACCTGCAGACCCAGGAGACCTTCATTTAAATACCCCAACAGATAAACACCTCTTTAAACACCCCACCAGATAAACACCTCTTTAAATACCCCAACAGATAAACACAACTTTAAACACCCAGACTGATAAACACCATTTTAAACCCTTGAGAAATAAACATCTCTTTAAATCCCCAACAGGTAAGTAGACAGCCTCTGACAAATAA
>JAGXOD010001395.1:0-175000 GCA_020368025.1 Brachyhypopomus occidentalis | reverse complement strand
GCGTAACTCCGCCTCCCTTCTGTGTGTTCGTCCAGGCGGAGAAGATGAAGGAGGAGCAGAATAAGGCGCCTGCTTCTTCATCTCTCCTCAACAGACAGATGTTCCCTCTCTCCTGCCTGGTGCCCAGCTCTTCCTCCTCATCCTCTTCCTCCTCTCTGTTCCGGAACCCTCTGCAGGACACACTTCTCGAGCCCAAGCCTGTTTCAGACCCCTCACACACTGTGGTGCATCCAGCCACACACCCACTCACCCAGAGGATCTCGTCTGTGGTAAATCGATACTCACCAGTCACAAATGGCTCCCCTTACCATGGGCTGAACCAGCAAATAAGTGTTTTGGGGGCAAACTCGTCCAGTTATGCTGGAATAAACCAACAGGGTGTTTTAGGGGTGGACAGCTCTAGTTACACAGGCCTAAACCAACAGATCCTTGTGGGTGCCAACAGCTCTAGCTCCCATGGCATGAACCATCTTGGAGCTGTGGGGGTCTCTGATCCCAAACCGTATGGCTGGCAGCACCAAAAGGCTGACGTCCTGCAGGCCAACATGAACCATGTTCACAGGGTGGTACCAGCGTTGGGGGGGGCAGTGGAGCTCCCAGGTTCCCCAGTTTGCATGGACCCCTCGCTGGAGATGATCCACAGCCGGCTGCAGAGAGACCCACGAGGCAGCCGTTCAGACCCCCAGATGGACCACCTGCGGCGGGAGAGGGAGTACCGGCTGGGGCGGCAGACGTCCAGTGAGCAGGAGATCCAGGCCAGACTCAACGAGCTGCCACTCATCGTACGGCAGGAGCGTTACCGGCGGCGACTGGAACGCCAGTCGTCCAGTGAGCACGAGGGCAGCGGCAAGCAGAGGCTACAGAGGCAAGATTCCAGTGACCTGGAGGAAGGATCAGACAGAAGACAGCCAGGGTAATCTGTGTGTGTGTGTGTGTGTGTGTGTGCGTGTGTGTGCGTGTGTGTGTATTTGTGTGTGTGTGTGTGTGAAGCCCAATCTCACACTCTCACAGTCTCTGTGTGTTAGTGTGTGTGTCACAGTTCACTGTAAAATGTAACACATGTTAGTTATTACATAAATATTACCTGTAATTGGGTCATGCACATCTCTGACTGTAATTATGTTGTAATGGTAATGGCTGCTTGTGTGTCTCAAATCTACATAGAGAGAAGGGCATCACCATGTCTGATGTGGTTGACCAAGTCCAGGAGCGAGAAGCAAGCCTTGTGAGCACTGTGTTCACTATTGTACTGTGTTCACTATTGTACTGTGTTCACTACTGCACTGTGTTCACTACTGCACTGTGTTCACTATTGTACTGTGTGTTCACTACTGCACAGTGTTCACTATTGTACTGTGTTCACTACTGCACTGTGTTCACTACTGCACTGTGTTCACTACTGCACTGTGTTCACTACTGCACTGTGTTCACTACTGCACAGTGTTCACTACTGCACAGTGTTCACTACTGCACTGTGTTCACTACTACTGTTCACTACTGCACTGTGTTCACTACTACACTGTGTTCACTACTGCACTGTGTTCACTACTGCACTGTGTTCACTACTGCACAGTGTTCACTATTGCACTGTGTCCACTACTACACTGTGTTCACTACTGCACTGTGTTCACTACTACACTGTGTTCACTACTGCACTGTGTTCACTACTGCACTGTGTTCACTACTGCACAGTGTTCACTATTGCACTGTATCCACTACTACACTGTGTTCACTACTGCACTCACTCTGTCTCTTCACTACTGTGTTCACTACTGCACTGTGTTCAGGCGAGGGGCACTATTGCACTGTATCCATACCGCCCTCCCAGCAGTCTTTCGGCTCCTGTTAGCCGCCTCGATCGCCCTCGAGCTCGTGATCGTCCTAAGCCGCGGCGGCGACCACGTCCCAAAGAGCCAGAGGAGACACGCCGTTCTCGTTCTGCTCCAGCTCAGAGCGCTCCGGGCCCCCCCCAGCAACCCACGCACACCGTCCACCACGAGGGCTTCCTCTACTGCAAGCACAGGGAGGAGACAGGCATGGAGAATAGTCCCAACAGGTGCTACTGTACTCACTTGCTAATTTGCTAATGCACTAACAATTGACATTTCAAGATGCTGACACACTAATGCACTGAAACGCATTAACATTAATAATGTAGTCATTCTAAATCTAATTAGTAATTCTAAAATGCTAACATGGTAACACTAAGATGTTTACATTAATATGCTAACATGGTAACACACTAAGATGTTTACATTAATATGCTAACATGGTAACACACTAAGATGTTTACATTAATATGCTAACATGGTAACACACTAAGATGTTTACATTAATATGCTAACATGGTAACACACTAAGATGTTTACATTAATATGCTAACATGCTATCATACTGACAAAAACAAGTTTGGCCAGTTGATAACTAGATGCCAACTGAGAACTGTTGTTAATTCAGATGCAAGATTGTAGCACATGCCTGCGATCACTGTGGATGATAGCGCATACTTGCACTCACTATGGATTATAGCGCATGCCTGTAGTGACTGGATTATAGTGCACGCCTGTAGTGACTGGATTATAGCGCATGCCTATAGTGACTGGATTATAGCGCACACCTGTATTCACTGTGGATTATAGCGCACGCCTGTAGTGACTGGATTATAGCGCATACTTGCACTCACTATGGATTATAGCGCATGCCTGTAGTGACTGGATTATAGCGCACGCCTGTATTCACTGTGGATTATAGCGCATGCCTGTAGTGACTGGATTATAGCGCATGCCTGTAGTGACTGGATTATAGCGCACGCCTGTATTCACTGTGGATTATAGCGCATGCCTGTAGTGACTGGATTATAGCGCACGCCTGCATTCACTGTGGATTATAGCGCATGCCTGTAGTGACTGGATTATAGCGCCTGCGGTGACTGTGGATTTCTGAATTTGTTTCTCCACTATTCTATGGCAGGTCATGGATGAACCTGTTCTGTGTGCTCAACAAGGGAGAGATCGTTTTCTACAAGGACATCAAGAACAAGACTTCACCGTATGAGGATGAGCCCCCACTCAATCTGGCCATCTGCACTGTTGACACAACCAATGGCTACAAGAAGAAGAAGAATGTCTTCATCCTCAAGTAAAGTCTGCACAGCACAGCTGTGTTCAATCGTGTGCTCTCTCTCTCCACATGCCTAGAGGGCAAAACTCCACTTAACCTAGGAGCTCTGTTTTCACCCGCTGTTCATATATTATTGTAAAAAGTATTTTTTTAATATATTTGTTATTCCCATGCTTATGCTAATGGAATAATGAGGATGTTTTTCTGATACACCACAGTGGAAGTGTGACCCCCACTACCCTTCTCACACCATGATTGTACAATGACAACAATGAAATCAGTAGCTGCATTCCCAAACTGTACAGTTTAGTATTTATTCATCCACACACAGCAATGAGCTGGCTAGCTGAGACGGTGCTAATGCAGGTGGCAAACTGAACTGCACTCTGCTGTTTCTCTCTTAGCTTCTACGTTTTTAGACAATCAACCTGATACATGTGGGCAAAATCAACCCAGTAATATGACTACAGCTCTAGTAAAGGAATAAATGAATGTAAAGTCTGTGCTCTTCTCACCCATTGCAGGACAGAAACCGATGGGGATTATATCTTCCTGGCTAAAGATGAGGTGAGTTACAGTAACCTTCATCACAGTATGCACAAGTAGGATACTAAATTCATCACAGTATGCACAAGTAGGATACTAAATTCATCACAGTATGCACAAGTAGGATACTAAATTCATCACAGTATGCCAGTATGCACAAGTAGGATACTAAATTCATCACAGTATGCACAAGTAGGATACTAAATTCATCACAGTATGCCAGTATGCACAAGTAGGATACTAAATTCATCACAGTATGCACAAGTAGGGTACTAAATTCATCACAGTATGCCAGTATGCACAAGTAGGATACTAAATTCATCACAGTATGCTCCTTTGAAATGACTAGGGAAGTGCATACAGGAGGGAGTTGATGCAGAGGATGTAGCTGATGTAGAGGATGTAGCTGATGTAGTGAATGTAGTTGGTGTCTCAGCATCATTTATAAAGTTTTTGCCAAAATTCAGAAGCCACAGGTGTTTCAACTGTAATGGGAAAGTCACGTGTCGCTGTAAAATGGCAGATGTAGAGAGTCCGAAGTTGTTCGCATACTGCACACTCACGTACTGAGAAAGTGTACTACTTTACTGCATACTGCACACTCACATATTAAAGGAGTGTATTACTTTACTATATACTGCACACTCACATATTAAAGGAGTGTATTACTTTACTATATACTGCAGACTCACATACTGAGAGAGTGTACTACTTTACTCTATACTGCATACTCACACACTGTATATATGTACTACTTTACTGTCTCCTGCACACTCACACCCACAATTAGATGCGTGTGAGGGGAGTGGAGATTTAAACCAAATGACCCCAGAATAATACAACCAATATTTTATATTATCGGTTTGCAAATATCCATGATATAACCATAGTGTGTGGATGTGTTTGTATTTATTCAGGAGGAACATAAAACCTGGGTGAACAGCATAAACACCAGCCTGGCTGAGATAGAAGAGATTGCTAAGTGGGAGAAGCCTACAACCTCCTCCACTGATCCTGACAAATCAGAGCGCAAGGAGTGTTCCGAGGGGGCGGAGCCATCTGAAGGGGCAGAGAGATCTGAGAAGTCAGAGAAGTCTGAACAATCTGAAAGATCAGACAAAGGAGTTTTATCAGACAAAAGTTCAGAAAAAAGAGACACACTGGAGAGAGAGAGAGTAGAAAGAGACAGGAGAGAGCGAGACAGAAGAGAGAGAGACAGGGACAGAGGAGAACGAGACAGAGGAGAGAAGGACAGAGGAGACAGAGACAGAGGAGAGAAGGACAGAGGAGAGAGAGACAGAGGAGACAGGGACAGAGGAGACAGGGACAGAGGAGAGAGAGACAGAGGAGACAGGGACAGAGGAGAGAGGGAGAGAGGAGACAGGGACAGAGGAGAGAGGGAGAGAGGAGACAGGGACAGAGGGGACAGGGACAGAGCGGAGAGGGACAGAGGGGACAGGGACAGGGGAGAGAGGGAGAGAGGAGACAGGGACAGAGGAGACAGGGACAGAGGGGACAGGGACAGGGGAGAGAAGGACAGAGGGGACAGGGACAGAGGGGACAGGGACAGGGGAGAGAGGGACAGAGGGGACAGGGACAGGGGAGAGGGACAGAGGGGACAGGGACAGGGGAGAGAGGGACAGAGGGGAGAGGGACAGAGGGGAGAAGGACAGAGGGGAGAGGGACAGAGGGGACAGGGACAGAGGGGACAGGGACAGAGGGGAGAAAGGTGATCGGAGTTCCAGAGGTTCCAGCACCTCAGGAAGGAGCAAATGATGTACAGGGCTTATATACTTTTTCACAACTTTATTTATTCATTCATCCTTCCATTCTTCCACTCTTCCTTCTTTCCATCCATCTGTCGGGAAGGAGGGGAAAATAGAGAGGGAGGGAAGAAGTAGGGGAAGAGACAGAGACCTGCGGCTCTCTGCTCCCGTTTGTTTTAAGTGGCTGACAGTGGAAACAAGACTTCTGTGACACACTGTGCGTCTGTGCTTGTGCACGTGTGTTTGTGTGTGTACATGTATAAATGTGTGTGTGTGTGTGTGTGTGTGTGTGTGTGTTTGACTATCCCAAAGACAAAAGCAGCAGTACTGTGTGAACCTCTCTGTGGTGACCAAGGTGTCCAGGAGCTGGTGAAGTTAAATGTGTCCACAGATGTTTGGGGAGCGTTTTACTACAGCAACATGGCATGTGCAGTAGTCCTGGTTCTCCTCTGAGCCCTGTATCTGTGTGTGTGTGAAAATCTTCTTTTAAGGACTGGAAATTATTATTACCCTTGTGCTAATGAGGTCTACAAGCATAGGTACAGCCCCTCTCCAGCCACACACACACACACACCTACACATTAACCTTGAATAACACTACATATTACCATACCACAGGTTACATAAACATAAGGTATTACATCACCTGAAGTAATTGCATCGCTTCTCCTGTTATTAATAGCCTGTGGGAAAGTTTATCGCGGACGCTAACCTGGCTAACGGACACAGAGGGGAGCACCGGCGCCCCCAGGTGGCCACACCCATCAACACCTGCTTTACACAGCCATCACGTCTCTGCCACAAAGTCCAGCTGCTTCACTTTGCTCTAACGTACTGCAGTGTGAGTGAGTTTGAGCCTCAGCTAATGTATCCCTTAGATCAACAGAGAACACTGAAGTAACCCTGAGTGTTGAAGAACGAGCCTCTCGACTTTAGCGTCTCACATAACTGCATTTGTTTTAAATCTGGAGGTGGGAGGTGGTGTTTACGTGTTTACGTGCCATGATATTAATGAAACTATATATATATATATATATATATATATATATATATATATATATATAATGTATGTGTGTGTGTGTGTATTTGTGTATATACTAGTAAACCAAACTCACTTCTATGAGCTGCAGATACTTATGAAAATAAACCAGTTTTTATTAATCACCCAAAATGTAACAAGCTAAGATGCATTAGGCATTTTAATTATTCCTGGTAAAAGTGACTTATGAGTTTTAAGTGGTAAACATGGATTTTAGTAGCCTTTGTAGAGCTATAACATGTACACAGACACAGACAGATGAGAAAAATACACTAATTTCACAGAGTGTGAGTGTGTTTGGACACAATTAAATTCAGAACTTTGAGAGATAAAAAATCTACTTTTTCCAACCATGTCAGTTTCAATGGCATGTATGAGCAAGGGGTGTGTCTGTGCATAGGGGCGTGTCATACAGGGGGTGTGTGTGTGTGTACAGGGGTGTGTCTGTACAGGGGTGTGTCTGTACAGGGGCGTGTCTGTACAGGGGCGTGTCTGTAAGGGGCGTGTCTGTAAAGGGGCGTGTCTGTACAGGGGCGTGTGTGTACAGGGGTGTGTGTACAGAGGTGTGTCTGTACAGGGGTGTGTGTGTACAGGGGTGTGTCTGTAAAGGTGTGTGTATAGGGGTGTGTGTGTATAGGGGTGTGTGTATAGGGGTGTGTGTGTACAGGGGTGTGTGTGTACAGGGGTGTGTCTGTACAGGGGTGTGTCTGTAAAAGGTGTGTGTGTATAGGGGTGTGTGTACAGGGGTGTGTCTGTACAGGGGTGTGTCTGTACAGGGGTGTGTGTGTAAAGGTGTGTGTGTACAGGGGTGTGTGTGTACAGGGGTGTGTGTGTACAGGGGTGTGTCTGTAAAGGTGTGTGTGTATAGGGGTGTGTGTACAGGGGTGTGTGTGTACAGGGGTGTGTGTGTACAGGGGTGTGTCCGTAAAGGTGTGTGTGTATAGGGGTGTGTGTGTACAGGGGTGTGTGTACAGGGGTGTGTGTGTACAGGGGTGTGTCTGTAAAGGTGTGTGTGTATAGGTGTGTGTGTATAGGGATGTGTGTGTACAGGGGTGTGTGTGTACAGGCGGCTCTACACTTTACACTTGGTCAGGTCAAACAACTCAAAAGAGCTACTTTTGTGGGACCAGCTCTCCTTTTCTGGATAATGATATTAACATCAAAAACTGACCCCAGATCAGGAGTCATGTGCTAGAATGTTTGATACATGTGACTCCTAGTCCCCATAAGTGCTTTTATCATTGTAGGTTGAAGTGGACACTGATGGCTGATCTAGGTCAGTTTCCCCATCGCAGGTTCTATGTGCATTCATGTGTGTGCAGCACATAGCGGAAGCCTGAACACTTGACTGAGGGTGTGTGTCTGTAGGACACGCCCACATGACACGCCCACATGACACGCCCACATGACACGCCCATCTGTCTGTCAGAGAAAGATCAAGAAAAGAGAAAAAGGGAGAGAAAGAGAGGGAGACCAGTGGATCTATACAGAGAGAGAGAAAGAGACAGAGACAGCTGGGGTTAGTGTTAGGGTTAGGGGTTAGGGTTAGTGTTGGGGTTGGGGTTAGTGTTGGGGTTGGGGTTAGTGTTGGGGTTAGGGTTAGGGTTGGGGTTAGTGTTGGGGTTAGGGTTGGGGTTGGGGTTAGGTTAGTTAGGGTTAGTGTTGGGGTTAGGGTTAGTGTTGGGGTTAGTGTTGGGGTTAGAGAGAGATGGGGAGACAGAAAGAGAGAAAACGTGGTGTGGAAGGGAATGGGAGAGGTTATAGGTTATAGCTCATATGGGAGTGGTTATAGGTCATATATGATATATGAGGTTATATGGGAGAGGTTGTATGTTATATGGGAGAGGTTATAGGTTATAGGTTATATGGGAGAGGTTATAGGTTATATGGGAGAGGTTATAAAGCTTTTATGCTCTGATGCTGTTGGTGTTCATTTGAGGGGTCACGTTGCTTTGTGACAACTATTGTAAAAAGCGCTATATAAATAAATTTTGATTTTTTGACATTAAGACATTTGAGGGATCTCATTAACACATTAAGTGTACATGTAGAGTATACTTGTTTCCCCTGACTTGGTGTTCACCCAAAGGTCCTTTAAGTGTGCTAGAGTGGAGAGTAGAAGGTCCCTTTCCTAACCAACATCCTGTTTTGCATTGGGATGAACTAGGTCAGGATGTATTAACTAACTAACTAACCCTAACTCTACCCCTAACTCCAACACTAACCCTAACCCTAACTCTACCCCTAACCCCTAACCCCAACACTAACCCTAACTCTACCCCTAACCCCAACACTAACCCTTACTCTAACCCCTAACCCAAACTCTACCCCTAACCCCAACATTAACCCTAACCCTAACTAACCCTAACCCCAACCCTGACCATAGATCAGCTGTAAAAGGGGCAGTTTAACCCAGAATCTTTTGTTTTGCGACTATTTCCACGTGATGTTGTCAAGGTTTCGTGTTAAATTCTTCCCACACTGTATGTTTGTTCCTGAGAGAGTCTTCGTAAGCTGGACTGCACATCTCTCTCTCGCTGTTGGACGCTTGACAAGTTTCCAAAGGAGTCATAAGCCAAAAGCACAATTTCACCCTGAATCTCCACCTGGACCATCTGGAACAGACCTTGGACACAGTGTCGTTTTTGACATCTCTTAGCTCTTTGATGGTAAATGCAAATTTATGAAATGCAGTGAACTCCACCACAGGGGGGCAGCACTGCTCAGTCCAAAACTAGAAGTGTTCTGGATCCACAGCTTTAGAATGTTATGGGAACGTTCTGGACCTCATTATGCTTCCACCTTCTGTGGCGATGTGTTTGACTGGATGGGCTCAGGGGGGCTCACATGGGCTCAGGGGTTCTGACAGACTGTGGTGGGCTCAGAGGGCTCAGCGTGCTGTGTGTGATGATCCAGACCCTTCTCCTCAGCCCTGTATCACAACTGAGCTTCACCTCATCACATTCACATGTTTGTATTTTCGGTTTAATAAGAAGACGTTGCCCGTCTCTGGGACGGGTCCAAACGGGAGGGGAGACAGGCAATGTGCTGTTACCTGACCACTAAACTATCTCTCACAAGGAGTGTATCAGAAAAAAACACTAATACGTTGCATGAATGAGAACATAAAGGTGATTTCTATGCAACAGATGTGCATGTTTATTCAAAGGTGTTCAACCCCCAGCAAAATGACTGGGCCTGTCAGGGTGGTGTTAGTCAGGAGGGGCAGAGTCATGCAGATAATGTGTAATAACTGAGATGTGTCATTAAAACATGATGTACTGGTAGTTCCTTGGGCTCATTACACGTTGTATATATCAACAAGTTGTTGGGTCTTTATTTGGGTTGCTGTCCATGAATGGATGGACACACCCACTACATCTAGTCAGGACATGATGAACACACCCACTACACCTAGTCATGACATGATGGACACACCCACTACACCTAGTCAGGACATGATGGACACACCCACTACACCTAGTCATGACATGATGGACACACCCACTACACCTGATCAGGAACTGATGAACACACCCACTACACCTGGCCCGGTTGGCTAAGATATGTTGGAATAAGGTTTACTTTAAATGATCCTCTTCTTCATTATACCCTCAGCAGGATTTCCAAGCCTCTGAGACAAATGCTGTGTCTACTCTCACTTTTCAATGATCAGAGGAACAGATATAACATTTTTATAATTTATTTAAAGCTACATTTATTTAAATGACCCATTTAGAGTGTAATCACACATAGTATAGTCAGAGTGTAATCATAGTAAGAGAGATATAGTAACAGATAAGAGAGTAATCAAAAAGACACCCAGTGTGAGCACAGAGACAGGCATACGAGAAACCAAGAGACATACGCTGTAAACAGAGACGTACGCTGTAAACAGAAGTAAATGTAAAGACAGACAGAAATTTCTTTTCAGAGCCATCTACTCTGTACTTTGACACCACATTGTGGAGAAACAACTCCATTATTTTATCGCAGAGCAACATATTTAATTCTAAGGACAGATCACGCCTTCAGTGTTTGTATGAAAGAGTAGATGGCGCTAGATGGCGCTCCATCCCACTATTTCAAACGCTGAACCTCAACCGACGAAGGATAGTAAAAAAAACTTCCTGTAGTTGAAATGGCGACGTGGGTCAGGTTCGTACTGCGTTTACGAAACGTTTTCCGGGGATCCTGGGTCCTCAGAAACATGCCATTAAATTGCGCTGTAGGAGGCGGGATGTTCGGATGTCTTATCGCAGGTGGTTTTATTCGCGTTCACTACGAACCTCGACGGAAAGTGTTATACCCTGCTGTGCTGGCCGAGGACGCGAAGGTAATCAGAACTGTTGATCAGCGACAGAGTTGTTGCTCAAACACTTCTGTGTGAGAGCAGGTGTTTAAAGTCGTTTTGTAAAGAGAGGTTTTGTTAATCTAGCAGTGGTGTTTTCCTCAATTCTTGATTCAGCTTGTTAGTTAGGACTACGTGTTAAGATGAAGGTGCACGATAAACTCCAAATGCAACGCCACATTAATCCCGGGGCGTGTTGGTGAAGGGACATTGTGGCTTTACGACACTGACGGAAAAGAACAAGGGCACAGATAATATAATAACTTTTAGCTACTGTGTAGCATTCTGGGAATTGTGCTCCAAAACTCTAAAACGTGTGTGGGTGTATAGACTCCTGCTCCCACAGTTTCGATGCGGCGGGTGCGATTTCATCAGTTTGCTTCTGTGACTTATGAAGAGGAGTCATATATGACACCCAGAGACTTCCTGTACTCTGTCATGATGGAGGAAGTTGATCGTAAGTAACCAGTCACAACACACACACACATACACACACAACACACATGTGCGCACACACACACACACACACACACACACACACACACACACACACACACACCCTCACCTTCTTCCACAAACCAAAACACACCTCTCCAAAAACCCTAATCACACACACCTTTCCATTAACCCAAAACATACACACGTCTCCAACAACCCAAAAGACACACACGCACTCAATCAAAACCACCCCATTTACAGCATGTACAACCATACATGCACACACACTCGTACACCACCATTTACACACACACACACTCGTACACCACCATTTACACACACACACACTCGTACACCACCCTAACCCTAATGTTTATGTAAATATCTAAACCTAACCCTAATGTTTATGTAAATATCTAAACCTAACCCTGTTCAGTGTTGCCTGAACTTCAACCCTAAGTGTTGCGTCATGAGGGACGAGTTTCAAGTCAAGTCTGAAGTCGTTTTGTAGGCGAATTCAGTTCTTAAGTGACTTAAGTGCGACTTTGGCTGGAGTCGCTCACCCCAGTGCCCATCTCTGTCAGGCAGTAGAAGGGGTCTTGTAATGACTGCCGCCATCTCTGGCATGTCATTTTTCAGTGGCTCACCTTTGACCCCTTTCTCATGCAGATAGGTTTCAGAAGAAGTCCCTGAGCAAGACGGTGAGTGCCTCCCTACCCTGAGAGTCAGTACCAAAGAGAAGTCAGATTACATGTGTGTATATAATGTGTGTGTGTGTGTGTGTGTGTGTGTATATATATATATATATATATATATTGCTCCTTCTAAAAGGTTACGATCACGCTTAGGTCTTAGGGGTTAGGGTTAGTCTTAGGGGTTAGGGTTAGCCTTAGGGGTTAGGGTTAGGATTAGGGGTTAGGATTAGGGGTTAGGATTAGGGGTTAGTCTTAGGGGTTAGTCTTAGGGGTTAGTCTTGGGGGTTAGTCTTGGGGGTTAGTCTTGGGGGTTAGTCTTGGGGGTTTAGTCTTGGGGGTTTAGTCTTGGGGGTTTAGTCTTGGGGGTTTAGTCTTGGGGGTTTAGTCTTGGGGGTTTAGTCTTGGGGGTTTAGTCTTGGGGGTTTAGGGTTAGTCTTAGGGATTAGGGTTAGTCTTATGGGTTAGGGATTAGGGTTAGTCTTATGGGTTAGGGATTAGGGTTAGTCTTATGGGTTAGGGATTAGGGTTAGTCTTATGGGTTAGGGTTAGTCTTATGGGTTAGGGTTAGGGTTAGGGTTATGGGTTAGGGATTAGGGTTAGTCTCTTATGGGTTAGGGATTAGGGTTAGTCTTATGGGTTAGGGATTAGGGTTAGGGGTTAGGGGTTAGGTTTAGGGCTTAGGCTTAGATTGACATACTGCATTATGACTGCCTCCTATGCAGGAAGTGGAGAACATGCTAAAAGTGGCTTCTAAAGCAACGGCAGGAAATCATCTGTTTAGAGGAATTGGAGATAACGGTAAGTCACCAGCTAGGGTTAGGGATAACACACACACGTTATCCACCCTATCCACACTTACACTGCACACACACACACACACACACGTTATCCACCCTATC
Source organism: Brachyhypopomus occidentalis (assembly GCA_020368025.1). Taxonomy (NCBI): domain Eukaryota; kingdom Metazoa; phylum Chordata; class Actinopteri; order Gymnotiformes; family Hypopomidae; genus Brachyhypopomus; species Brachyhypopomus occidentalis. The sequence continues at coordinate 162,146 of JAGXOD010001395.1, read as the reverse complement.
CACACACACACACACACACACACACACACACACACCACCCTATCCACACACACACACACACACACACACACGTTATCCACCCTATCCACACTTACACTGCACACACACACACACACACGTTATCCACCCTATCCACACTTACACTGCACACACACACACACACACACACACTTACACTGCACACACACACACACACACACACACACCGTATCCACCCTATCCACACTTACACTGCACACACACACACGTTATCCACCCTATCCACACTTACACTGCACACACACACACACACACACACACACGTTATCCACCCTATCCACACTTACACTGCACACACACACACACGTTATCCACCCTATCCACACTTACACTGCACACACACACACACACACACACACACACACACACACACACACACACACACACACACACACACACACACACACACACACACACACACACACGTTATCCACCCTATCCACACTTACACTGCACACACACACACACACACGTATCCACCCTATCCACACTTACACTGCACACACACACACGTAGCTTGGCTCATGTTTAATTTCAGTGTCGTTATTACAGGGCTCATCTCCTACACCGAGTACCTCTTCCTCCTCACCATCCTCACTAGTGAGTAACTACTCCAGTTTTGAATTGAACCAGTCCCAGTCCCTGAGACCTCAGTGTTGTAGCTGGTGTCTCACTCCTCACTCACACATCACTTCCTTATTCATTTAGTTAATCATTTGAAATTATTGATTTAAAATGCAATTCATTAGTAATGAGAGAAATGTGTGCTATTATCATAATTACATTTGTGAATTATGGTGTGAGTGTAGAGTGAGTAGTGTGTGTAGTAGTGGCTGTAGTGGGTGGTGTGGGCGTAGTAGTGGCTGTAGTGGGTGGTGTGGGCGTAGCAGTGGCTGTAGTGGGTGGTGTGGGCGTAGTGGTTGAAATTTGTCTTTGTGAGAGCAACACGTGTAGCATGTAACAATTACACAGACTATTGACAAGCATTACACTGAGAGAAAGTAAAACAATAAATAGAATAAGAATATAAAGTTTTAAAAGTACTAAAGTAATAAGAGCTGAAGGAGCTGACATTGTGGCTGTAGTTGGTTGTGTGACTGTATTGTGGCTGTAGTTGGTTGTGTGACTGTATTGTGGCTGTAGTTGGTTGTGTGACTAGCGGGTTGTGGCTGTAGTTGGTTGTGTGACTGTATTGTGGCTGTAGTTGGTTTTGTGGCTGTATTGTGGCTGTAGTTGGTTGTGTGGCTGTAGTTGGTTGTGTGGCTGTAGCAGGTTGTGTGACTGTATTGTGGCTGTAGTTGGTTGTGTGGCTGTAGTTGGTTGTGTGACTGTATTGTGACTGTAGTTGGTTGTGTGGCTGTAGTTGGTTGTGTGGCTGTAGTTGGTTGTGTGACTGTATTGTGGCTATAGTTGGTTTTGTGACTGTAGCGGTTGTGTGACTGTAGTTGGATGTGTTATTGCAGAGCCACACACTGGGTTCCGTATCGCATTCAAAATGCTTGATGACGACGGCAATGAGCAGGTGGACAAAAAGGAGTTTGAGAAGGTACTGTGTCCACACTGGCCACATCACTTTGATTCACTTCATATTGTTCAGATAATTTCTCTTCCACTTTTTTGTTCCTTAAAAATGCATCATGAGCCAGTGACTGTGTGTATCTACATGTGTGTGTGTGTATCTGCGTGTGTGTTTCTGTGTGTATCTACGTGTGTGTGTATCTACATGTGTGTATCTGTGTGCGTTTCTACGTGTGTGTGTGTGTGTATCTACCCTAACCCTCTGCTATCTTCCCCTGTCTTTGGTGGATCAGATGGTTTCCTGTTATCTATAAACGAGCCTGGAATTGTTTCCCTGTTCAGTCTCCATGGCAACAGTTAAAGCAAAACAAGAGGGTGATGATTATATATTCTTCTGTTTTCTACGTGCTGCACCAGTGTGGTGGTGAGCCGTCCCTTTAAGAGCCAGATTAAAGGGATTTGTTGTGCCGTGAGTGTGTGGAGGATGACTGGATGAGTTCAGTTCGGTCAGGTCTTGCTTTCTGTAAGCGGCAGTGATGCATCCCAGTATAGTCCATCAGTCCCCAGGGCCTGAGAGTAACAGGTCTGGGATCAGTTAATGAACCAGATCATTGGAATGTGCATCACATGTGATCTGAGTGAGTCAGTGAGAAATGGAGGATTGTGGGTACAGAAGTACTTACGCTGCCTGTGTCTTTGTTAATGCTGGCGGGAGACGCGCTGGATAAGTGAGGTATGTCTTCATTGGCACTGGTGCATGTACGAGTAACGTGTCCACATGGGGTCTGTGTCGTGAAGCTGAACTCACCAGTGAGGCAGCGTCATCGTGCTGGTCTGGGATCAGCTTCCATTTTTCATCATACTGAAAATTGATAACATCAGTGTAACAGTACAGATTGTGAATTAGTCTGTTCCCTATACAGACCTGCACTGGGGTACCTACAGCCACCAGTACAGATCTGAGATCAGTGCATGTTGACTCTCTTGTCTTGATCTGTATGATGATCCTGTATCTGTCCTGCTTCTCTGCTCCGTTCTGTACGACCCTTCAGTGAGGACACCAGCTGTCAATCACTCCAAATGAAAACACCAACTAAATGTTGTCATGGCTACGATCCTTGCTAGTCAAATCACTTTGAACCAATATTCAAGCCAGTTTTAAAATAAGGGTGTCCAAAAGGAGTCCAGACCTGAACAGCCCAGAGGTTTACAGGCTTGGACACTGATCTGGAGTCAGTGTGGCAGAGGGGGCCGGACAGACCAGGAGATCCCAGTGAAGACAGCTGCACTAGTGAGATGCTGTTTGCAGAACTGCTGCTGGGGTTGTTCTGTAGACCTGTAGACCTGTAGACCTTCCACCCTGCACAGTTGAGCTCCAGTGAGTGAGAGACGGATTTGCTGGCACTGAAACTGCAGGGTTGAGGATCTCGACTGTTGCACTGGGGTTTGCTGCTGTTAAGAGTGATCTCCTCTGTGTGATCTCCTCTGAGTGATCTCCTCTGCTGGAGTGGTTGGAATGATTTTTGTCCTTCTGTTCCAAAGTTGAAGAAAATTCTCAGGACAAGGAAGGTGCCCAAGGAAGACCCAGCGGAGGTGAGTTCCTGCATGTCAGCACTGCTCCACCTGCAGGTTCCTGCCTGTTACTGCACTGCTCCAGTAGCTGTGGGCGTGGCCTCCTCCTTCTCCTGCTCACACACCTGAGGCACTTTTGTATATGCTGCATGTACACAAGATAAAGGGTTTAAGGATTTATTCACAGTACATTCAGATGTGCACACATCAGCAGTGCGTCTGTAAAGCCCACTGGTCATGTGACTCTATGATGGATGTGTAGTTTGTTAGGCTAATACAGTAACTGGTTCATGGCCACAAGTCTGCTTGCCTGTTTTTTGCCAGGTGGTGGCGCCAGAGGACAGTGATGAGCCCTCCACCTCCCTGCAGGCCTTCTTCTTTGGTAGCAGAGGCCAGAACAAGCTGAAGTACAGGGAGTTCTGCAGGTGGCCGTCACGCCTGGGGGGGGGGGGGGGCGCTGTGTTCCAGCTTTTATGATTGTTTTGCTGCTGTTTCTAGTGGCAGTTCATCTGTGCACATCATAGCCAGACTCGCTAATGTGGACCAGAACTGACGGGATTGGTGGTGGTGGTGGTGGTGGTTTGGGTCGAGTGCAGGTTCATGGAGGACCTGCAGGCGGAGGTTCAGGAGATGGAGTTCCTGCGGTTCTCTAGGGGTATGGGCACCATGCGGAGGGAGGACTTTGCCGACTGGCTGCTACACTTCACCAACGAGGAAGACAATGAGGCCTACCTGGACAACATGAGGAAGAGGATCCCTGCAGGAGAGGTGCTGCTCCCATCCTGAACTGCCCAGATCAACATGTTCTGCGTCATGCTAACACAGGCACAGTTGTGGGTTGGAGGAACTCACATTTCTGGATTACAAATGATTAACATTATTCCAGATTATTCCAAATAGTTCTTGTACACACACACTTCCTCTGTACATCACAGGAGTGCAGGACTTTGCAAACAGAACGTTTCAGTTAATAATTCGTGTGTTGTTACATGTCACTTTAATTTTGAAGTGGGGACTTAATAAATAAACAAACATGATGCAACACAAAATACTAAAGTGTAATTAGTAATTCTGGTAGATCTGTTGGTGTAAGGGCTTTTATGATTCACTGTGTAGCACCTACTACATGAGTAGGTGGCTAATATGGTGGAGTATTATTGTGATAATCTTGATCTTCCTGTCAGAGCATCAGTTTTGAGGAGTTCAAAGCCTTCTGCCTGTTCACCAACAACCTGGATGATTTTGCTTTGTCCATGAAGATGATCGCAGAAGCCAACAGACCCATCGGAATGGGTAAGACCTTCCCCGGGTGTTGAGTGTTTTAGGGTCGTTAGGGTACTTCACTGAGGGCTACAATGTCTGGCGGTCAGTTCCAACTGCATCAACTGCCCAGGTCTCCTTCCCAGTTGCTGTTTAATCTGCTGCTACTGTACTAAACCCTGTGTGTATGTGTTTAATCTGCTGCTGGAGATGCGGTACTAATCCCCAGCCCTTTGGGCATTGTCCTCAATCAGAAGATTACATCAGGAAGTGACATCATGGTGTGTTAAGTCCACCATTATGCTATTGTTATACCCAGCATGCCTTGCTCTGCTTTCTGTCTGCTGCAGCTGAGTTCAAGAGGGCGGTGAGGATCGCCACAGGCCAGGAGCTCTCTGAGAATGTTCTGGACACTGTGTTCAAACTTTTCGACCTGGATGGTGACGACTGCCTAAGCCATAAGGAGTTCATCGGCGTAATGAAGGATCGTGTCCTTCGAGGCCTCGGGGTGAGCGATTCGGGACAAACCCACCCCATTTTAAACAGTCACGTTTAAAACTGTCACATTTATTTATTGGGAGGCCTTTCCACAGGAGGACTTTGCCACATGTGACTTGGCTGGGTCATAGAATAGAGGTTGGGGATTAGGGGTTAAAATATGGTTTGGGGATTAAGGGTTAGAATAGGGATTAGGGATTAGGGATTATAGGTTAGAATAGAGGTCAATGATTTAATGGGCTGGCAAAGAGTTAGGATTAGGGTTAGGATTAGGATTAGGGTTAGTATCTTGCTGTACTTAATCTTTACTGCCCTGCAGTTGGTGAAACTTCTCGTGTGTGTGTGTGTGTGTGCGTGCGTGTGCAGATTCAGTCCCAGCAGGGTATTTCTGGTTTCTGGACGTGTGTGAAGAGGGAGATGCTGAAAGGGGCTCAGGAGGCCCTCGGCCACAGGAACAGCCCTTTCTGAATGGGAGGGGCCAGCTTCAGGAGGGCGGGACCAGTGACAGGAGGGGGTGTGGCCATGTCATGCCTGGTGGTTTTTAGAGCATAGCTGTCCCACCTGCTGCTGGAGATCAGACCTGTATAAGTGCAGCTCAGACCTGTATAAGTGCAGCTCAGACCTGTATAAGTGCAGTTGCACCTCTAACCCGCCGTAGGTTTGTAAGGAAGTGTGACAGGTGTGACGGCAGCTCAGCGAAACTATGCAGAGCTGTGATCAGACCACTGGGCCTCTAGGGTTACAACACTGCAGTGCAATAACGCTGTCGCTGTGATCATCACTATGATGTGATTCAGTTAACCGAGTGTCTTTTGTTTCACAGAGTGCTAGTAATTTATCTGCTTCTGGGGTGTATATGTAATGACAAATACAGAACATTTGATCATTTTCATGACTGACTTTCTGACTGAAAATCCAAAGGACAGAATCAGAATGATTGAATTGTAAAATGTTTACGGGCTCCTGCGTGTCCCGCGTGTCCTGCAGCTCAGGCAGATGTTCCAGAAAGATCTCTGATTGTCTTGTTTCAGAAAGGGAATGGTTGGTGTAGGATCCTCCCTCTGTAAGGGAAATGATTACTGTATTTCATTCTTTATTAATATTGAAGCTTTGTGCCTTTGATTGGAATATTGGTTGAACAGGGCACATCTTTAAAAAGAGAGAATCCAAAATACTGGGTATTTATATTTCTGCCAGATGGGACATGCCTGTTTTCAGGGTCTTCATTTTAATCTTCTTTGGTGAAGCTTTGGTGTTGCTGCTTTAAAGGTTCCGAATGTTGATATGATGCTGTTAATTCAGACATCCTGTATTTGTACAGCTCTGGACTGTTATACTCTGTATTGTTTCAGATCTGTTTTGTTCTAAGATAGACCGTTTACAAAATAACCTATAAATAATATGTGTGCATGCATTAACTGGGATCCCTGGCTATAAGATTATAGTATATGTGCAGTGATCACAGATGAGTGGGGCTCAGACAGGAGTTCATGCTAATGTGTAAAAAACATTTACTTGGATTAACACAAATAAAAGGATTTGATGCGACTTGCTAGTTTCACTTAGGATTATTTTAAATCGTAACCAGTTCTGGGTGTTTTAATATGAAAAATGGGTCTGTAACAAGATGCAAGGTTGCACCAGCAAGGTGAGTCTACTGCACCCGCAAGGTGAGTAACTAACCCCAACACCCCAATACTAACACCTAACACTAATCCCTACAGTAGCATCCCTATTCTTACACTAACACTATCCATGAGTTCTTTACAAGAAAACCAGAAATAATGTTGAGGACTGCAGATACACACACACAACACACAGTACCATACACACACAAAACACTACTGTATACACACACAACACAGTACTGTACACACACACACACAACACACAGTACTGTACACACATAAACACACACAACACAGTACTGTACACATGCACACAAAACACTACAGGGACATAAATAACCTATTTTGAAATACTTTGACATAAAATGTTATTACATATTACTTGTCAAGTCTAGTTAAAAGCAACTTTTCCAGCTTTCCAAATCCCCGACAATTACCACAACAGAGACCATCAGCACACGCGGACTCGTTTGACCTTTAACCCCCTTCACCCCAACTGTAACCTAATCTTTATTTGTTTACCCTTTGGGGTTTTTCAGCCCAGACTCTTAAAATACATCTTAATTCCGAAGAGCGTCGTTTTGAGAGGAAGTTGTGCTCAAGTCCGTCTCTGAGTACTTTTGCGTAATTCCCTGAATGAAGCTCGTCAACTCTCCGGTGCGCTGATTCACATTCGCTTAATCAATTTTTATATTTAGAGCTACACGCGCGGCTCCCGTCCGTCAACAGAGGGAGAGCGCGAGACCGGGGAAGGCTCGGTCACACGCCGAATCCGTAGCCAGTTTATTTTTTAGAGTAAAATGTTGAAATCCCAATAAACACAACGGAACGGAAACGTGCATCATTTTTATTAGGGCTGACTTGAGGTTTCAACTCCAGGCGGTGAGGACATGACGGCTGGCGGGCCAGTCCGGCAGAACGGGATCTTCTCGAGCCCTCAGCACCTTCCACAGTCGCCGCTCACGGATTCGGAACCCCCCGATTCCCGAAAGAGACGCTTGGAAACTCCGACCAGTGCCGGCGGTAAGAGCCACGAGACCGTCTTCGGTCCGGGATCTGCTGTGCAGTAGCGGTCCCGTTCAGCCTCCAGCACGCCTGCTTCCGACACCGGGTAAACGGGCGGGTTAATGGAAGCTCTTGAAACTATAAGCTTGAAACGTTGTGTGAAAAAAACCGTGTGACAAAAAAAAGTCTTTTGAAATATGAAAATGTGTTTATTTATATAGTATTGTTTTCATTAGCCTAAATGTAAGAGTACCAAAGTTTGCGGACATGGGCTGCCTAGATTCAAACCGTAAACTGTGTGTTAAAAACAGTGTTAAAACTCCTTGACATAAATTTTATTAGCAGTAAGGCCCGACAGTGACTACCAGGTCCGCCTCTGTCCGACGAGACTGCGACGAGGGTGTCGGCGTGTCGGTGTAAATAAACTAGTGAAGACTAAAGTGTTGAAGCGGTTAATAAAGGTTCAGCTATACTAACGGTACTAACGGACTCACACGACAGTTCAGTTGTATTAACGGTACTAACGGACTCACACGACAACAAACGGTTTCACCCCCAGTGAGACCTAAAGCTACCACTCCGGTATTTAAGTTCTGATGTGAAAGAATGTTTTGCAGACCGCGACAGTATTATGAACTATAAATGTAAAGTCAGAACAGACATTGGCCTATCGTCCCATAGCAAGCATAACCGCTTTGGTTCTTCGCGAGTTAAAAGTGAATGTTTTATTTTAAATAATAACTGTTTTTTTTAAATGATTAAAGTATTTCTACAAGCAATTATTTACAACAGTTGTTTAGTGAAACGACAGATGAGCATTTGCACGTAGGCCTATTCTTTAATTTCTTTGTTTACTTTTATTTTATTTTTTTATTTATTTTACAGTCCATAGACTTGACGCTCTCAGGTTCTCTGCGCAGTTTTCTTTTATCTCATATATCGTAAACTATATCCGGCCTGTGTCTTGCTAAGTGCCGCCTTTACCTGATCTGAGGTCACGTGCTGCAGAAAGTGGTGGAAAAGTTGGAGCGCGCGGGAGTGATCACAATGGCACTACTGAGGAGACGCGCAGCGCGTGGGGAAAGTGCAGCTGTCGCGCGCGGCAGTAAACGCGCTTTTGTCATTGTGGTAACATTCCCCTGGAGAACAGTGCTGGAGATTGTGGCCTTAGACGTAGCACCAGCCCGGCTATGCCTGGTAACACCCGCATGTATTGGTGATTAACACTGGGAAGCGTTGAAGACTGACAGCATTTAAAGAAAGGAGAGAGTTATGGATGTCTTTATGGGTTGGTGTAAGACAAAGACGTCTAGTCTACATAATTAATAATTAATATGTTTGCTGTCCTATTGCCATCTAACTTTTACTCATACACATTTTGCATTGAGAGCAAATCAAGCTATTAAAAGTTTGATATATGGAGAGACAGAGAGATCTACATATATATGAGCTTTGACACATAATGATGGAATTTTCATTGTCTTTTTTCACTGACTCCTAGACAGTACAATCACGTACTGGTGTGTGTGTGTCTAAACGGTACATTAATGCTGTTGGAGATTGTGGCAGTGTTGTTTGTGGCTGCGTTTGTATCCTGGTTTATGGGATCACAGGTGCACATAAACCACCTGTGATCCCATAAATATGTGCAAATATATGCCATTAATATGTGCATGTGTATGTGCATATGTTTGGGGGTGTGTTTGTGTGAGTGTGTATGTGCATATGTTTGGGGGTGTGTTTGTGTGTGTGTGTGTGTGTATGTGCATATGTTTGGCGGTGTGTTTGTGTGTGTGTATGTACATATGTTTGGGTGTGTGTGTGTGTGTGTATGTGCATATGTTTGGGGGTGTGTTTGTGTGTGTGTGTATGTGCATATGTTTGGGTGTGTGTGTGTGTGTGTGTGTGTGTGTATGTGCATATGTTTGGGGGTGTGTTTGTGTGTGTGTATGTGCATATGTTTGGGGGTGTGTTTGTGTGTGTGTGTATGTGCATATGTTTGGGGGTGTGTTTGTGTGTGTGTGTGTATGTGCATGTGTGGGGGTGTGTGTGTGTGTGTGTGTATGTGCATATGTTTGGGGGTGTGTTTGTGTGTGTGTGTGTATGTGCATATGTTTGGGGGGTGTTTGTGTGTGTGTGTGTGTGTGTGTATGTGCATATGTTTGGGGGTGTGTTTGTGTGTGTGTGTGTGTGTGTGCATATGTTTGGGGGTGTGTTTGTGTGTGTGTGTGTGTGTGTGTGTGTGTGTGTGCATATGTTTGGGGGTGTGTTTGTGTGTGTGTATGTGCATATGTTTGGGGGTGTGTTTGTGTGTGTGTGTGTGTATGTGCATATGTTTGGGGGTGTGTGTGTGTGTGTGTGTGTATGTGCATATGTTTGGGGAGGTGTTTGTGTGTGTGTGTGTGTGTGCGCATATGTTTGGGGGTGTGTGTGTGAGTGTGTATGTGCATATGTTTGGGGGTGTGAGTGTGTATGTGCATATGTTTGGGGGGGTGTTTGTGTGAGTCTTTGTGGATGCTTGTGTGAATGTGAGCATGTGTGTGAGTGTGTGTATGTGCATATGTTTGGGGGTGTGTTTGTTTCACATGTGTGTGAGTGTGGGGATGTGCAGTACCATGTGTGTGTGTGTATGTGCATATGTTTGGGGGTGTGTTTGTTTCACATGTGTGTGAGTGTGGGGATGTGCAGTACCATGTGTGTGTGTGTATGTGCATATGTTTGGGGGTGTGTTTGTTTCACATGTGTGTGAGTGTGGGGATGTGCAGTACCATGTGTATGTGCATATGTTTGGGTGTGTGTGTGTTTCACATGTGTGTGAGTGTGGGGATGTGCAGTACCATGTGTGTGTGTGTATGTGCATATGTTTGGGTGTGTGTGTGTTTCACATGTGTGTGAGTGTGGGGATGTGCAGTACCATGTGAGTGTGTGGATGTGCCATAGCATGTGAGGATGTAAATGTGTCTGTGTGTGTTTGTGTGTGCGTGGATGTGTGTGTGAATGTGCAGTAGCATGAGAGGATGTCAATGTGTGGATGTGTGTGTGTGTGTGTGTGGATGTGCAGTAGCATGTGAGGATGTGAATGTGTGTGTGTGTGAGTGTTAGAAGGAAGGACACAGGTGCCCTTGCATTGTGTGGATGTGTGTGTGTGTGTTTGTGGATGTGAGAGTGTGCATATGTGTGTGTGTGTGTGTGTGTGTGTGAGTGTGTTAGAAGGAAGGACACAGGTGCCCTTGCAGTGTGTGGTGACGTGAGTGGACTCTGAATGGGGCAGGTGGGTGAGGGGGAGGGGCTACAGAGAGGCCTCATGTATTCTAGAATGTCCAGTCCAAACTCAGGACGTGATTGGTTTGTCTGAGCAGCCCCTTCTCACAGTGTTCCAGCACATCCTCTCTGCTTCACACACTGCGCAATACACATGTCAAAACACACACTTCCCAGTGGCACAGCACACACTTCACAGCACACACGCCCACAGCATATAGTCTCTTTGACGCTATGAGATGAAAATTGGCAGTATGCAAATGAAGAGTGACCGTGGGGGTTAGCGAAGACGCCCCTCCCCCCAGACACACACACACACACACACACACACTGGTTAGTATAGCTGTGTAGGATTTATAGGCGGTGATTTAGATGGCCAGCCCCTCCACGCTCTCTGCAGCAGACCCTCCCTCCTATTCTCACATTGCTCTCTACCTCTCCCTCTCTACCTTTGTCTCTCTACCTCTTCCTCTCTACCTTTGTCTCTCTACCTCTCTGTCCCTCTCTCTCTACTTTTCTTTCTGTGTGTCTCTCTATCTCTCTTTTCTCCCCCGTTTAGATTCTCTCTCTTTTGGCATCATTTGTCTTTCCTTTTCTCGTTCTTTTCCGTTCTCTTTTCTGTACGTGTTTTCCAACATGGCCGTCCGAGGTCCTTTCTGCACCTCCTCTCTGCCTCACACAAGGTCACTCCCTCACTCTCTCTGTACCTCCACAACCTTCTCATCCCTCCGTTCCATCCTTCGCCCGAATGTTGCGTGGGGCGCTATGTCTTCTGCTATGCTGCGTCAAATTGGGGGGTGAAGAAGAAGAATGCCTGTGTGTATGTGAGTGTGTGAGTGTGTGTGAGTGTATAAGTCTGTGTGTGCGTGCGTGTGTGTGTGTGTGACGTTGAGGAGGGGTGCAGGGTGATTGGACGCGCTAGGTGCCTCTCTGTTCAATGCAGCAGCACGCTGGAGTTCTCTATGAATATGGATGAGTGAGAGCAGAGAGACTGATGCAGTAGGCAGATTCCCCACACACTGCCTCTCTGCCTCAGCTGCATGCGTCTGCACTCACGGCAGCTGCAGAGCGATCTCACAGGCACACAGACGCAGAGCGAGGCGCTACACTGGGGCTATGGAGAGGAGGACTCTGTGACTCTCACCCCCTGCGTCTTGGAGACCAACCCAGGCGGAGAGGTTGACTGGCCCAGTTCTTCGACGCCAGCTCCGTTCTCATGGTCGTCCGTCCGGCGGAGCCTGGCACTGCTACTGCTGCACATCCCGCCTTCATGGCTGTCTGAGCAAATCCGGACCACAGCTCGCCACAATGGGTGAGAGACGGATCAACCCCCCTTTTGTTGACTTGTTGAATGCGGTGCGCCCGGATGGGTCGACGGCTTTTTTTTGTCTTTGTGTGTGTGTGTGTGTGTGTGTATGTGTGTGTGTGTGTGTGTCGGCGTTAATTCATTCATTGGAGTCGGAGTGTGTTGTTTGTCCTTGCTCCGTGTCCAGGACGGCCCCCTTTTTCACATATCGGGGTTTGTGTGTGTGTGTGTGTGTATATTGGGGTGCTCTTGACCCACTCCCCTCATGTGCACCAAACTCCCGTGACACTTTAACTGTGTGTGTGAGGGATTGAGAGTGTGTCAGTGACACAGAGAGAGGTGGTTTGGTCCGAGCCCAAATCTCGCTCACCACATTTGCGGCTGTGTTAGTTTGCTTCCCAGGCGAAATCACAGCAACAGATTGTCATATTTACCCTAGAGTGAGACACAGGGAAACCTGTTACTCACAGCTCGGCTTCTCCTCACACCTCCCCGCTCGTTACAAACGCGCCGTGCTGCAGGGTGAGCGGGAGGAAGAGGAGCAGGAGGAAGATGCCCCCCCTCCTCTGCTCTGGGTTCAGCCCTGGGTCCCAGTCTGCTTCAGATCACAGGTACCACACAATCCGCTCGCCTCCAGAACGACTGCAAGAGTCGTCGTGGAAACGATTGTCTGCGGGCGGGGGTGCTGTGAAGTCAGCCACTGGTGAAGAGAGGAGAGTGAAGCTGTCCACCGTTTGCTTGCACTTGCCAAGGTCAAACGCCTGCGCGACTCAGGAAACAGCAGCAGAAATGGGTGTAGGGAGTTGTAGAGGTTTATGGATGTGGACCCATGGGTGTAGGGGTTGGGGTTGTAGGGGTATATGGGTGTAGGGGTTGGGGTTGTAGGGGTTGGGGGTTGTAGGGGTGTATGGGTGTAGGGGTTGAGGTTGTAGGGGTTGGGTCTGTAGGGGTATATGGGTGTAGGGGTTGGGGGTTGTAGGGGTATATGGGTGTAGGGGTTGGGGGTTGTAGGGGTTGAGGTTGTAGGGGTTGGGTCTGTAGGGGTATATGGGTGTAGGGGTTGGGGGTTGTAGGGGTATATGGGTGTAGGGGTTGGGGGTTGTAGGGGTATATGGGTGTAGGGGTTGGGGTTGTAGGGGTTGGGGGTTGTAGGGGTATATGGGTGTAGGGGTTGGAGGTTGTAGGGGTAAATGGGTGTAGGCATAGTGGCATTGGAGTTTAGGAGTACTGAGGTGTAGGGTACTGGTGTGTAGGGGTAGTGAGGTGTAGGGTACAGGTGTGTATGGGTACAGGTGTGTATGGGTACTGGTGTGCAGGGGTAGTGAGGTGTAGGGGTAGTGAAGTGTAGGGTAGTGGTGTGTATGCGTACTGGTGTGTAGGGGTACTGGAGTGTATGGAACTGGGGCATAGGGGTACTGGAGCGTATGGTACTTGGGCATAGGGGTACTGGAGTGTAGGGTACTGAGGTGCAAAACCTGTTTGCTGGTCATTTGAGGATCTGAGTCAGACCATGAGAGACCATGTGAAACACAACTGAGCATGTCTGCTGGGGTTTGCAGGGGGGCTGCATTAGGGACTTGGGCGTAACACTTTACATGAGTGGTCACGTGAGGGTGGTGGGATGGTACAGGTCACGTGAGGGTGGTGGGACGGTACAGGTCACGTGAGGGTAGTGGGACGGTAAAGGTCACGTGAGGGTGGTGGGATGGTACAGGTCACGTGAGGGTGGTGGGATAGTACAGGTCACGTGAGGGTGGTGGGATGGTACAGGTCACGTGATGGCCAGCGCCATGGCACCCTGGGGGGTGATGTAACCCCAGGGTCACAGCTCAGTGACTGCAAGACCAAACACATCCCTGTACTGATGAATGACTGTCACCTGTTACCTGTATAGTACACACACCTCCACCTCTCACATGCCTCCACCTCTCACACACCCCACCTCTCACACGCCTCCACCTCTCACACACCCCACCTCTCACACACCTCACCTCTCACACGCCCCCACCTCTCACACACTTCCACCTCTCACACACTGCTTGCTGTAGCCCTGGACTTAAACCTCTGATGTGCTTTTGGAACCTTGTCTAGTACAGCAGAATCAAACAAACCCCTTTGGGAAGCACAGAGCCTGCAGGACCAAAAACCCTCCGAACATTTAGAGCTTTTGGAACCAACAGTTTTCAGAGCCCTTAGAACCTTATGAACCTTAGAACCTCTGAAGCAGGATTGATAGGCTCTGGTTCCATTTAACAGAGTTTGCTCTGATAAAGCAGTGGCTCACAACCTCCCTTTAACTGCTCATGGAGAAGACTGAGATGTGTCCTGTGAGTATGTGTGTGTCTGCGTGTGTGTTACTGCAGTTTAGTGTGTGAATCAGAGTCGTATCATTAGATGTCAGTCAGGCGACACTGAGAGGTGGAGAAGGCTAGGGGAGGGGAGTGATGTCAGAACGATGATGTAATGCATGTCCCACTGCGCACCTGGACTGCTGCAGAGTGCAGGTAGACCCTCCCTTACAGACTCCCCCATCCAGACCCTCCCTTACAGACTCCCCCATCCAGACCCTCCCTTACAGACTCCCCCATCCAGACCCTCCCTTACAGACTCCCCCATCCAAACCCTTCAGCCTGGACTCTTCCCACGAGGGTTAAAAACGCCATTATGAGCTGCAGAGGAACATCCCTTACTGACATTTAAACTGATTATTTAATGGATGAATTTCTCAAGAGTGCAAGGAGCAACAAGGGAGATATGGAGAGAGAGAGAGAATGAAAGAGGACAAGAGAGATAGAGGGAGAGATTGAGAGAGAGAATGAAAGAGGGAAAGATAGAGGGAGAGATGGTGAGATGGAGACAGGGAAAGTGAGAGGAAAAGATGGTGAGAAGGAGAGATGGAGTGGGAGGGTCAAAGGGAGAGAGAAATAGAGGGAGATATAGAGAGAGGGAGAGAAAGAGGGAGATATAGAGAGAGGGAGAGAAAGAGGGAGATATGGAGAGAGGGAGAGAAAGAGGGAGATATAGAGGGAGATATGGAAAGAGGGAGAGGAATGAAATGAAAGAATGTCAGCACTGCAGACAGTAGCTTTTTTTCAGATTTAAATTAAAGGGGAAGAAGCTCTCAAGCTTTAATGAATGGACTGTATGTGTTGGGAAAATGGGGAGATTGTTTTCAACATGTGATTCTTGAATTTTCTTTTAGCATTTAAATTCTGCTGGAGTATCATCAGCGTCTGCACAGCTGCAGCCAGGAAACATGGTCTCTCTCTCTCTCTCTCTCTCTCTCTATCTATCAAACTCTCTATCTCTCCCTCTCTATCTATCTCAAAAACTCTCTCTCTCTATCTATCTATCAAACTCTCTATATCTCCCTCTCTCTCTATCTATCAAACTCTCTCTCTCTCTATCTATCTATCAAGCTCTATCTCGCCCTCTCTATCAAACTCTATCTCTCACTCTCTCTCTCTCTATCTATCATCTCTATCTCTCACTCTCTATCTATCAAACTCTAACTCTCTCTGTCTCTCTCTCTCTGTCTCCTACTCTTTATCTGTCTCTCTCCCTCTCTCTTGCTCTCTCTCTCTTTCTCTCACCCACTCCCTTTCTCTCGCTCTTCCTTTCTTTCTTTCTTTCTTTCTTTCTTTCTTTCTTTCTTTTCTATAGTCCATCCAGCTGATAAAGTGTCTGTTGAGCATGCAGGAGCTACCATTTACTCTGAGATGGATTATTTTGTCTGAAATTGATTATTTTTTTCTGACATGGATTGATCTTTCTTGATCAGCCTTCCTGTTCAGAAGTCAATTACATATGCCTGGGCTAGCCACATTCATCCTTGGATGGTGTCAATTAAGTTTGTCTAGATTTTCCAGATTGCCCTAGTGTTGATTAGATTTGGCTGGTTGCTCTGGTATTGATTAGCAATGGCTTCCAGCAAGAGAGAAGGACTTGCTCAAATGACCCCCTCCATGGAAGGGGAGGATTCTCAGCAGTGCCTGTTGTGTTCTGTGCTATAAAGAGCATATGAATGTGGTTTGGATAGTGCCCAACTTGTCTCTCTAAAGGCTTTACAATTAGCGCAGTGAATTAGAGCTGAGAATGTACATGAAGGTTTCCGTACCTTATATATAAGGTTTCCTATAATTATTATGATATATTAACCACTACATGAAAATTCATTGATGCTCTGCTGTCCTGCTCCTCAAAGAGCATGTGGCTCTAACCCTGAAGTGAAGAACAAAAGGCATCAGTGACAAAACTACCAGAGAACTGCAAAACTGAATCAAACATGCTGAATCAAACATGCCCACACCTGAAATAAACACACACACACCTGAATCAAACACACACACACACATTCATAGGGTAGTGATGGCTACACCCCCATTCACAAATACATGCTCCATTCCTGACTCTAACACTAACCTTAACCATAACTTTCATCACAACAGTAACACCTCTAACTCCCTTTCCCCAATACTCTCTCTCTCTTCTGCTCTTTCTCCTGCTCTCTCGCTCTTCTCAAGGCTTTATATTCCTGTCTGCTCCATCTTTGCTCATTTATTTATTCATTTTCAGGCTCTATCTCGCTCTCTGCCTCCCTATCTCTCCTTCTGTCTCTATCTCCTGTCTCTCTCTCTCTCTCTATCTCCTTCTCTGTCTGCCTCCCTCTCTGCCTCCCTCTCTGCCTCTTTAATTCTTTGTCACTATTGCCTCAGTCTGCCTTTTGTCTGTCTGTATCTTTCTGTCTCTCTCTCTCTCTCCCCTCTCTCTCTCTCTGCAGTAGTACGGGGGTCAGCTGCAGTAGATTGAGGGCAGGAGAGTGTGTGGAGCTCATCTTATCTCTCAGATTTATTACAGGCACTTGAACCAGCCTACAGATTCTGTATATGTCCCTCACAAACACACACACACACACACACACACACACACACACACACTCAATGAGAGACACTAGCAGGGATGTCATAGAGGAAGTGATAGAACCAACAGAATAAACTAACCTACAAGAAATTATTATATAACCAACAGAATAACCAGTGATTATCACACAGTCACAAAGGAATCAATAGAACCAATATAATAAACAGTGATGTCATAGAGGAAGCAATAGAATGACCAGTGATGTCATAGAGAAAACTGCAAAAATTGCACAATCATTGCTGTTACATAAGAACTGATCGGCTCAATGGGAAATACCTTTATTTGCATACATTTACACAGAAAAGCAGACTGTATGTATGTCTGTTTTAGGAACAGAGGCAAAATCATGCCTCTGCAGTCATTAACATTAACAGTTTGTAATGTTCATGAAAATGAGCTTGGCACTTTTATAGTAATGAATTTGAGCAGCAAAGTTTTTCTTTTTAACTGTGGAATCTGGTTTAACTAATCCAGTCAGTTTAAATAGCAACATCTCTGTTAAATCATTCAACAACACTTATCTTTTTATTCTCTTACAGACTCTTAAAGGTCTTTTAACAGCCTGCTTCCAGATTTAAGCCAACTGCTAGGGGAAATACTGTATGTATCTGCATTATCTTAGTCTGTATGTATAAAAACAGTGCAATCCAGGGCAGGTTTCAGTGTCTCTGTTTCAGTGTCTTCTACACTGTGTCTTCAGTTCTCTTCTTCTTCAGCTGTCTATAGCCTGTGTGGGTGTGTGTGGGTGTGGGTGTGTTTGGGGAAGGGTTGTGTTT
This sequence comes from Brachyhypopomus occidentalis, assembly GCA_020368025.1. NCBI lineage: Eukaryota > Metazoa > Chordata > Actinopteri > Gymnotiformes > Hypopomidae > Brachyhypopomus > Brachyhypopomus occidentalis. The sequence continues at coordinate 144,363 of JAGXOD010001395.1, read as the reverse complement.
GTGGGTGCGCAAGTGTGTGTGTGTGTGTGATTGGTTGCATCCTACAGGACAAATCTGAAGATTTAACTTCCGTATGTTGCAGTTCCTGCTGCCACCCAGTCAGTTATACAGCAGTGCAATACTGACTACTGATACGTCTGATACTACAATCACAATTCAGCAGTGCAATACTGACGACTAATACTACAATCACAATACAGCAGTGCAGTACTGATACTACTGATACTCTGGGCTTCCATCACTCCCAGGCAAAGCCACAGGCTTAGGGTTAACCCTAACCCTGCCACGTCGCAGCGATTAAAGCAAAGGAATCCCAACCAAGTATTGAAGATTGACATATAATTTTGAAAGTACCATATTTTGATTGATTTGATGTGATCCTATTTTCTTTTTTTTTATGCAAAAACTGATAAGTAGTTTGAGCTGATTTCTCCACAGTTATCGAATTTTTTTAAATCCTGTTTTCGTGGGTTTTTTGAGCTGGAAGCCCAAATGATGTAAAAATAAACAAATAAATACTTGAAATTGTTTCAACTGTGGGCCCTGAATATATAATCTATGAAAGTTTAACTTTTTGAATGGAATTATGGAAATTAATAAAGTTTTTCATGATATTCTAACTTTTTGGAAAGGGCCTGTACAATATATATAATGTAAAACTGTTATTATAGATTAAAATTTAATTTTCGAATCTCTTATAATTGGAATCCACTAACCTGATGTGGTTTAAATGTTTAATGTATCAATTGTGTTAATCAAAGGGGCAGTCAAGGTCTGGTGGTTAAGGAACTGGTGTTGTGACTGGGTCTGGTGGTTAAGGAACTGGTGTTGTGACTGGGTCTGGTGGTTAGGGAACTGGTGTTGTGACTGGGTCTGGTGATTAGGGAACTGGTGTTGTGACTGGGTCTGGTGGTTAAGGAACTGGTGTTGTGACTGGGTCTGGTGGTTAGGGAACTGGTGTTGTGACTGGGTCTGGTGGTTAAGGAACTGGTGTTGTGACTGGGTCTGGTGGTTAGGGAACTGGTGTTGTGACTGGGTCTGGTGGTTAAGGAACTGGTGTTGTGACTGGGTCTGGTGGTTAGGGAAATGGTGTTGTGACTGGGTCGATTGCCAGGCTCTAGGCCCACAGCTTTGGTGTGTGTGTGTGTGTGTGTGTGTGCACCACAACCCCCTAGTGATCACTAGTGTGTGTGTGTGCGTGTGTGTGTGTGTGCACCACAGCCCCCTAGTGATCACTAGTGTGTGTGTGTGTGTGTGTGTGTGTGTGTGTGTGCACCACAGCCCCCTAGTGATCACTAGTGTGTGTGTGTGTGTGTGTGTGTGCACCACAGCCCCCTAGTGATCACTAGTGTGTGTGTGTGTGTGTGTGTGTGTGTGTGCACCACAGCCCCCTAGTGATCACTAGTGTGTGTGTGTGTGTGTGTGTACCACAGCCCCCTAGTGATCACTAGTGTGTGTGTGTGTGTGTGTGTGTGTACCACAGCCCCCTAGTGATCACTAGTGTGTGTGTGTTCTCACTGCACAGAGGACAGCGGAGGACTAATTTTGATTACGGGGAAAATCACACACATTAACATTTTGGTTCAACTGGTTAGAAAACAACCAAAACTGAAAGAATGACATGAAATAAGGAGAAGGAAAAGAAAAGATGTGTTATGATGACACACATTGTTGCATGCCAGCTCACAGTGTTCCTGCTCTCGTGTGTGATGGGAAATGTGTGTCTGGATTTCCAGCTTAATTGATAATGTGGGCAGAATCTCAGTTTTTGCTCAAAGTGAGTGTCATTGTACTGGATTTGGGTTTTTGGGCAACAGCATTATGGGATGTTGTGATGTTTCCATGGTATCTCACTCTCTTTTCCTTGGATTTGAAAGTCCAGACCCAGGTTCCCTCACACACAGACCTGCTGTTGCAGCGAGTGTTGGGCTAAAGGCATGAGGCACTCTGCTTGTGTGTGTGTACATATGCGCATGTGTGTCTCACTATGTACATGTGTGTGTTTATGCATGCCTGTGTATATGTGTGTGTGTGTGTGGGGGGGGGGATGGTGAAGATAAATTTAGCCTTGTGCCAACCCCAAGCAGGTCACTCTCCTTTGTGAGGGAATAAAAGTGGGACAGTAAAAGAATCAGTGTGAAATCAGCAGAGTGCTAGGAGGACAGAGAGAGAGAAGAGAGAGAGGAGATAGAGAAAGAGGAGAGTAGGGATAGAAGGAAGTAGGGAGAGAAGGAGGTAGAGAAAGAGGGAGAGAGAAGGAGAGACAGGGCAATAATTATGTAGAAAGGAGCAGGGATGTGCTGTGAGAGTACAGCATGATTTCCAGCTGTACGTCCCTCATAGTTTCACACGAGGTTCTCTGCTCTGGACACGGAGCCTGTGGGGTTTCATGTCTGCTGCTGCATAGTGATGGGGCAGTGGAATTCAGTTTTGTGGGCCTAGCAAAAAGATACTGATACTGTTACTGTTACTGTTACTGATGCTGTTACTGATACTGTTACTGATACGGATACTGTTACTGATACGGATACTATTACTGTTTGTGTAATGTTACTGATACTGTTACTATTCCTGATACTATTACTGATGCCAGTAATTATACTGTTTTGTTACTGATAGTGTTACAGTCACTGTTTCTAGTATTTTTACTGAAAGTGATACTGTTAATATTATTGTTACTGTTAACTGTTACTTATGCCGATACTATTACTATTACTGTTACTGGTACTGATACTGTTATTGACCAGTCAGGCTTCATGTGCTTATGACCTCTTACATAATGTTTTCTTACAATGTTACCAAACTTGCACAGTCACAGGAATGTCCTCCTGTATTGCTGATGCCATTGGAGCTGCACTGTTCTATCATGTCTAGCATGTTGTACTATTACATGTCCACTGTGCTGTGGTACATCTGCATGTGAAGGGGCATGTTTTAAAGCTAGAGGATAGTTTTCTGTAGGCGTGTAGGGATCGAGCCTGTGGTCATGTAATATGCAGATGGCTTTAGGCTTGTGGGTTCGTCTGTATTAGTTTGTATTAGTCTGTATTAGTCTGTTTCCATGAGCTATTTACAACCACTTTCTCCAACATTTTTGAGAGAAACGGAAACTTACAGATGAGTCTATAATTTACACAGTTCATGGAATTAAGATCTGTTTTTTTGACAACTGGTTGCACCACTGCCAACTTGGAACACAACCTGAACTAAGAAATAAATACTGAATGTGAATTCCAACATAATCGACATGGTCTGTGTGACCTGCACTTTACTTCTTACCTCATTACCATTTTATTAGTTAACTGCTTTGAAATGCCGTTGCCATGACAATGTGTTACATTTTATTTTAGAATATTCATGTTTGTTATTATTTAAATGTAACACTGCACTGAGGTAAAGACTTTTTTTGATCCTGTATGTGTGTTGGTGTGTGTGTGTATGTGTGTGTGGGGGTGTATGTTTGTGTGCATGTGTGTATGTGTGTGTGGGTGTATGTATGTGTGTGTGTGTGTGTGTGTGGGGGGTTGTATGTTTGTGTTTGGGTGTGTGCATGTGTATGCCTGTGTATGTATGTGTGTGTGTGTGTGTGTGTGTAGAAGAGGGTGAGTACTTCCTGAAAGTTCTGATCCCCAGTTACGCAGCCGGGTCCATTATTGGCAAAGGAGGACAGACTATAGTTCAGCTCCAGAAGGAGACTGGGGCCACCATCAAACTGTCCAAATCTAAAGATTTCTACCCAGGTAAGACATGTACAGCACACACGATGTACATATATTCACACTCTTATCTCTAAACATACATATATTCACACTCTTATCTCTAAACATACATATATTCACATACATATATTCACACTCTTATCTCTAAACATACATATATTCACATGCTTATCTCTAAGTGAGGCCTTGCTCTGCTTCTCCATGGTTACCTGTACGTGTTTGTGAGTAGCACAGCTCTGCAGACGGACTGAGCAGCCCATCAGGCTACAACAGCCCATCAGGCTACAACAGCCTTAAAGGCTACAACAGCCTTAAAGGCTACAACAGCCCTAAAGGCTACAACAGCCCTAAAGGCTGATGTGATGCAGCAACAAACGTAACATTTTTGACTGTAATTTCAACGCACAAAAGCAGTGTGCATCTGTACACACACACACACACACAGAAAGGGGGTGGTAGAGATTGTTATTTAGGTTTTGGAAAGAGAAATTGAGTAATATATTAAAACATGCTCCCATTGCCCCCTAACCCCTAACCCTAAGAAAGGATGAAATGACCAGTGTAAATAGTGTATTTACTCACATTTCCATGAAATAAATTCACATCTGACATTCTGAAATTAATTATAACATTTTTTTTTTTTTTTTTTTTTGTTGTTGTTGATGTTTGAGGCACAGGTTTGAGGGTTAGACCTACCAGGGTTAGGGTTAGACCCACCAGGGTTAGGGTTAAACGCACCAGGGTTAAGGTTAGACCCACCAGGGTTAGGGTTAGACCCACCAGGGTTAGGGTTAGACCCACCAGGGTTAGGGTTAGAGACACATACACACATAAACACAAAAGATAAATAAAACTGGAAATAATGCTACATTTTATGTACAATGTTTCAGTACCTACAAAACAACATCTTATCTGAACCAAATGCCGGGCCAAATAAGTAAGTTTTTAAACACAACCACTGATGGAGCTCTTCTAACATCCTCTGACAGCTGGTTCCATTTAGAAACAGCATCATATCTAAACGCTGCCTCTCCCTGCTTAGTTCTCACCTTGGGCAGGACTGATTAGATCCTCGTGACCTAAGATTTCTGCCTGGATCAGTAGCTCTGCAGCATGTCAGATAGATACAGCAGTCCTACACCATTAAGTGATTTATAGACCAGTAGTAACACCTTGAAGTCTATCCTGTATTGTACTGGTAGCCAGTGTAAGAACTTCACAATGGGGGTGATGTGATCACTTATTTTGCTCCTAGTGACTCTAGCAGCTGCATTTTGAATCAGCTGTAGCTGCTTGATTGTCTGTTTTGGGAGTCCTGTTAGGAGGCCATTACAGTAATCAACCCTGCTAGACACAAAAGCATGAATAGGTTTCTCAAGATCTGGTTTAGTCAAGAAATCTCTGATCTTATTGATGTTCTGGTGGTTTGGAACCGGTCTTGTGACTGGAGGGTCGTGGGTTCGATTCCCAGGCCTGAGGCCATGACTGAGGTGCCCTTGAGCAAGGCACCTAACCCCAACTGCTCCCCAGACGCCGGGCTAGGGCTGCCCACCGCTCTGGGCACGTGTGCACCACAGCCCCCTAGTGATCACTAGTGTGTGTGTGTGTGTGTTCTGACTGCACAGATGGGTAAATGCGGAGGACAAATTTCGATTGGGTGAAAATCAATTGACAAAGAAATGTGGCTTAAAATCAGAGTCTTTTAAGAAGATAACTGAGATCAGAGTCTATTAAGATAAGATAAGAAAACTGATATCAGAGTCTATTAAAATAAGAAAACTGATATCAGAGTCTATTAAAATAAGATAAAATAGGCTTTTATTATCCCACATGGGGAAATTGCAGTGTTGTAGCATATATATATATATATATATATATATATATATATATATATATATATATATATATATATATATATCTATATATTATATTATATATATAAAACTTTGCACAAGTTATAGTCCAATTGTAGTCTAGAACGGAAGTATTGCCCAGGGTAAAAGTAAAGTGCATGAGTGTGTTAGTGTAGTGCACGAGTGTGTTAGTGTAGTGTATGAGTGTTAGTGTAGTGCATGAGTGTGTTACTGTAGTGCATGAGTGTATTAGTGTAGTGTGTTAGTGTAGTGCATGAGTGTGTTAGCGTAGTGTGTGAGTGTGTTAGTGTAGTGCACGAGTGAATTAGTGTAGTGGATGAGTGTATTAGTGTAGTGTGTTAGCGTAGTGTATGAGTGTGTTAGCGTAGTGTATGAGTGTGTTAGTGTAGTGCACGAGTGTGTTAGTGTAGTGCACGAGTGTGTTAGTGTAGTGCATGAGTGTGTTAGTGCATGAGTGTGTTAGTGCATGAGTGTGTTATTGTATGAGTGTGTTAGTGTAGTGCACTAGTGTGTTAGTGTAGTGCACGAGTGTGTTAGTGTAGTGCACGAGTGTGTTAGTGTAGTGCACGTGTGTGTTAGTGTAGTGTTTGAGTGTGTTAGTGTAGAGTTTGAGTGTGCTAGTGTAGTGGAGTAGTATGTTCATGTAGTGCACGAGTGTGTTAGTGTAGTGTATGAGTGTGTTAGTGTAGTGGACGAGTGTATTAGTGTAGTGTGTTAGTGTAGTGCACGAGTGTGTTAGTGTAGTGTATGAGTGTTAGTGTAGTGCATGAGTGTGTTACTGTAGTGCATGAGTGTATTAGTGTAGTGTGTTAGTGTAGTGCACGAGTGTATTAGTGTAGTGGATGAGTGTATTAGTGTAGTGTGTTAGTGTAGTGCACGAGTGTGTTAGTGTAGTGCATGAGTGTGTTAGTGTATGAGTGTGTTAGTGTATGAGTGTGTTAGTGTATGAGTGTGTTAGTGTAGTGCACGAGTGTGTTAGTGTAGTGCACGAGTGTGTTAGTGTAGTGCACGAGTGTGTTAGTGTAGTGCACAGGTGTGTTAGTGTAGTGTACGAGTGTATTAGTGTGGCGTATGAGTGTATTAGTGTAGTGTGTTAGTGTAGTGCACGAGTGTGTTAGTGTAGTGTGTTAGTGTAGTGCATGAGTGTATTAGTGTAGTGTATGAGTGTGTAGTGTATGATTGTATTAGTGCAGTGTGTTAGTGTAGTGCATGAGTGTGTTAGTGTAGTGTATGAGTGTGTTAGTGTAGTGTATGATTGTATTAGTGTAGTGTGTTAGTGTAGATAATGTGTGTGCAACTGATCAGTTAATTATACAATAAACATTAAATATTCGTCTTTATACTTATTTCTATTTAATTTATACACTTTCTTGTTTATGCAGGTGTTTTCCTTATAATTTTAATTTGCTGTGTGTATGTTTGTGTGTGCGCGTGTGTTTAGGTACTACAGAGCGTGTGTGTTTGATTCAGGGTACAGTAGAGGCACTGAATGGTGTTCATAACTTCATCGCTGAAAAAGTGCGTGAGATGCCACAGAGTCACCAGAAGAGTGAACCAGTCAGCATTCTACAGCCCCAGACCACAGTCAACCCTGACCGCATTAAACAGGTCCTCCCCACACACACACAAACACGGACATACACATTTATTAACCAGTCAGCATTCTACAGCCCCAGACTACAGTATAGTCAACACTGACCACATTAAACAGCCCCCCACACACACATGGTCTCTCTCTCTCTCACACACACACACACAAACCCACACACGTACATGTTTATTAACCAGTCAGCATTCTACAACCTCAGACTAGAGTCAATAACCCTTGGGTTAGGGGTTGGCTCTAAGGGTCAAACCTAGGGTTTGGGGTTAGAGAGAGATAGAGAGGGAGGGAGATAGAGAGAGAGAGAGAGAGAGATAGATAGAAGGGGGAGAGATAGAGAGGGAGAGGGAGAGAGAGAGAGAGGAAGATAGAAGGGGGGGAGATAGAGAGAGAGAGAGAGAGAGAGAGAGAGGCAGCTGCTCAGTAATCCCTAGGTTAAAGACTCAGACACTCACCCACCCACAAACATACACACACCCACACACACACACACACACACACACACACACACACACACACACACACACACACACACACACACACACACACACACACACCACACACACACACACACACACACACACACACACATACACACGACACACCTACACACACACACAACACATACACACAAATACACACAACACACACACAACAAACACACAAACATACACACAACACACCCACACACACATACACACATGCTCACATACAGAAATACAAATATGCTCACACACACACAAAATGCCCTCACTCTCTCTCTCTCACACACACACACACACACACAGATGCACATGCATACACACACACATGCCCTCTCTCTCTCACACACACACACACACACACACACGCGTGCTCACAAACACACATGCCCTCTCTCTCTCTCTCTCACACACACACATGCTCACACATACACGCTCACACACACACACACACACACACACACATGCCCTCACTCTCTCTCTCACACACACATGCTCACACACACACAAACACACATGCCCTCTCTCTCTCTCTCTCACACACACACACATGCTCACACATACACGCTCACACACACACACATGCCCTCACTCTCTCTCTCACACACACATGCTCACACACACACAAACACACATGCCCTCACTCTCTCTCACACACACACATGCTCACACATACACGCTCACACACACACACACACACACATGCCCTCACTCTCTCTCTCACACACACATGCTCACAAACACACATGCCCTCTCTCTCTCTCTCTCACACACACACATGCTCACACATACACGCTCACACACACACACACACATGCCCTCACTCTCTCTCTCACACACACATGCTCACACACTCTCACACATTGAGTGACACTGTGTGACACACACAGGTCTGTGTCATTCATGTTTATGATGCAGGGCTACATGTACACACAGGAACCAAAATTAGCATGTTGTGCCTATTTTAGAAGCAGTACACATACACATGTATACAAATCTCGGACAGAGCTGAAGAACACTGTGAGAGTTTGTTCAGAGAAGTGTTTAAAATATTCAGAGAAGTGTTCAAAATGTTCACAGGCGACAACATAATCTCACTTTACATTTGTCGTGAGCTCATGGCAGCACAAGGACATGTTGGAAATCTGTTGGGAACTGTTCTTGAAGCCTTTCCTTTCTCTCTATCTATCTCTCTCCATCTCTCCCTCCCTCCTCCCTTTCTCCACCTTTCACTCTCTTTCTAGGCCAAGCTGATTGTGCCTAACAGCACTGCAGGATTGATTATTGGTAAGGGTGGTGCGACTGTTAAGTCTGTGATGGAGCAGTCTGGGGCATGGGTGCAGCTCTCTCAGAAGCCTGAGGGCATCAACCTGCAGGAGCGCGTGGTGACAGTGAGCGGCGAGCCTGAGCAGAACCGCAAGGCTGTGGAGATCATAGTGCAGAAGATCCAGGAGGATCCTCAGAGCAGCAGCTGCCTCAACATCAGCTACTCCAATGTGACGGGACCTGTGGCCAACTCCAACCCCACGGGCTCCCCGTACGCTAACACCGCCGACGGCCTCCCCAACGCCCGCGGCCGCAGCTGCCACCGCCACCAGCCTGCTGGGCCCGGCAGGACTGGCCGGGATGGCCGGCTTCCCCGCGGCCATGTCCAGCTTCTCTGGGAACGACCTGTTGGCCATCACGTCAGCTCTGAACACGCTGGCCAGCTACGGCTACAACACCAACACGCTCGGCCTCGGCTTAAATCCGGCCGCCGCGTCTGGTGTGCTAGCCGCCGTCGCCGCTAGCGCTAACCCCGCCGCCGCCGCCGCCGCCAACCTGCTGGCGTCCTACGCTAGTGAGGCGTCTGGGGGGGCAGGCCACCCCGCCACACCCAGCCTGGGGGGCTTCTCTCTGGGCTCTTTGGCTGCTGCCACTGGGGCCTCCAATGGCTACCTGAACCCCTCATCCCCACTGGTAGCATCCTCACTTCTGGGGACCGAGAAGCTTGGTGAGAGTGGAAAGGAGGTGGTGGAGATTGCCGTGCCGGAGAACCTGGTGGGCGCCATCCTGGGGAAAGGCGGGAAGACGCTGGTGGAGTACCAGGAGCTCACAGGCGCACGCATCCAGATCTCCAAAAAGGGGGAATTCATACCAGGCACACGCAACCGCAAAGTCACCATCACAGGGTCTCCTGCAGCTACGCAAGCTGCACAGTATCTCATCAGCCAGAGGATCACGTACGAGCAAGGAGTCCGTGCTGCCAACCCGCAGAAAGTGGGCTAGAGACCTCTGGGGAAGGGAACGCAGCGGGACAAGAGGAGTGAGTGAGACAACGGACAAACAAACAAAAGAATAGGAGGGAAACGTACTGTCTATATACACATTCTCATTTCAGAAGAGAGGAAAAGGAAATGTGAATTTGTGAGGAAAGACAGATGCTGCTGTGTTGATGTGGGGAAGAGGGAGATGAATCTGTGACTCATACTCTGCCATTTTTTTTGTTTTGGTCGTGTATATTGTGACGGTCTGAGTACTGAACCCTGGGGCTCTTTGACTAGTACGAGTGCCAGAACTCACCTCTCTCTCCCAGCGGCTGCTACAGTCCATTTTGTCTTTTCATCATTAGCAGATCTTGTACAAACTAGTTCAGCTTTTTGACTGGGACACTAAACTGGGAGACTATGATGTGGGTTTAACATTCGCTCCTCTTTGGGATGGATCAACATCAGAGATCAATATCAGTGATCAGTTCATTACAAATATGACCCTATCTTAGGACTGAGACGCACAGTGAGTTTACTATACAAGCAGAAGCTTTGAAGCTTTTTTTTTTACTTCTGTTCTTGCTGGCATGAGTCTGACACCTGTTCAGACCTGTTCAGACCTGTTCAGACCTGTTCAGACCTGGTCAGACCTGATCAGACCTGGTCAGACCTGGTCAGACCTGGTCAGACCTGGTCAGACCTGTTCAGACCTGTTCAGACCTGATCAGACCTGTTCAGACCTGGTCAGACCTGGTCAGATAGCCTTGCATAGCTTTTTCCATTAATTGGTCAGCTCTGATCACCCTCACGGTTGGTTCTATTTGGCATCACCTTGATGCTTTTAGATTTTACTTAACCTGTGATTGCAGGGTTAGGTTAGACTTAAACCTTTGATTGCAATGTTAGGTTAGGCTTAAATCTGATTACAGGGTTAGGTTAGGCTGAACCTTGTGATTACAGGGTTAGGTTAGGCTTAACCTTGTGATTACAGGGTTAGGTTAGGCTTAACCTTGTGATTACAGGGTTAGGTTAGGCTTAAACCTGATTGCAGGTTGATATGAATGTATAAAGACTTTTTTTATAAACATGATGATCAAGCTCAGCACTGATGTAATATAACCATTACAAACCAGTATAACCATTACAACCACTATAACCATTACAAACCACTATAACCATTACAAACCAATATAACCAATAGATCACACACACACACACACACAGCACACACACATACACGCACCAATACACATACACCCAGACACATACACAGCTACATACACACACACATCCGTACAACCACCTCCTAATGCATACTTCCACTCAAACAGGCAGAGACACACACACACACTCATATAGACCTTCACACCCTGCAAGTGCAGTTTAGTCAGTAGATGTTTCTTTGGTGCTATGAGAAAATCACTAATGATTGTATCATAATTTGGGCACAGGGGATGAGACAACCTCACCCTCATTATTAATGAAGTGTTGTGGTTTGGTCATAACTACAGAGCCGACACACCTCGCGTTAGACTCGTGATGTTTCATACACTCACTCATCTGCTCTAGTTGCTTGTTCCACAACACTAACACAGTACTAACTCATTTGGTTGATCCAAGACCTTTAAATCCTGTTGTTGAGAGCTGATTGGATGTGGTCACACCTATAAACTCCTTCTCTTCTGCTGATTGGAGAGTTCAGGCAATAGCCAGGCACAGTAACATCGGCAGTGTTGAATTAACGCCTACAGTGTTACCCCACACCTACAGTGTTACCCCACACCTACAGTACTGTGGGTGTTAATGGAGATTTTAAACTGTGGATTTTTTTTTCTAGTTTCTTTTGTTCTTTTTTGTATGAACAGTTCTCACGCTGATATACCTCATGTTTGGACAGAATGGGGAAATTGGGAGATTTCCAGTTTGTATTCAGTGTAACCCAGTTCAGAGCTCGTCTCCTGCTTCCACGTGGGACACAGAACCAGCCCTTCATGTCTAGCTGTGCAGGCGGTGCTGAGTCACACACGCTCAGGCTTCACAGCAGAAACAATACCACAGTTTTCCACTCAGATGCTAGTGCAAGCTGTCTGTCTGGAGCCAATACAGGTGGTCCCGAGATACCAGGTCCCGAGAGGCTGTTCCTCACTCTGAAACTGGAGATGTGGCACATTTTCTAGTGTTGAACGTGGACTTCAGCCTTTCTGTGCAACACGTTTGTGTTTTAGGATCTGTTCTCTGGAAAGCAGCATGGTGGTGTATTAACCAGATTATTTAGGGGTGCTTCATTTTTTAATTTTGCTTTGTAGTCGGTATGTACACATCACTGTCAAGGTTTGGGTTGCATCACTGTTTCTGCTGCTAACTGTGTTTTTTAATCCATCTGGGGAATTGTGAGCTGCAGAATGTCCAAAACGCATGGCCCTGTTGTACAGGTTGTACAGGTGATCTCTCCTTTAACCCACACTGTGAATCAATGGGCCCAATGCCAGTGATCCACTCTGGAATGTACTGTAAAAATGACACCATCTGTTAACACACAGTAGGACAGAGCAGAGCACCTCACTGGAGGAGATGACCAGCAATGCAGCTGCTCTGAGCCCTGGAGCAACACTCTGGTCTAAACTGGTCTAAACTGGTTCTGCTGGTATATGAGCTCATTGTGCTGGTTAGGGCCTTTTCTGCCATGCAGTGTCACTCAATTGGTATTTAGTTGTTACAGTTGTTACTGTCGTTTAATTCTGTTTGTGCAGCCTCGTCTGACTGGGACTGCATGGGAGAGCCAGACATCTACCACCTTCATCATGTGTCTCCTCTTCCCCAGAACCTGGTACAGGAACAGAAGGAAGAAGGGGGGAGAGAGAGAGAAAGAGAGAGAGAGAAGGAGTAAAAGGAAGAGAAAGAAGGAGAGAGATGGAGAGAGTGAGGATGAAACATTTATTTGCTTAATTGTGCTTAATAAATATTTTCATAAATAAATATTTTCATCATTAAATGCATGGTGCTTATACCAGTAGGTTTATCAGCAAACCATTTTATGATATTCTCTCTTTACACAATTTTTTTAATTACTCCATATAATTATTTTATATTTTCTTGATTAAAAAAAAGAATTTTTAAGGTATGAGAAGAAAGTGTTTTTGCAGTTTCAGAAGCACAAACCCGCACAGATCCAACAGCACCTCGTCTCCTACGTTGCCACTGTATTGTTTGGTCCCTGCATTTTGGTAATAGTAAAAAATTAGAGATTTCTCAGTAAAACTGCTGCTTCATTAGCCTGTCTGAAGTGAAGGAGAATCTCTCTCTCTCTGTCTCTCTCTCTCTCTCTCTCTCTCTCTCTCTCTCTCTCTCTCTTTTTATGTTGTTCATCTGCTACTTTTTTCTGGACTCCATTCCTCTTCTTTCTTCCCCTTTGCTCTCCTCTCTGGTTGGAAGTGGCAGCTGATTGGCTGAGTATGTGTTTGTGTGTTTGTATGTGTGTGTGTGTGTGTTGTTCATTCTGGGGCTTCAAAGGTGTGAAGACATTACTGGCTCTGCCCTCTGCCCTCTCTGGATGACAGTTGGAGACCTACACTGCAAGCACTATGCTCTGACCCTGACCCTGACCCTGACCCATGCCATTAGACTGCGCTACTGCTCCACAAGCTTATGTTCTCTCTGTGAACTCTGACCTGGAAGCAGTTCTGTACCTCTACCTAAAACCATCTCCTGGTAGATGTTCAGCTTTTACAGCTGGTCTAAGATCAGTTTGCCCAGTTTAACCATTATGAGACCTCACACTGGACACAGACCAGGGGTATGAAGGATCATTGTTGGTGTGCCATCACCTCACAACAGGGAACTGGTGCTTTGAGAGAAGCCCTGGACATGCATCAGAGTGGGCAAAGTCCAGAGCAAAGAATCATGGGGAGACAACCCAAGTTGATACGCACCTCAAGCTGAAATGATGACGTCCCGGCAGTTTGTGACCCTAACCCTAACCGGGCGGGTTGTGACCCTAACCCTAACCGGGCAGTTTGTGACCCTAACCCTAACCGGGCGGGTTGTGACCCTAACCCTAACCGGGCGGGTTGTGACCCTAACCCTAACCGGGCGGGTTGTGACCCTAACCGGGCGGTTTCTGGTCCTAACCGGGCGGTTTGTGGCCCTAACCGGGCGGTTTGTGGCCCCAACCCTCCAGTGGGAGAGCGAGCTGAGGCCGTTCTTTCCACCCTTTCCGTTTTAAATGAAACTGTGGATTCCGTCCTGTCCCATATGGTCTTCGTGGAGTTTTAGTGTCGTTCTCTAGTTTGTAGTCAAATGCAGTTGTCTTGCGCTGTGGGTTTCAGTGTGTGAACTCCGTTACACTTGTGTGTATGATGACAGTGCCAATCCAGCCAGACTAAGATTAGCTTTGTTTGTGCATTAGAAATGCTCTTATTGGAGTGCTGGTGTCCATGACAACGTCACAGATGATTTTAGATCTACATAAAGAAAAATGTAAAGAAATATTGGAAGCAATATTGTAGCATGTTGTTCAGTTTTTGTGTTTTGTTATGTCTGTTGTATGAACCTTTGGATTTAATACAATTTTGAATGAATAGGTTTACATGTACTTTTTTGTAATACTGTAAGTTAAAAATAAAAAAAATGCTGCTATTTGATAAGTGAAATATACAAGAAATATTTTAGTTGAAAAGATGTCTGATCTGTTCATTAGAGTTCTGCTCATTTCTTTGCAGGAGCACAAACGAGGTGTATGACCCTAATAACCCAGACACCATGAACTCAGTCGACCTGTGCCAGATTAGACCCATTCCAGATTAGACCCATGCCAGATTAGACCCATGCCAGATTAGACCCATGCAGCTTTCCAACATGTAGACATGCAAGCAAAGCATAGAGATATCTGACATCTTATTAAATAGATATCTGACATTATATAGATATCTGACATCTTATTTAGACACATTGATCAAGTGCCAATCAATACTTCTTAATTTTGAATGAAAAGATAATCAAAAGAGTAAATAAAGATATAAAGGGTTAAATGTCAGTGTTGTTTTAACTCCATAGTTACACAGAGAATAACCCTAATGGTTCTTTTATGCATAACCGTGTTTTCATACCCGCGGGTTTAAAGCATAACCGTGTTTATATTCGCGGGTTTAAAGTCGTTGGACTTGTGGCTTCCACGCAGCACTTCCTTTATATTTGTTCTGTAAGTCGGCATGGAGTAGGCGTAAACATGTTATAATCATGTCGTAAACACGTTATTAAGCATCCATAACATGTTCCATTTATGAACGTGTGTTTTGTGGAGTTAGGTGTTCTTTTGCACGTCTCTATTGCATGAAATCCAAGTGAATTATTGGGGGTCAGGAAACAAAATGAACAAAAAATGCTGATGTTTAGTTAGTTGCGTATCTGGAGTCATTCTGAGGTGCAGGTTTGCATGATTAAACTCTTTTGCTTAAACAGATCCTTTTTTTCCCGTCTGAACGTTTTTTGTTTATATTTAATGACAGATATGGGTAGTAGGTTTACAGCTATAGAAATGTATGGAAACCATGAGAACTGGAACTACACTGTAAAAACTGGAGAAATGTTTAGAATTAGCTACAGATGGGGGAATTCCCCAATGTGATTAATATTCAATGAGCTAATTAAACATTTTTAAATATGCTGAATTTTAGACAGTTTTTGTTTGAAAAACTCTGCCTTTTTACAGTGTTGGGACTGGTATAGAGGCTATTATTCAGAAGGACAGGGTCCCTGTATGCTGAGGTCTGTTATGTAACATTGCATTACGTTACATTATCTTACATTACGTTACATTGCATTACATTATGTTATACTACTTTGTTTGTTACATTCAATGTCATAATAATTACTTTGAGACTTTGTTGTAGCTTGGTTCTCCTAACCCCAGATGTAATTTCTGAATGTATTTGCATTTTTACATAAAATGATAACCGAATGTTTTTCAGTGTTATGTGTCTGTAGGTGCAGGTTGTTTAAACTCATGTGTCAGTGTATGAAAGGCCCAAATGCCACATTAGCACCTGTGTTTTAACTTCTGACAACATTTCCTCTCGTTTGCTGTTTTGGAACTTTAATGAGCATTAGGTACCCATCCCAACACTCATACCCAACACTCATACACATACCCAACACTCATACCCATCCCATCACACATACACATACCATCCCAACACACATACACATACCATCCCAACACTCATACACATACCCAACACTCATACACATACCCATCCCAATACACATACCCAACACACATACGCATACCCAACACTCATACACATACCCAACACACATACACCATACCCAACACACATACCCAACACTCATACACATACCCATCCCAACACACATACACATACCCAACACACATACACATACCCAACACTCATACACATACCCATCCCAACACACATACACATACCCATCCCAACACACATACACATCCCAACACACATACACATCCCAACACACATACACATACACATTCTCAACACTCATACACATACCCAACACACATACACATACCCATCCCAACACTCATACACATACCCAACACTCATACACATACCCAACACACATACACATTCACAACACTCATACACATACCCATCCCAATACACATACCCATCCCAACACTCATACCCATCCCAACACTCATACACATACTCAACACACATACCCATCCCAACACACATACACATCCCAACACTCATACACATACCCAACACACATACACATACCCATCCCAACACTCATACACATCCCAACACACATACACATACCCAACACTCATACACATCCCAACACACATACACATACCCAACACACATACACATACCCAACACACATACACATACCCAACACTCATACACATCCCAACACACATACACGTCCCAACACTCATACACATACACGTCCCAACACTCATACACATCCCAACACTCATACACATCCCAACACACATACACATCCCAACACACATACACATAACAACACACATACAAATACATACACCCCCACAAACACATACACACACACAATCCTAACACACACATCCCAACATCTCTACTCACAGAAACACACACACACACACAATCACTTCACACACACATACACACACATGCATATACACATAACCACACACAAGAACGCACAAGTACATCCCCCCCTCACACATCTCTACTCACAGGGAAACACATGCACACAAACACATCCCAACACACACACACAAATGTGCATATGCACAGTAACATGACACATTACCCAAACCTGGATGCAAAACTGAAACAAAGCAACATGTTTTAACATGTAAACTCTGGACATATGGCAGTGCTGACTTCCTGTTGAGCTCATGTATGTTTTTGTTTAACTGTTTGTTTATTATAATTGTTACTGTAATTATTATTTGAGTGTAAACAAATGAGTTGTACTTTTTATTAATGTGTGTTTTGTATCCTTCTTTTCTGAGGGAGACTTGAAGTAATATGTGAGAGATTCCAGCATTCCCCTAATGCATTCCCTGTGTGTGTGTGTGTGTGCGTGTGCGCATGGTGTGTGTGTGTGTGTGTCAGTGTATGTGCTGTCTGTTGAATACAGATACACAAGTGCTTGTTGAGTTTTTTGTGGAGGGATTGGTTTGCTTTTTATTTTTTTAAATGTCTGAATCAATTGCTCTGAATGTTACAGTTGTTCTTGGTCTTTTTATTTGAAATCTGTAAGTTTTGTTTGTTGAAGAGGAATGGAAAATAAAACGCAGAAACCTCAGAAATGGAATAAAAACATCTCTGTCCTACTGAGACACCTCTGTCTTACTGAAACATCTCTGTCCTACTGAGACACCTCTGTCTTACAGAGACATCTGTCTTACTGAGACATCTCTGTCCTACTGAGACATCTCTGTCCTACATGAGCATCTGTCCTACTGAGATACCTCTGTCTTACTGAAACATCTCTGTCCTGCAGGAATATCTGTTCTACTGAAACATTTCTGTCTTACAGAAACATCTCTGTCCTACCAAGACATTTCTGTCCTCCGGAGATATCTCTGTCCTGCAGAAACATCTGTTATACAGAAACATCTCTGTCTTACTGAAACATCTCTGTCCTAATGACACAACTCTGTCTTACTGAAACATCTCTGTCCTGAGACATCTCTGTCCTACATAAACATTTCTGTCGTCCTGAGATATCTTTGTCCTGCAGAAACATCTGTCTCACTGAAACATTTATGTCCTACTGAGACACCTCTATCCTAGGGATGTTATAGTAATAGTGATAGTACACTGTGGGATATTTTTAATATAGTAATAGTAATAGCATCCTGAATGATATCGCTTATTCTGTTTGCATTCAATCTGTGAACAACAACATATATCATAAGTCACTGCCATAAGGCAGAAACTAGATTGTGGTTGAGTGTAATGATCTTGATTACAGTGTAAAAAACAGTACAAACAAGTACACTGTACTGTAAAGTGTACCAAACGGTGTCTCTTTGCCATACTGGTCTGTTTAATTTGTTTAGAGTGTCATTTTTTAAATTACTTCATAAAATACAACTTAAAAATTGGTGAAACAAAACAGCAGACCTGGTTGTTGCCAAGGTTACTTTTCAGAGCCCTAGCTACTGTCCCCATTTCCTGCTCTAGCCCCTCCCCCTTCCACACAGTGCCGAAGTAGAACACGACTATTTACAGAGTTTCTCTGAGGTCCATTTTTGCTCTGTCTCATAAGAATTACAAATGTAGCATTTGTACTGAAGAGCATGTGGATGCTGCCTTTGATACAAACTCTACAACTACTTAAATCTGCAAGTCTTCTCCCTTGACACTACTGTGTACACTCTTAACTGTATCACACCCCTGTTTGAACTAACACTATGTGTACATTCTGTGTCACACCCATGTGTGAACTAACACTAACATGTGTGCACTCTAACTCTTGCACATTCCCGTGTGAACTAACACTACAACATTGTGTTATCAATGTAAATTCCTTACTGAAAACTGTTATGGTTAAAACTAAAACTGTTAGAGTTAGTGTTAGGGTGAGGTTTAGTGTTAGGGTTACGGTTAAAACTAAAACTGTTAGAGTTAGTGTTAGGGTGAGGTTTAGTGTTAGGGTTTAAACTAAAACTGT
Organism: Brachyhypopomus occidentalis; assembly: GCA_020368025.1. Classification (NCBI taxonomy): domain Eukaryota; kingdom Metazoa; phylum Chordata; class Actinopteri; order Gymnotiformes; family Hypopomidae; genus Brachyhypopomus; species Brachyhypopomus occidentalis. Next base: position 125,277 of record JAGXOD010001395.1, on the reverse strand, counting down.
TAGAGTTAGTGTTGGGGTGAGGTTTAGTGTTAGGGTTACGGTTAAAACTAAAACTGTTGCTACATCTGTTAGCATTTTTGCTCTTGTGACGCATGTTACGAATCTTTTTAATATGAGGCATTTCACCACCAGGTCTGCCATCTTTTCTGCTGAGCTAACCCGAACCCTAACTATAATCCTAACCCTAACTATAATCCTAACCCTGACCCTAACCCTATTTTAACCTTAACATTACCCTAAGTGTAATCTTAATCCTAAAACTAACCTTAACCAAACCCTAATCCTAACCCCAACCCCAGTAATATCCTTAACCTCAACCTTAATCCAACTCAACTGATTCACTTGTGCTTGATGAAATGACATGTTACTAATTGTGGTGTAATCTTTTTCTGTGACTGCTTTCACATCAGTGTGGATGAAAGGTGACATTTCACTATGAAGATGTCATTACATCTCTCATTAGTCCCTGGCACCAGAGATGTGTCTTTCTGAAATGTTTATGATTTCATTGCTTCTGTCCTTGTTTCCCTGTTCATCTCCACACGTTATCACTAATGTAGTGTATACAGCTCCATTCAGAGCACCTTCCACACACAAGGCTGTAGAGGTCAGTGGACCAAAAGGATGAGGGTTAACCCTGGCAGTACCAAAAGGATGCGAGACCACTGGAGAGACCACTGGAGAGACCACTGGAGAGATCACTGGAGAGATCACTGGAGAGATCACTGGAGAGACCACTGGAGAGATCACTGGAGAGACCACTGGAGAGACCACTGGAGAGATCACTGTAGGTAAACATTTTTTCCCTGACATTTTTTCAAACCATTGATAAAACAGTGTTAGGGTTAGAGGATTATTAATAATGAATGTTTTGTGACATATCTAATTGGTAATAAGTACACTGCTGCTGTCATCATTAAATACTGCTCATTTTATTTGTCTAATCATTTTACACACACACACCCAGCCATCTCCTACCAGTGACATCACTCAGATACCACATCTCCTCACACAGTAATTATTAAGCATATCAGATCTCTCTACACAGCTGTCTGATCACAGTTTCCAAGCTCTCTACACTGCAGTCTGACCATAGTGGGGTTTGCAGTGATAGCCTGTTTCCTGGTCCAAATGATCTTTTGCCTTCTCTGCAGCTTCATCACTCACTGATATGACAAGGTCATTTGTGTTGGCACTGCAAATACAGAGCACTGCTTCCACAGTGCTCACTGCAGAAGCAGCTCTGATCTCACACAAGCATGTCTGTTTCTCATCTCATCGTTGCCTGAAACAGCTCACAAGAAATCAGCAAGACAAAGTGTATCAATGTGTGTGATAAAGGTGGATCACGTGTGCATTTATCGTCTCTCCCTCTCTCTTGTTTCATGATAAGATAGTAATAGGAGAGGATTTGATGATAAAAATCATGTTGTCAAGGCGACAGGTTTGTCTGTGTGTGGGGGCTTTGACACACTGGGGTATTCCTGTCACGACTGCACTGCTATGCTGCTGTAACCCTGGCAACCTAGTGCTCCTGAACACCATGCCAAGAGTACCAGGTAAACACAGCAACATCACCTACCATTGTTAGTATGTACTGAACTGATTACACACATCATTTGTTTGGGTCAAATCAATCAAATTTGGGTACGTTCTCATCATGCAGATGTCACTACCATTGAAGCTAACCCTAACTTAACCTTAACCCTAACCCTAACCTAACCCTAACCGAACCCTAACCTAACCCTAACCCTAACCCAACCCAACCCAACCCTAACCCTAATCTAACCCCAACCTAACCCTAACCTAACCTTAAGCTAACCTTAACCCAACTCCAACCTTAACCTAACCTTAACCCAACCCTAATCTAACCCTAACCCTAACCCTAGCCCTAGCCCTAACCTAACCTAACCCAACCCAACCATAACCCTACTTTATTGTAGGTTAACAACTTACACTGTGTGTTTGTGAAAAACCCTACAAGAATAGTAGCTCAGTTCTGTGTACAAAAATTATGTAGCTATACTGAATGACCTGTGGTTTAAATACGTAAAAGTTGTTTATCATGTTACTATTCACGTAGCCATTTATTTGTTAAGTATTTGATAAGTATTGGTAATGTGTTGTACACAAAGTGAACGGCTGGGACACAGTGCAGTGAGTGTTCACAGTTTTCATGTGTTTACTTGTTTGGTAAATTACTGCAAACACGTTCAGGTGGAAGGCTATACTGCGGCTGCTATCGGCACTGATCAATAACTATTAATACTGCGGCTGCTATCGGCGCTGATCAATAACTATTAATACTGCGGCTGCTATCGGCGCGGATCAATAACTATTAATACTGCGGCTGCTATCGGCGCGGATCAATAACTATTAATGACGGTTCAACGTAACGGATTCAACATGCGGCTCTCGGACTACGGTTGCCATGGAAACCATTGCTCTTGCGCTTCGGGCTGAAATTGGGCGATGAGGAATAAAACAGCAAAACGAGCAGCTCAGGGGAATATTCCTCAAAGATTACAACGCGTTACACGCTCTTCTTATTTATTTAAGATTTTTCCAGATCATGACTGCTACTAAAGCAAAAGATTAAGTACACCACAAATAACAATTTCCGCTGTAATAAATACATTTATTAACCTAGCTAACGTTAGATGCATCTGAAAACGCCAAGTATGTAGCGAGCACGCTAGCTCAGTGTGTGACTGCGTCCTGGGGGCAGTAGAGCTTCCCGACCTGTAGACGGCGCTGTAGGCGCGGACAGCGCATGCGGACACCAACAAACGAACATGCCCGCAGTTTGTGTTCGAAATTTGATGAAATAAAAACAGTCTACCGAAGCTTTGGGTAATACCTTAGAAAATTTTCACCGTACATGATTCTGGCTGCTAATTTAAAGTTGTTTATAATTTGTATATAAAGTTTGTTCGACGTATTGTATCGACGTTCATTTCGTTTGTTAGCTAATTTTAATTAACTTGCTATCTAGTTAGCTAACTAGTTATGCTAGCTGGCTATCTAGCTAATTTACATATCGGCTCATGGTAACTGTTACCCTAGTTACATGAGTACCTCTTTACATTAATACCTCTTTACACTAATAACTCTTTACATTGATACATTTTTACACTAATACCTAGTTACATTAATACCTCTTTACATTAATACCTAGTTACACTAATACCTCTTTACAATAATACCTCTTTAAATTAATACCTAGTTACATTGCCTGTGAGATATAAGCTGGTGATTACGGGCCCTTTATATCCACGATGGCAAACTCGTGCAAGATTTCTGAAGAACTGGAAGAGTACATTGTGAAGGACGTGAGTGGGACTTCTGTCTGCACCAACAGCAACATTTTTGCTAGCTTGCTACTAGATTAGCTACCCTACTATTGTTTTTGAAAAAATTGAGAATTGGTTGAGACTTGTTGTGATATCTGAAACAATCGTGTTGTTGTGTGACAGGCACCTCCGACTGTGTACTACATCCCGGAGTTCATCACACATGCAGAGGAGGAGAGTCTTCTCCAGCAGGTACTGCGCATGGCTCTGTACACAGCCAGTACAAGTCCACTACACCTGTGCACTTTAAATATGGTATACACCTTACACACAAGGCTGTTGTTGTCAGGTGTACCGAGCACCCAAACCCAAATGGACCCAGCTGTCTGGAAGGAGGCTGCAGAACTGGGGTCTGTCTGTCTTGTCTTACATTCACCTAACCCTAACCCAACCCTAGCCCAACACTAGCCCAACCCTAACACTGGTTTGTGTGTCATGTCGAGTTGTAACTGAATCTGCCTGTTTGTGTAATTGGATATTAGTTTTCACCTTATGCTAATATTGATGTTATGCTGGTATATTAAATGCTGATATATTAGAGTTGGGATGTCCAGCTCCAAACCTGTGGTATTCCATAAAGCGGGTTTAACAAACCGTAACCCTAACACAGAGTTGACCTAAATCGACCCGACATGCCCAGAGTTATTGGTTCCAGAACTACTGGTTAAAATGTCAAGGTTCTACATTTGTCGACTCTGTAGACTGAACTGAAGTGAAGCACGTTCACGCTAATCGTTGGAAGCCATCATGAGTCGACAGTCTTAACCGGTATTAACGCTATTCCACCTGGATATGAATGTGATGTTTTAACCTTGTTTTTTTAAGTAGTTTGTGATTGTTTTCTGTTTTAATATAGCCTATGTAACCTGGACTGTAGCAGCGCCCAGATGCGCCGTTAGAGTCAGTAGGTAGGGTTACCCTGGATCTGAATCACATCTGGAAATATTTCAATTTGTATACATTTACTACTGAATGAGTAATATGTATGTGGGTCTAGGGTTAGGCTATAAGGGTACAGGCTATTAGAAATTACCTTGTGGTAAAGTTCATATTTAGCTTCACAGCATATGTTGCCACAGCAACCAATTTACACTTATTCTGAGGTTTCTGGAACGAAAAACCCTGAGTTTCCAAAAACTGGATTTAACAGAGCTGGATTAGTGGATAAAGCCGCTTTCTGGAATACCCCTGTGATGTCACAGCAGCACACGTACTTGCTCTACACACGTAGTTGGACAGTCCAGATAATATTAGACGTATGATGCATAGAATGAGTGAGTCTATGCCAAACTACTGTCCTGTGGCCCCTTACATTTAGATTAGATTATCAGGATTACATTTAGATTAGATTATTAGGATTACATTTTGGTAATGTATGTGTTGGTTTTTGTGTTTTTTCTCGTCTAGTAAGACATTTTTGATCTGCCCTCAGGTGGGCGGCCCCAACCAAAAGGAATGATCGCTGAGAAGCTCCCTGATTGGCTGCTAACATACACAGAGAAAGTTTCTGCTCTTGGTGCTTTTGCTGGAAAAACTGCCAATCACGTGCTGGTGAATGAGTACAGGCCAGACGAGGGCATTATGGTATGGGGAAGGAGGCATGAGGCAGCTCCTGTACTGGCAGTGGGTGCTTCATTCATGCTGCTTTCTTCTGTACATGTGTGTTTGTATCCACCTGTCTCTCTCTGTGCTGTGGCTCCAGGCCCATGAAGATGGCCCCCTGTATCACCCCACGGTGACCACCATCAGCCTCGGATCCTCCTGTTTGCTTGACTTCTACAAGCCTGTTGATCAAACTCAGGTAGAGTCCAACCAACCCAACACAGGACTGTGTATTGCTCTGGTCAGCCTCTCCTATAACAGCGCAATAGAATCCTTCAAGAAATTCATTCATTCATTATCCGTACCGCTTATTCCCGCTAGTCGGGGTCACGGGGGGCTGGAGCCAATCCCAGCATCTCCAGGCGAAGGCAGGGTACACCATGGGCAGGTCGCCAGTCCACCACATGGCCAACACACACACACACACTCAGACCTACGGGCAATCTAGAGTGACCAATCAACCTAACATGCATGTCTTTGGACTGTGGGAGGAAACCGAGTACCCGGAGAAAACCCACGCAGGCACAGGGAGAACATGCAAACTCCACACAGAGCAGCCCAGACCGAGAATCGAACCCAGACCACCTTGCTGTGAGGCGACAGTGCTAACCACCACACCACCATGCCGCCCCCTTCAAGAAATTGAAAAAGAAACTATTTACATCTGATTGTGCATGCACAATTACATAAATATATTTACATGGAACTAGTGTAAGATTCAGATAAATTTACATACAGTTCAAGTTAAGATACAGTTCGATTATGTTCTGCAAGGGTGTGGCAGTGATTATAAAACATTTGAACACATTCAAAGACCTCAACACAGATGCAATGTGACTTCATTTCTTACCATTTTCTCTTCCAATGATGGACTGAATCTTTTTTATGTGTGTAAGCCTTGTGTCAAGCGTGTGTGTGTACTGAATGTAAGGAGTCTGGTGTGAGGTGTGTGTGTACTGAATGTAAGGAGTCTGGTGTGAGGTCTGTGTGTGTGTGTACTGAGTGTAAGGAGTCTGGTGTGAGGTGTGTGTGTGTACTGAATGTAAGGAGTCTGGTGTGAGGTCTGTGTGTGTGTACTGAGTGTAAGGAGTCTGGTGTGAGGTGTGTGTGTGTACTGAGTGTAAGGAGTCTGGTGTGTGTGTGTACTGAGTGTAAGGAGTCTGGTGTGAGGTGTGTGTGTGTACTGAGTGTAAGGAGTCTGGTGTGAGGTGTGTGTGTGTACTGAGTGTAAGGAGTCTGGTGTGAGGTGTGTGTGTGTACTGAGTGTAAGGAGTCTGGTGTGAGGTGTGTGAGTGTGTACTGAGTGTAAGGAGTGTGGTGTGAGGTGTGTGTTTGGTACAGATAAAGTGCTGTTCTGTTTTTCTGGTTCTCCTGCACTGACTACATATCTGTTCTTTTCTGGAATTCCATTTCTTGAATGTGGTGTTTGTTCAATAATTTAGAACATTTGTAATTTATAAATACATGACATTAAATTTAAATTATTAGGTATTCAGTTTGTGGAGTATTGTTTGATTATCATGAGAACTGGTTTTGAGAGGGTGTAGTGTGTTATATTGTGAAGTATGAATATATTACTAATATTAACATTATTTACCCCAACAACCCCCCCCCCCCCAGACTGGAGAGCCACAGACTGAAGAGAGACGCTACATGCTGTCACTGTTGCTGCGGCGACGGAGTCTCTTAGTTGTGCAGGATGAGATGTATGAGCACTACCTGCATGGCATTCATGGTGTTGCCATGGACACGCTGACGGAGCGTGTGGTAAACCTGTCATTGGCAGGAGGGCATGTAGGTGAGGTGGTACCCCGGGCTACCAGAGTCTCCCTCACCATCCGCCATGTGCCAAAGGTCTGTCGTACCAACCTGCTGCACGACAGGAAGTGACTCACTTGCGTCTCTGACCAGCACAGTCAGGAAGAGATTCACAGGTCCCAGGATCTGAGAGCCTAAAACAGACAGACTGTGTGGGTGGAGCCTAAAGACAGGACTGTGTGGGTGGAGCTTAAAGACAGACAGACTGTGTGGGTGGAGCCTAAAGGCAGGATGGTGTGGGTGGAGCCTAAAGACAGACAGACTGTGTGTGGAGCCTAAAGCCATGCAGACTGTGTGGGTGGAGCCTAAAGGCAGACGGACTATGTGGGTGTGGCTAAACCAGTTAAACTGATCAGGGCTGGACACAGCCACAGGACTAGGGTCAAGATTAGGACCCCAGGACTGTATGGGCTTCCTGGACAAGGGTTAACCTTTACACACCTGAATACAACTATTCACTTTATTACCTTACATTTCTTCAATTAAAATATGTTCAGTTGTAGAAGCATGAGACTGCAGATACCACATGCTGACTACGAATAAAAAAATAAAAATGCTTACAATAACTTTAGCCTGTAGGCGTTGTGTCTTTATTTCTTCTGAGTAATTGCCTTTAGCACATTTTCCGCACTGAAGCCCGTTATGTGTAGCTTTAAGTGCGGAGGCGGAGGAGCAGCTCCGCCCGCGGGGATGATCCAGCAGGGCGAGGCTAATACAGCAGGGCGAGGCTAATACAGCAGGGCGAGGCTAATACAGCAGGGCGAGGCTTCCGCACGCAACGTAACGACTGGTACCGTGGTGAGTTACGTTTAGTGTTTAGTGGAAAACATGCAAACATACATATTAATGTACGCAGTTCTTCGATGTTTAGGTGTGTGTCCGGTACTGGTACCAGTGTATACACCGATACTGGTACCAGTTCAGTTCCAGCAAACGGCGAAAGCCGAGATCGCCTTTAGCAAGGCTAAGCTAAACAACCGCTGAGCTGTGAACGTCTTTAATATTTAGAACTGGGTTAATTCTGATGGGTAAATAACGGGTTTAACGGACAAATTCACTCACAGCTGGTATATTTGTGTAAATGGCGAGAACAACTTTCATAGTTTGGTAAACTAAGATAGCTCGGTTAGTCTGTGGAGCATAGGCCTGACTGCATTAACAGACATAATCTCAAAAACAATCTCTGGATTTACGGACGAGTCCAAAAACATAATTTCTCTGGATTTACGGACGGGTTTAATATCTTTATATGTTAGCTAGGCTAGCGGAGTTTTGCATGTTGCTTTTTGGGCTTCCCAGCAAACTAAAAAACATCCTCTAAACATTAAACTGTGAATCTGTGAAATGTTGGATTGTGAGAATGTTAGCTGTAGTCCCCGTTTAGTTCTAATGCTGGTGTGATGTTAGTTTTAATGCTGTTGTGGTGTTGGTTCTAATGCTGTTGTGGTGTCTTCAATCAACAACGAGACTCGTATTCCATTACACTAAAGCAGATGTTTTGTGGGGATTAATTTAGCTCGGTTTGGAGTGTTAACCACAGAGTTTTGAATAGGAATATAGGTCTTAAGTTACACAAACTGATGTTTTTACTCTGTTGTGTGAGGGCGGGGGCTCTAGAGGAATTGACAGCAATGTTAAGAAATTGTTCAGTGATCAAATTCTTATGAATGCTTTTATTCTGAAGTTGGTTTTGATTGATTTTTGTTAGTTTGAAAGGTGGCAGGCTAAATTTTCTTTGCTTTTGCACTTGTAGACTGACCTATTGCCCTCCTGCCAATGATGTTTTTGGGTAATCTGGTAAAAGGACTTGTCGATGTCGCCGGGTAAGTGGCCGAGCATGTTGTTTCCATTGTTAAATTATGTTAACAGTAACCTAACTTATCTTAACCCTAACCCAGCCATAACCATGACACAAAACTCAAGAAAATTAAATTTGACTCATTTGGTAAGGATTTTGAGAGCATGATCATAAATTTACTATTTGCAAAATAATTAATGGTTTTCAATGTGACCATAAACATTTAATGAAAAATGCAAATACTCACCCATGGTGGTGCAGGGATTGGTGAGCCATAACTAAGCCAAAACGGAATACAACACAATTCGGTTTACCCTAAACCCTATCTCTAACCCTAACCCTAAACTTCTACCCTAACTCTAAACCCTAAACCCTAACTCTAAACCCTAACCCCTAACTCTAAACCCTAAACCCTAACTCTAAACCCTAAACCCTAACTCTAAACCCTAACCCTAAACCCTAACTCTAAACCCTAACTCTAACCCTTGTGATGTCATGCATGTGCTGTATGTCTGATGTTAATATTGAAACATTCTGTTCCTTTCTCCTGTTTCCACAGCAACTTCAACCCTGGCCAGTTTTTCCCGTCGGACCCTGTGAGTGACAGACGTTGTGTGTGGTGTCGTATTTGGAACTGGAAGTCTGTGTTTATAGTCTAATGGGCGTTTATGTTTAGAAGTGCTAGTACTTGTAGTTGGGTTAGATGGAAGGTTGAGCTGTTAGTAGCCGCCCCCTCACAGTGAGTTTATATATACTGAATATACGGGGCTCAGAGGCCGACACGTTACATTAACTGCCATAATTCAGGTAGTAAATCGGCACAGTTCACTTTCTTTTGTCTTTTTATACAGGGCAGAATATTGTTCAGCTGAACAAAACGAACTAATTGTGTACAGAGTTATGTTGAGAGAACATTGCTGTGAAGAGATGCAGTTTGCTCCTGTGTTCTTGCTCAGTGCCAGTAGATAAGCTAAGTAGTCAATTTCTCTGCATGCTGGACCAGAGTGCCATGCTGATACCTCTGCAGCTGTAGCCCTTCACTTACACACACAGCAGTGCTTCCCCCACTGATAAGGATTTGACTTTTGACCTTCAGAGTCAGATGTGTTTATCCACACGGGGCCTTATAACATTAACACTTCCAACATTAACCCAGTGTGTATCTGATTGTGTGAGTAATTGGATTGAGAGAGCAAGATGATGAAAGTGTGTTTTATGGTAAATGACATGTAGGATATGTAATGATGACCAATCACTATTTTAGGATTAACTTTCATAACGGAGGGTCTGATTATCATGTGCCATTACTGGATATCAAACATGGGAAGGAGATCTGGAAGCACAGTGATGACATCTTTACAGGACGAAATTCAAAAGAAAAGAATTGTGGGATAGCATTTCAGAAGAACAGCCCTGTCCAGGTCCCCAATTGTGGTGGAGAGCTGCCTTCAGCTGGGTTATAATGCATTAGCTGTTACATTGTGATGTGTAAACAACTTTAGAGATGTGGTTAGATGGTTTAGGACTTACAAAACATGTTTATTTCTGATTTATTTTGGCATTTCAAAAGTGTAAAGTCAGTCCTCATGAAGAAAACGTTCTAGTGTTTCTGCTTTTGTCACCACAGACATAAGCGTCAAGCACTGGAGCTAAAAATGAGTTTTACTGAAGCATGTGTAATTAAATCTTAACTGTGAATATTGGCGTGCGTGTTGCATGATTGTGTGTGTGTGTGTGTGTGTGTGTGTGTATGCATGCGTGTGTGTGTGTAGCCTCCCCCACGCAGGCCATATTCGTATGCCGTGGCAAATGAGAATGATGAGGAGAGACAGTTCCGTAAGGTGTTCCAGCAGATTGCTGGTGATGTGAGTGACTCTTCTTCTGCACCTCCATACACACATGTGCACATAATCACATACCAACATAAGTGTGTATGTTGTAGGACATGGAAGTGAGTCCCAATGAACTGATGAACATCCTAAACAGAATCATCTCTAAACGTTGGTATTCTCCTCTGAGCAAGCATGTGCAAACATTTATATCTTTATTTATATATATATATATATATATATATATATATATATATATATATATATATATATATATATATATACACACACACACACACACACACAAAAGGAGCCCTGACAAGTATTGAGGGCATTTACTGTATTTGTATTTCAGTAGGCGCCAAAATTTCTGAATTAAAAATATTTTTTTCAGTTGGTCCTATATAATAATCTAATTTTCTGAGATAACAATTTTGGGTTTTCATTGGCTGTAAGCCATAATCATCAACATTAACAGAAATAAACACTTGAAATACTGTAGATCACTCTGTTTGCCATGAGTCTATATAATGTATACATTTCACATTTTGTATTGAATTACTAAAAAAAATAAAAAATTTGATGTTCTTCTTTATTGAGATGCACCTGTGTGTGTATTTTTTTATTTGTGTGTATATATATACATGTGTGTGTGTGCGCGTGTGTGTGCCCCCTCTTCATAGATGCTGACCTGAAGACAGATGGCTTCTCTATTGAGTCCTGCAGAAGTATGGTAGCGGTCATGGATGTATCCTCAGACACACAAGCCCATGTTGGGTGTTTGTAGCCCCAGTACATGTGTAGTTGGTGGTATGGGGGACACTCCCCCTACAGGTGGAACCAAGAACAACATACGACCATGTTTGGTTTTAAATTCACATGGAAAATAGGGAGACGTTTCTATGGTCCGGACCCTGATATTAATGATGGATTGTGATGTGTTACTGCTGTTGTACCTTAATGCGGCTGTAAAGGGAGACAGCACAGGCAAACTGGGCTTTGATGAGTTCAAACACCTGTGGAACAATATTAAGAAATGGCAGGTGGGTTTTCAGGTAGAAAATGTGATTTACTGCGATCAATGTTTCTGAAATACATATTGATTTCACTTGCTTGTAGACACTGAGGTGTGTGTGTGTGTGTGTGTTTTATAAAAGGGGATCTATAAGCAGTTCGATGCAGATCACTCTGGAGTGATCGGAGCTGAGGAGCTACCCAGCGCCTTCCGAGCTGCAGGTAAAACGGGCCAGTGGCCCAGTAGACCTGGCACGTCGGCCCAGTAGACCTGGCCCAGTAGACCTGGCACGTCGGCCCAGTAGACCTGGCACGTCGGCCCAGTAGACCTGGCACGTCGGAGTTACTGGTGGTGTTCAGATGGTCTGATGAGGGTTCAGTGATCTCAGGCCGTGTGTTCAAATTCAATCACAACCTAAAAACTGCACCAAGCTTTTGCAGTTACAGGAAAATGTTAACACTTTCTACATCAGTGTTGCCTTGCTTTCAGAAACATTTATTAGGGGTGTGAAAAGCTAAAGTGTGTGTGTTCGGGTGTGTGTGTGTGTGTGTGTGTGTGTGTGTGTGCGCGCGCACGCAGGGTTTCCCCTGAACGATCAGCTCTTCCAGCTCATCATCCGCAGATACAGTGATGAGAACGGGAACATGGACTTTGATAATTACATTGGCTGCCTCGTGCGGCTGGATGCCATGTGCCGTGAGTTCATCTTCCTTTTGCCTTCCTGTGCTCACAGATCAACACTGTTAGAGGTGTATCATACTTATCACACACACCTCTGTTAGAGGTGTATCACACTGGCCACACACACCACTGTTAGAGGTGTATCACACTGGCCACACACACCACTGTTAGAGGTGTACCATACTGGCCACACACACCACTGTTAGAGGTGTATCACACTGGCCACACACACCACTGTTAGAGGTGTATCACACTGGCCACACACACCACTGTTAGAGGTGTATCACACTGGCCACACACACCACTGTTAGAGGTGTATCACACTGGCCACACACACCACTGTTAGTATGATCATTTATATGATTTTAATATTTTCATCACAACTTGAAGGTGGGAGGTGGGGTGATATTTTGCAGTTCCACTGAAATAATTTCCAGCTAATTCTGCCTCAGGTGCCTTCAAGACTCTGGATACAGACAACAATGGCACCATCAAGCTGAACATAAAAGAGGTATTTGAGCACAGCAGCTGTTCCTGCATGCTGCATCTGCTGGACTCCATGTGCTCATTTCACACACGTTATCTGTACGTCACATGACAATAACTCTGGTGGTGCTACAGGCGTTCGGTACAACACTGATGATCCAGCACGTTTCAACATAGAGTTGAGACTGTTGAGAACTTTGAACAAATGGTTGATATTTCATCCACTTTGTCACTGCATTGTTTTGTTCGAGTAGATTTAAAATCTGTCCACCAGGGGGCCACATCCTGTACAGACGTTCACTCCAACCAGTCAGGACCTGCTAGCCCAGTCCTGAGTAGTGATGCTGTTAGCATGTGGCTGTGTGCTGTTAGCATGTGGCTGTGTGCGTGTGTTGACTGTGTTCTCTGTGTAACTGTTGCAGTGGCTGCAGTTGACCATGTACTCCTGAGCCTCATCTGGAGATGACATCAAACCTTGATATCTATCCTGTTAACCCTGCTAGCCTATTAACTCCGCACACCACAGAGAAGCCAAACTGCCTGTTACCTCCACATATTCCCTATAACCCACAGCCCTTTAAACATGCCACACACAATTTATACAAAGAACAGGGCCGGGCTTACTAAAAAGTGCCTAGTCAATTATTATAGGCCAGATCTGTGTTTTATGTAGGCATAGCTTAAGCATATGCAACATTGCTTAGATACAGAGTGCTATTACTGCATGAAGTCCATAGAGGGCGCCAAATATATACTGAAAGGAAGAACTGAATCGTTGTGTTCAGTGTCATTTTATATTAAATAAAGACCTTGTGTGTCATTATTTGTGTGTTTCTTATGGAAAAATAAAGATTGACACATCTATGTACGAATGTCATGTCATGAATGTTTTATTTGTTTGTTTTATTTATAGACTACAATTTAGAAATATAGATTTGAGTGGTGATACGCCTCTTACATAGAGTGGGATAAATTAAGCAGTTTTAATCAGTTTAATGATGACACGTATGTCAAATTTTCCAAGCCAGCTCTAGCTAAGCGTCTGAGGCGCACAACAGCGCCACACATCATGGTGTGCAGTAAGTGCAGAGCTTGTCTGCCACGGAGGAGGAGATGAGCTCTACTGAGTTTGCGCAGCACTGCCTGTTTCCTACGAAGTTTCTGGCTTTCTGGACATTACGACAAATACTTATTATATATCCCGCTTTTTGAGGTAATTTGAAATGCATCCTTTTTGTGCTGGTTATTAAGTGTTCAAGTGTCATGTAGGCGAACTAACCACGATTTGTCGTGTGCTTTGTAATCAGCGCATACGCCAGGTTTGTGGCTAGTGTGTGTAGCTGTTAGCTGGACAACGTTAGCTATTGTTAAGATGGGACTCTGCTCTTAAATCCGAGGAGCCGGATTGGTCTGTGTTCAGACTGCCGATTCTGATCAAATGAAAAATATCCAGCTAACGCGGATATGTTCTTGTGGGTGATAATTAGCTAAGCAGACACATTTTGGATATATTTTCTAGCTGCCCATCTCATTTCAGGCTAAGCACGATGGCGCTGGTTCACAGGGAGGGCGGCGTGTCTGTTTAATCACACCCGCAGTAGAACTGATTTACCCTAACCTTAGTTTTACCCTAACCTTAGATTTACCCTAACCCTAGATTTACCCTAACCATAGATTTACCCTAACCCTAGATTTACCCTAACCCTAACCCTAGATTTACCCTAATCGTGATTAATCACACCCGCAGCAGAATTGATCGCTTAATTAATGAAGTCCCAAACCCTGGTTCATCTAGATTTAGTTCTTGCTATATTATTTTACTTTGTCTGTAGTTATAGAGGCAGCATGGTGGTGTGGTGGTTAGCACTGTGAATGTAGTTATAGAGGCAGCATGGTGGTGTGGTGGTTAGCACTGTGAATGTAGTTATAGAGGCAGCATGGTGGTGTGGTGGTTAGCACTGTGAATGTAGTTATAGAGGCAGCATGGTGGTGTGGTGGTTAGCACTGTTAATAATGAATGAATGTAGTTATAGAATGCTTCTGAACTGATTAATTGAAAACTTTTTTCTATCACATTTTATTTCAAGAGTTCTGTTTTGCTTCACACCTTCAATTCACCTTTACTGGGCCTAAACTCATAATATAGTTACAAGTGTAAAGTTGAGTTTTTCTAAACATTAATATTAGTAAGGTTTTATTTGCAACTATCTGTGATTTTTTTTATTTTTTATTCATTCATTTCTAGTTAACTAGCTTTACTTTTTGCTGCATGTCTGTTTGTGTCATTTAAAGGTCAGCCAGGCAGAGGTGCAGTAAAGTATCTTACATGTACATCCTGTGTGCACTGACACTAACCCCTTAACCCAGATAGTTTCAGCCCTTTAGACCCACCAGACGGTTCCACATGTTTGCTATAACCTCTTATGTTGGGAACTGCACAGTGATGGATGCGTATGTGATAACTCACACATCACATCCACACAGGTAGCTAACGTTAGCGAACTCAGTGGGACTCCCAAGCAGAAGAACAATGTCGTCGACATCTTCGTTGTATCTCAGCCAGGACAGCTCGGTTCGTTACAAAAAACGGAAGGCCAACTTCACATTCAGCGAGGTCCATATTCTACTTGACGAGGTCCGGAAGAACCGACACATTGTTGTGGGTGAGTGTTTAACCCAAACCCTATACATGGGTGTGTTGTCATGTCAACGCAAGTTTGCAAAAACTTCCAGAGTTATCCATGGTATTTGGACCTGCACTAACAAAAATAGTGCAAAAGGTAAAATATCAAGTGTTTCTACTTGTGTGTTTAGGTAAATTCAACTCTGGAGTCCCGACAGAGTTAAAGAGGAGGAAGTGGGCACAGATCACTGAACGCGTTAACGAAATCGGCGAGTGCGACCGCGAGGTCACAGAGGTCATAAAGAAATGGTCTGACCTAAAATGTGACACTAAGCGTAAAATAGCGGCGCTGCATTGCGGAAACGTTGTTCCGCATTCCTCACTATCCCAGCCTGAACTGTCGCCAACGGAATGTATCGTGGAATCCATCTTGGAGCTGGACAGGAAGCCATGGGAAGCAGTGAACGCCACTCGCTGCCGTAGTCGGAGTGACGACCAGGATGGAGGAGCAGGAGATGACGACGACGACGGCGGGTTTTTGGGCATGGGCTCCGTTCACAGCTCCCCCGGCCTGGGCGTGGAGGCGAGGCCAGCACCATCTGGTACGGAGACTGCTGTAGGTGCTTTTGGGGTTCATTATGACCTCAATAATATTGCAGGTGAGGTCACCACGGTCCTCCAATGATGAATGATGGCTCACGTACTCAACAGGTCAAAATCAGCTCAGAGTGGTGGAAGCGTTTCGGCATCCAAACATAGATGTTTAAGCATGCATAAGAGAATATTTCAGTTCTTAAAACCACAAATTGATAACTAGCTAGTTATCAACCCAAAGAAAATTAAAACCTTGATATGTTTAATCATACAAACATATATGTTTGAGCCTGCATTGGAAGGTACTTCAGTTATCAAAGCTGATTTTAATAGATTGAAAACCTAGATGTTTTCTTAAGTGACAATCACTTGCCCTTCTGTGGTGAAGAAGCTAATGTTATCTGTAGTAGCTAGCTACTTGATTTTGATCTTAACATTAACACACAAGTTAAAACAGTGCAGGTATATGTTTGAGCCTGCATAGGATGTTTGTCTAGACCGTCAGTTTCTTCAGTTTCTTCTTCAGTGGTAGACATGCTAGCGTTAGTTAGGAAGCTCAAGTTTGCTACCTATAGAATGGATTTGTCTTAGCAACCAAACTAGTTAGCCTACTTATAAGGTATGACCTGACAGATGCATCTTATGTTATAGATTTATATGACAATACAAATTGTCATATAAAAAGTTTTTTAAATAAAATGAACCTCCATGTAAATAAATTAGTTTGTCGTGGTATTTAGATATATAGCTAGCTAGTTTCTTAGTTTGCCAGGAGCTATCTTGTACTAGCTAGCATACTTTCCTATACTAGCTAGCTAGCCTTTAAGCTTAACAGCACATATTAAACTTGCTAGCTCAATTTCAAGCATTCAGTGAAAGATGATCTAGCTTTAATCAAAGTGGGTAAAACCACAGAGCTATAGCATGTAGGGATGGCTCAACACCAGTTTTTCTGATACCTGTCCGATATTGATATCCTGGATTTGAATGTTGCATGATCTTAATACTGATCTGCCCCCTTATTGTGGGTACAGTAACTTTTAACTGCCCCCTTATTGTGGTTACAGTAACATGAACTGCCCCCTTATTGTGGTTACAGTAACATTAACTGCTGTGTTTTTTAGATGCTGACCCTCGTTTGCCGGACTCAGATGACGATCGCCATGACATCTATCCTCCCTCATCCCTGTCATCTGTAAACAACTCCTACTCAGAAGACAACGTCACTCTTACCAGCAATAACGTAAAGCATGCTGCCTCCTCCGTTAACCACGCCCACATGCAGCTGACTCCTCCCACCACAGACGCTGAGTCTGATGGCACACGAGAGCAGTTAGCGCAGAGCGCTAGCCTCAGTGTGCAGGAGCAGCATGCCACCAACGCCCTGCTGGCCACAGTCTCGCGCTCCCTGGAGCTGCTGGCCGAGTCTGCGCAGCAGCTGGCTGAGACGCAGCAGGAGTTTGTGCGCGAGTCTTTGCGCCTGCAGCGCGAGACCGTGCAGGTTCTGCGGGACTTCGCCACCGGAGCACTGACGCTGCTGCATGACAGAGCCAATGGCAAGCCACCGCTGCTTTAGGACACGCCTCCACGCTGGACGCCACGCCTCCACGCTGGACGCCACGCCTCCACGCTGGACGCCAGGCAGGACAGCTAGCACAGCCTGCTAGGACAGCCTGCTAGCACAGCCTGCTAGGACAGCCTGCTAGCACAGCCTTGCTCCGAGATGCGCTGGTTCAGTTGGAGAACGGATGTGTGTGTGGACGTGGGCTGGTGGCCGATTCTGTCTGATACTGTGACCTGCCGACAGACATCAGTGTGGTAAACATTGTCAACCACATTTAAATGCTTTCTTGAGCCCTTTTGCTCCGTCTGGACCACATACACAGACCGCACACGCCTCACCTGAACAGGTGTTTTTTCATATCGAGATCAGCTTGCCGTGTCCTTGGTAACGTGTCCTTTTTCATTCTGCACCCATGATGATGACCTGGAGTGGAACTGAGATCCAGGTTAGCTGCTGATGTCCCACTGTCATTAAGTCATATGCACATTCATCCTTGTCAAAAGTATCATAGGAAGAAAATCACTTCTAGAGTTACACCAACACTTAATGGACTGGTACATGCAAACATACACAACATAGAAAATAGCAGAGAAAAGCTTGTTGGAATTAACATTTATTGGTGCAAGACTAACCAGACTTTTAAGCCCCTCCCCTCTCCTCCCCTTGCCCCTCCCCCTATAGCCACGCCTACCCTGAGAGGCTGCTCACTACAACCTCATTACAGAGGGCTGTTTACAGCTAATATTGTTTAAATTTGGTAAATGCTTAATCTCACATTTTTCATTTCATTGCTCATTTATTTACAAAAAATAATTTCCCCACATCTCCTGTTTTTTTAAGTAAAAAATCGTTTTTCTTAAATCTTTGCACAGATAAAAGAGGTGTGTGTGTGTTGGTGTGAGGAAGTCTGTTCAGGTGGTTTGACTCTGTGGCTCTATGTGAGTGTGTACTGCACGAAGCTGGAAACTGCCTGTCATTACGTGGGGATTTATGATGCTTTATAATGCAAATGTTCTTAATTCACAGGGCTCTGAATGTTCTGGAAAACACAGTAAACTGGTTCCTGAGCTGTAAATCATCTCTGAAATGTAGATTACTGTCTGTATCCCTAATCTGGCGGTTTATCTACTGATGGATTTTTACTTTATTCATTCATAACGTCATTAAATTAAGTTTGTTTTTTTATGTGGTCTCATGGAAATGTTTTTATTCTGGTTTGGTATTTTATTGTGTGTGTGCTTCCATGTACAGTAAGACTATAGGATTATTAAATGTGTAAAATAAAGTCTTTGATAATCTGCTGGCCTTAAGTATCGTCTTATTCTTGGACTGTGAGTTTTGTTTAGTGTCTCACCCACATGTCCACTAGGGGGCATTAGAGTTCCTAAGATATACAGTTGGAAGCTTTGACAGCATACCGTGTGTTAACTGTTAGGGTTATAGAAATAGGGTAACCCATTTCTGAAAGAATATTTTACAGTGGTCTTCAAGTGAGAACCATCATTGAACAATATTCAGGTTTTTGCTGAACTTGATTCTGGACTCTTATTAACAGGGACTTCCTCAGATAGTCCAAGAAACATGTCTGAAGAAAATTTGTTGAATAGAAATGTTTGTTTTTATGGAATGTGTTACCAGATCCCCAAATAAACAGGACTGCAGAAATGCAGCTGGTCCTGCAACATGTCACAGCGAGATGTTTTTGAGGAACATCTACCGCCCAAATCGACGACAGCACAAAGGGTCAGAGAGATGATGTGAAGTGAAGTGAGAGGACTGCAGGTATTTCTTCATATATGGGGTGTGTGTGTGAAATGTTCTTCATATATGGGGGGTGTGTGTGAAATGTTCTTCATATATGTGTGTGAAATATTCAGAATATTTTCAGAAAAATTATTTTGTGTGTTTATGTGCGTATCTTATGGAGAGCATGTGAAGGCAGATGGGTTAAAACTAATAAGACAAATGGGGCAATCCCACTGAGGTTTAGTTTAGTGTGTGTGTGTATCCTGATGTATAACTGTGCCTGTGGGAGCTTGTGTGCGTGTGTGTGAAGACAGCTGGTTGTTTTGTTGTCTGGTTAAGGGTTAGAGGTCTCTAAGATCTGCATTGTGTCTGAGTGATCACTGGTTTATAATATATTCGTTCACGCAGTCTTAAAGCAGCGGGCACGCAGGTGCCCTCGTGGACATGAAATGTAACCTGATTATCAAACGTACTGTGATTATGAATCATACTGTGATTATGAGCTGTGTTGTGATTTAAACGTACTGTGAGTGAGTCATTGTTAGAATCCTCATGTGCTGAAGTGTGTGAAGTATTGATCCACTGAACCCTGTCGGTGTCCTGTGACCTTACCTGTGACCTTACCTGTGACCTTACGTGTGACCTACTCTACCTGTGGGAGCGGTCTATAAACTGAGCCATACATTAAAGGGCCTATTATGTGTACTTCTGTGTGTACCCCACAGCAAAGGTCTAGATGTCTAGATCTCTCTCTAGATCTCCAGATCTCTCTCTATATCTCTATATCTCTATAGATTTCTTTCTCTTCTATCTCAGAAACCTGGGTGTGTTCCTGCCATTCTCTGCACATGGAGATGCTCTTGTATTATATCAGACAGATTGAACCTTTTATTTCCATAGACTATCCAGCTGTTTGTCCAGTCCCTCATCCCATCAGAACCGTATCCCTCATCCCATCAGAACCGTATCCCTCATCCCGTCAGAACCGTATCCCTCATCCCGTCAGAACCGTATCCCTCATCCCGTCAGAACCGTATCCCTCATCCCGCCAGGACTAAATGGGCATGATTATTATGTTGCATTAGGTACTTCTTTCTCCACGCATCAAAAAATAACATGTGGCGTCCCCCAAGGATCAATTCTTGGGCCTTTACTGTTCAACCTATATATGCTTCCGTTACCACATATCATTAACCAACATGGTATTGGTTATCATCAATGTGCAGATTACACTCAACTTTACATTTCTCTAGAACCTAAAGCCCTAAAATCAATTTGCTCACTGTGTGAGTGCGTAGGTGATATACAGACATGGATGTGTTTGCAGTTAAATAAAGAGAAGACCGAGGTTCTTGTTCTTCGTTACTTAAATCAAATTAATCTGAAGGCCAAACAATGTGTTAAGAACTTGGGTGTCACTTTAGATAATGAGCTCAGCTTTTTCACCTTCGAGGTCTGAGACGTGCTCTCTGCTGCTGGTAGTGAGGAACGTGTCTGCATTCATCACACCCAGGCTACATTACTGTACCGCTGTTCTATCTGCTCTCCCAGCTCCACTTCACACCTACAGTGAGTCCAGGACGCTGCTGCAAGGGTCCAGACCCACAGGAGAAAGAGGATCATATTACACCTGCACTTCCCTCACTGCACTGGTCACCTGGCAGGGTTAGATTTGAAGGTTCTGGTGATGGTTTTTAAATGTCTTCATGTTCTTGTTCCTCTTTACCTCAGTGAAATGATGGCTAGATATTTTCTAGTCAGGTCTCTCAGGTCTTCAAACAGCAATCTACTGGTGATCCCTAAAACCCAGTTAAAGATTGGAGAGGGAGCTTTTAGCCACTATGGCACAAAGCTAGCTAATTGTACATAGCAAATTGTACAAAGCAATTTTACAAAAGAAAATTGTATTGTCAGTTTTTAAGTAGCTGCCCTGTGTATGTGTGTGTGTTTGTGTGTGGTGTGTGTGCATGTGTGGTGTGTGTGTGTGTGTGATGTGTGTGTGTGAAGGGTCTGGGATCAGCTTCAGGTGTTTGACCACCTTCACTGTGCATGTGCACACACGGATGCTGTCGCGGTGTTCGTATGTTCAGATTGACCAAATAATCACCAAACAGAACAAAAGGCAGAATTAGGAGCTACAGAGGGAAGGAGAGGGCAAAGGAGAGAGAAAGACAGAGTCAGAATTAGGAGGGCAGGGTAGAAAATTATTGATTGCCCCTCTCCTCCCCCTCCCATGTGTTGCTCTAGTGACCCCCTGGCCTCTCCTTCCTCCCCTCTGTTGCTCTGGTGACCTCCTGACCTCTGCTTTCTCCTAAACCTACTGCTTCTCTCCTTCTGTCTTTCATCTTACATCTGTCACTCTGGAGGATAGCAGCATCTTTAGCCCCGCCCCCCCGCAGAAAGCTCCTCCTTCTGTTTCTTTGCATTGAGGTTCCTGAATTCTCACCACTCTCTTCCTCAGCTGCTCTACAGCATGTACAGAACCTTTTCAAATGTTCCACAGAATTACATTTAATTTCCAAAGCTTTTAATAGAGTTCAGGTGTTGCTAACAGGTGTGTAGAATTAAGCAGATATCTCCTTAGACAATAGAATGAGTCATACTGAATAGTGAACACAGAGGCAGCGTGGTGCTGTGTATGATGCATCAGAGGCAGATGTGCCAACAGTAAAGTTTGGTTAATGCAGCATACATACACATACTGGATACTTTATATCTTCTCCACATAAATGCAGAATGGACACACACACACACACACACCTGGGACTCAGCGCAGCTGCTGAGGCGAGTTCATTGTGTGAACACACACACACACTCAAAGAGACTAAACACACCGTCTGGCCCTGTTCCCTCTTTAGGCAGTTTGATTATGAGGCCTGAGCTCCCCTGGGGCCAGCAAGCCCTGTGTGTGTGTGTGTGTGTGTGTGTGTGTGTGTGTGTGTGTGATCTTGCAGACATTGTTACGGTGTCCAGATGGACCATTTATGTGTCTGAAGAATTTGGAGATAAAATGGTAGAGGTTTACATGTGTGGAATGTGTGTGTAAGGATGTTGGGGTGAGAATCATATACAGAGTCTTTTAGGAAAGTGGTAATGTACAATATTGTATGTGTGTGTGTGTTGTCTTTGTATCTGTGAGTGTGTGTTTTTGTGTGTTTGTGTCTGTCCATATCCAAAGGGAGTTAGTCTGTAGGTGTGGTGTGTGCGTGTGTGGTGTGTGCGTGTGTGTGTGTGTGTGTGTGTGCGTGCATGTGTGTGTGTGTTGTGTGTGTGCATGTGTGCATTTAGGGATGGCACCTATAGAAAAGAATCCATATGAAGGCATGAGTGGGGTTAGGGAATGTGGGGGGGACAGAGTCGTGTGTGCAGAGGGTGTTTATACTACAGGTTATAGGTATCTGTGTTTGCATTATCAAATCAAACTAGTATAAGTGTGACACAGTAAGAACCAGGGTATTGTTCCATACCCAGAATTCCCAGAGACAACCTCATTCAACCTCAGAGCCTCATTCTCCCTCCCCTCGTTACACATACACCTGTATGTCCCTCCCCTCGTTACACATACACCTGTGTGTCCCTCCCCTCGTTACACATACACCTGTGTGTCCCTCACTTATCTACAGGGTTTTTTTACCTCTTTTGTTCCTCTCCTGATTTGCCCCTTTACCCTGCTCTGTCCTCTGTCTTGTGTGTGTGTGTGTGTGTGTGTTGCACTGTGGTTCTCATGCTCCTATCGTGTTCATGTTCTCCCTCCCACCCCCTTCAAATCAGAAATCAGAGTCACTACCCATCTGGGTAACCACCACCATAACCCATCTGGGTAACCACCACCATAACCCGTCTGGGTAACCACCACCATAACCCATCTGGGTAACCACCACCATAACCCATCTGGGTAACCACCACCATAACCCGTCTGGGTAACCACCACCATAACCCGTCTGGGTAACCACCACCATAACCCGTCTGAGTAACCACCACCATAACCCATCTGGGTAACCACCACCATAACCCATCTGGGTAACCACCACCATAACCCATCTGGGTAACCACCACCATAACCCATCTGGGTAACCACCACCATAACCCGTCTGGGTAACCACCACCATAACCCGTCTGGGTAACCACCACCATAACCCATCTGGGTAACCACCACCATAACCCATCTGGGTAACCACCACCATAACCCGTCTGGGTAACCACCACCATAACCCATCTGGGTAACCACCACCATAACCCATCTGGGTAACCACCACCATAACCCATCTGGGTAACCACCACCATAACCCATCTGGGTAACCACCACCATAACCCATCTGGGTAACCACCACCATAACCCGTCTGGGTAACCACCACCATAACCCGTCTGGGTAACCACCACCATAACCCATCTGGGTAACCACCACCATAACCCATCTGGGTAACCACCACCATAACCCGTCTGGGTAACCACCACCATAACCCGTCTGGGTAACCACCACCATAACCCGTCTGGGTAACCACCACCATAACCCATCTGGGTACCACCACCATAACCCATCTGGGTAACCACCACCATAACCCGTCTGGGTAACCACCACCATAACCCATCTGGGTAACCACCACCATAACCCATCTGGGTAACCACCACCATAACCCATCTGGGTAACCACCACCATAACCCATCTGGGTAACCACCACCATAACCCATCTGGGTAACCACCACCATAACCCGTCTGGGTAACCACCACCATAACCCGTCTGGGTAACCACCACCATAACCCATCTGGGTAACCACCACCATAACCCATCTGGGTAACCACCACCATAACCCGTCTGGGTAACCACCACCATAACCCGTCTGGGTAACCACCACCATAACCCGTCTGCTCCTCTCTCAAGCACACACACACTTCACCTTACCACACATAAAACAGTGTTTAGCTCGTCTTTAACTAACACACCAGTAGTACTCTGCAGTGAAAGTGAAGACTGCTTTAGAGACACCTGCAAATACACTGATTTCCAAACTATGAAAAGAGTTCTAATCTTCATTAGTGAACTACAGGAAATTTCTAAACATTGTTGGGGGGTGAGTTGTGTGTCTTCCCCTCTACAATAGGTCAGTTTTCAACTCTGTCCTGCTGTCTGTCTAACCTTAATGCTAATCCTAAACCCTAACCCTAAACCCTAACCCCAACCCTAACCCTAGGCCACATTCTGTGAGCAAATGAAAAGGCACTTTTGTAAGTTGCCCTGGATAAGAGTGTCTGCTAAATTTTGTAAATGTAACTGTGTTTGTAGAGCTCTATGACTAATCCTCCAGAGACATGCTTCACTCATTACAGTAACCAGATACCTGAAATTACATGAGAGTAAAATAAAATGACCTAGAAAAGTTCAGGAAACTGAATCTACAGCGCTGTCTAAGACATGTTAATAACCAGTTTAATAACCAGTTGTGCATCCACGACTGTGTGAGTTCTCTCCACTGAACATGTTCGGACTTTATCGTAAATTATTCATCCTAATCTGAAATGTGGCATTAGTGAACCCAACATGTACAGTGCACAACACATGTACACTGCATGTAGTTACAAGACACATCTGAAGGGTTTAGATTAGGGTTAGTGTTGGAATAATCCACACTAGTGTTTTAGAAATCTCTATGTGGATTTTAATCATAAGCAAATTAGTCCATAGCGTCTTGTAATATATGATTTATAAGTAGTGATCTATGAGTTCCATTATTGATGATGAACCTACTCAGATTTTGGCTGCTTTAAAAGACGTCTGATTTAGTGATATAGCCCCTCCGTATCTAACGCTGAACACAATTAATTCAGGATTCACGCAGGCGCTGCTAAGATGCGGGAAGCTGATATTAGCGGATCTGCGCGCCAGGACAGATGCGGACTGCACGGCGCCGTTCGCTACCGCTGCCGCGCTGGAGGGAAGCGGACAATAGCTGACCATGTGCTGCCCATTACCATACAGCTGTGCGCGTGGACCTTGACAAAGGCCTCGTGATGATGTAGCCCTCCACCCAGCGACCCCCAGCAGGCCGCAGTCTGCACTTCTCAACCCCCACCCTCGCCACCCCCTCCCCACGAAAAAAGGACCTAACAAAAGAGAAGCCCACACACGCGCGCACACACATAGTGTGTGCAAATGACACAAAGAACTGCTTCTGGAAACCTGTCCACGCCGGCGTGGCCGCACGCGCCAAGGTAATTACTCGAACCACGAAAGAGGCGGAGACGCCTGCACGCCTCGCGCCCTAAACACCACCACGCACCCGCGCGCTCGCTCTCTTCACAGTTGATCTTCTGGTTAGAGAACAGGACCGTCTAAAGAAAGCGAACTTCTGAGAGCAGTAATTATTATAGTGCTGTCGTTAAATCCCTTAGAGACGTGAACATTTAAACCACATGCTTTTAGCTTATCGATTATACTGATAACTGATTATTAACACAATGAGTATGAAACGGTAACAGAATGAAATCACGCTAGTTTTCAGTAAATTACAAAGGCGTATACGATTTTGTTGAATAAACAGTTTTAGATACAAAAGTACCACAAAATACTCGTGAAAGGCCGAAATTTTAAAATAACATTCCGTCTTTCTGTGCTCACAACAAAGCTTAAGCAGACCACCGCACACTTGTTTTAAACTCTTTTCACGTTCTTCCATTGCTGTCTAACCTGTTTGTTTATAGGCACCATTACTGGAAACCAAGTCAACAGGAACTTTCATGTTTACATTAAAATGTGTTTACAATTTATTTATGTTATTGTACGTTTCTTTTTGTTATTAACTTTTGCCGTTCTTTGTAACCCGTGTCCGTGCACCAGAAGCGCTCCCAGGGCGTTGACTTGTGCTGATACGAAAAATAAGAGACGTACTTTAACTAAACGTTAACATCATGAACACGGAGTTCGGCTGGCCGTACCCCAGTTTACTCCCTGTGTTTTTCCGAGTCCCCTGTCGCCCCCCGCCGATGACGTCATATCAGGGGGGCCAAGGCGTACATAACCCTGTCCCACCGGGGACATGAACGAAGACGCAGAAGCAAAACGAATACGAGAAAGAACAAAAGCCAGTGGAAAGACACGTCAGGATAAGAGCCTCTGAGCCTGGACTGGAGCTACATGGGTGTTCGGAAGACGTTTTAACTTCATCTCTTAAATTGGCGGGTTCAGTTGAGTCTTAAATTAAAACGTGGTGAGGTTCGGAACGGATGCGGACACCTGCTCGCGCTGGCTAAGTTTTTGGATCACCCCAGAGCGACATGGCGCGTCTACCCCTCTGTCTCCTAACTCTGTCGCTGCTGCACGTGGTTAGTTTTTAGGCATATTCTCTCTGTAGGCGCGGGGTTTATTCTAAAGTTCAGGTCTTTTTTCAAATAGCCGACTTAGTCATAGTGTTAGGTATAGGGTTATAGGTTTAGGGTTTAGTCATAAACCCTAAACCCTAAAGACGAAGGTCTACAGCAAGCGCCACTCAAGTAGCATTGCTGATGCTTCTGCTTAATCCCACCAGACTCTAGCGGTTTTTCTAGAACATATCAAACATGACGGGGCTAGTTCATATATTGTATATGCTGTACTGGCATATATACGTGGGGTTGATCTTCATTAGTGTACTAGGGTCAGTATCCGTCTCTGTCCAGTCGGATTAACCCGCTGTTCTTTCTGTCCGCTATGCAGGTCGCTTCCTCAGGTGTCTTTGAGCTTAAAGTTCACTCGTTCAGTACGACGCGCCGGTTCTGCAGGAGGGCTCGAGACTGCAACATCTTTTTCAGAATTTGCCTCAAGCATTCCGAAGACGTTATCTCCGCCGAGCCTCCGTGCACTTTCGGAACCGGACAAACGGGCGTGCTCCACGCCGACCAAAGTTCTATTGCCAACAGCGGCGCCGTCAGAGTGCCGTTTCATTTTAAGTGGCCGGTAAAGTAGACAAAAATTATAGAATTAGTATTAATTAATTAGTATTAACACAAGTTCAGCGCATTTATATTGTTAATATTTCCACAGGTCTAGCGAACACATTATTTATAGCGTTAATTATAGTGTATTATAAATGTAACTCTATGTACGTTTAGTTAATGACGTGAGTTGTGAGAATAGTAGGCTAACTGAATCTTTTTAAACTGATTGTTGTTTTGTCTTCACAGGGAACCTTTTCTCTGGTCATTGAAGCATGGAATGCAGAATCGCCGAAAGATCACGCGGACCACACAGGTCTGTGTTACAAGCGCCACATTACCGGTTCGCGTCCCAGATGAGGCGAGACATTAAAAAAACACACAAGGAGAAAGTCGCCCCCGCCGGTCTATGTGTTCAACACGGTTCCTCAAAAATAATCATTACAATACGATTTAAGGGTGGTTTCATTTTGCAAAGATGCATACAATATTATATAAGACTTAAATA
Source organism: Brachyhypopomus occidentalis (assembly GCA_020368025.1). NCBI lineage: Eukaryota > Metazoa > Chordata > Actinopteri > Gymnotiformes > Hypopomidae > Brachyhypopomus > Brachyhypopomus occidentalis. Next base: position 97,753 of record JAGXOD010001395.1, on the reverse strand, counting down.
CGATCTGCTATACATTCTCGTCTGGCTTACATGCATTGATAATTATAGGCTGACATGATATTTGTGGCATCATCTGTGCGCTGCTTACAGAGAACCTGAACAATCTGATCAGTCGTTTAGCGACGCGGCGCCGTTTGGCGGTTGGAGAGGACTGGTCTCAGGACGTGCACTTCGGCGAAAACAGTGAACTGCGCTATTCGTACCACGTGTTCTGCGACGAGTTTTACTACGGTGACGCGTGTTCGGATTACTGCCGCCCACGCGACGACACACTGGGACACTACACGTGCGACGAAAACGGCAATAAACAGTGTCTGGAGGGGTGGCACGGAAACTACTGCTCCGACCGTAAGTGTCTCATATATATGAGTATATATGTGAATATGAGTCTGTGTGTGGATATGTTTATATACATGCATGTGTGTGGTGTCCTGTATGTATGCTGAGTGAGTGTGTGTATGAGTCAGTGTGTGTATGTTGAGTTTGAGCTGCAGGAATAAATCAGATCTCCCTGAGTGAATATTAGCGTCTATAGTATGAAGTAAATATGCGCATGTGTATGTATGTGTATGTGTGTTTGTGTGAGTGTGTGCATGTGTGAGTGTGTCCGTGCGAGTGTGTGTGTGTGAAGGAAGCTAAGCTTCTGAGCTTTTTCAGTTCTTTTGTTCATGTGAACAGCAGAGGCCCAGAGCAGAGCAGTGTTCATCAGACCCATGCTAGGGTGTGTGTGTGTGTGTGTGTGTGTGTGTGTTTTTGTACTAAACCTAACCCTAGAGACTCACTGTGTGAGTGTATGTGTTTGTACTAAACCTAACCCTAGAGACTCACTGTGTGTGTGTGTGTGTGTGTACTAAACCTAACCCTAGAGACTGTGTGTGTGTTTGTACTAAACCTAACCCTAGAGACGCACTGTGTGTGTGTATGTGTGTACTAAACCTAACCCTAGAGACGCACTGTGTGTGTGTTTGTACTAAACCTAACCCTAGAGACGAACTGTGTGTATGTGTGTACTAAACTCTGTGTGTGTACAGGCAGCACAATCACACACACAAAAGATCACATCTTACGTTAGCTCACCAGCTGCCATCCTGTCTCCTATTCATCTGTCCGTGTGCAGGAGGGCGTGACAGACGTGTGTGTGCGTGTGTGTGTGTGTGTGTGTAACCCCTCTCTGTCTCCCCTCCCACAGCCATCTGCTCGGCTGACTGCAGCGATCGCCATGGTTACTGCGAGGCCCCAGGGGAGTGTAAGTGTCGTCTGGGCTGGCAGGGTGTGTCCTGCAGTGAGTGTGTGAGACACCCGGGGTGTCTGCACGGCACCTGCCACCAGCCATGGCAGTGTGTGTGCGCAGAGGGATGGGGGGGCCTCTTCTGCAACCAGGACCTCAACTACTGCACCAACCACCGGCCGTGTGCTAACGGAGCCGCCTGCACCAACACGGGGCAGGGCAGCTACACCTGCACCTGCAAACCCGGATACAGCGGCACCAACTGTGAGCTCGAGATCAACGAGTGCGACTGCAACCCTTGCAAGAACGGAGGCAGCTGCAACGTGAGCTCATCTCATCTAATTTTTCATCAATTTCTAATTGATTTCTAATTAATCTAATTAATCGGCAGGCTCATTAATGTAATTATTCATCAGTCTCATTATTCCAGTTAATCAGTGATCTCATTAATATAATTATTCATCAGTCTCATTATTCCAGTTAATCAGTGATCTCATTAATATAATTATTCATCAGTGTCATTCTGGATGAATGTAACACCTAAGCAGCTAGAATACTTTTGTAAGTCGCTCTGGATAAGAGCGTCTGCTAAATGCCGTAAATGTAAATGTAAATGAATACTACGATACTAAGACTGGAAAATACTGAATAGATTATTCTAAACTTGAACACAGCATTGGTAAAACATCACTGTCACTCCCAAACACACACTAACTGACCTTTTTTCCCAAACACACACTAACTCACCCTCACTCCCAAACACACACTAACTCACCCCCTACAATAATAACGCGCACTTCAACACATAGTAACCTAACCCCTGCAGTAATGGAGGTAGCTGTAGTGTAAGTCTGCAGGAAAACTCAAGGAAAGAGACAAAGATTCTTCTAATACATCCTAACTTCAATGCTTACCCCCTAACACATCTTATTCTACTGGTGGTTATGCAGTAAAGAGGCCCCGCCCCTCTGTCATTCTACTGGTGATTATGCAGTAACGAGGCCCCGCCCTTCTGTCATTCTACTGGTGATTATGCAGTAATGAGGCCCCGCCCCTCTGTTGTTGTAGGATCTGGAGAACGATTACTCCTGCACCTGCCCCCAGGGCTTCTATGGGAAGAACTGTGAGATCGTGGCAATGACATGCGCTGATGACCCCTGCTTTAACGGTGGCTCGTGTGAGGGGCGCTCCACCGGGGGCTACGCCTGCCGCTGCCCCGCGGCCTACACCGGCTCCAACTGTGAGAAGAGACTGGATCGCTGTAGCCACAAACCGTGTGCCAATGGTGAGTGCGTGTATGCTGAACCCTAATCCAGGCACACATTACTGTAGAGGGTCTCAATTTAAAACTACTACAGTTATTCTAATTATCTACAGAGGTAAATGCTTATAACCAGACTACCTGTATGTACTCGTTCACCAGGTCCATGTCCTACACTGTACTGGCCGTCAGAGGCCCCACCCACTTCTGCCCAGTGCAGACGGGTGTTGTTCTCTCAGCTGTGCTGTTTCCAGTCGCCTCGTTTATTACTGACCTGCTTAAAAGAAGTGCATCTAATATCTGACTTTGATGTTTGGATTACTGACATTGGGGCAGTCATGGTCTGGTGGTTAGGGAACCAGTCTTGTGACCGGAGGGTCGTGGGTTCGATTCCCAGGCCTGAGGCCATGACTGAGGTGCCCTTGAGCAAGGCACCTAACCCCAACTGCTCCCCGGGTGCCGGGCTAGGGCTGCCCGCTGCTCTGGGCACGTGTGCACCACAGCCCCCTAGTTATCACTAGTGTGTGTGTGTGTGTGTGTGTGTGTGTGTGTGTGTGTGTGTGTGTGTGTGTGTGTGACTGCACAGATGGGTAAATGCGGAGGACAAATTTCGATTGGGGTGAAAATCACAATTGACAATGTGGCTTGACTTAACTGACTTTGATGTCTGGATTACTGACATTAACTGATGTATATATCACTGACATTGATAGGACCAAATAAAGTGATCTGATGAAAGCACATGTAGTATATACCTAAAGTAAGCCAATCACTCTAGGCATGTGTGTACTCACAGCCCACTAGTGTGTGTGTGTGTTCTGTTTGTAAGCATATACAACATTCAAGCTCTGTCATAACCCATAATGCAACACCAAGTGTAAGTGCAGAGGGGTCATGACATGCTGCTGGCTACTAGTATTAACCTGCTGTGCTGAAGCCACCTAGTGGCCAATGCTTGTACTGTCTGCTTAGTGCTTAAATCTTGTTCTAACAGGTTTTTGCTCTGGTCCCCTGTAGGCGGTGAGTGTGTTGATCTGGGTTCTGGTGTCCTGTGTCGCTGTCGCCCTGGTTTCGTGGGTCCTCGCTGCGTCATTAACGTGGACGATTGTGCACGGTCCCCCTGTCAGAACTCTGGCACCTGTGTGGACAGCGTGAACGACTACGCGTGCACCTGCACCCTTGGCTTCACCGGCAAGAACTGCAGTGTGCGAGCAGATGCCTGCACCATGCACCCCTGCCTGCACGGCGGGACTTGCTTCACCCACTTCTCCGGCCCCGTGTGCCACTGCGTCCCGGGGTTCATGGGACCCAGCTGCGAGTTCCCGGTGCTGGAGCGAGCAGGGCTGGAACGGGCCACGGCCCGGACGGCCCGCGGGTCCTCCCCCTCGACGGTGGCTGCGTCGTGTGTTCTGGCGGTGCTGTGTGTGTGTGTGGGTGTGTGTGTGGGGCTTGTGCTCCTGAGACGGAGGAGGCGAACGCTGAGGCAGCAGTTCTGTGATTCTGTCTTTAATGACTTGGAGACGGTCAACAACCTGGACAGGCAGCCTTACCCTTACGACCGGGACTTCCTGCCCAGAGGTGTCAGTCAAGCCAAACCTAGTAACACTGGAGCCAGGCTCAGTTGCTCATTGGCTGGTGGGCATACTCTTCCTGCTGGGCGGGACTTTGTCTGGAGTGCAGGAGGGCTAGCGCTCAGATAAACACAAATACACAAACTCACATGAACTCAACCCTAAGGTTCACAATCACATTCACATACATAATCAACACGCATGCAAGACTTCACGGACAAAGCACAAATACCACCAGAAAACAAGGGTAAAATCCTGAATCTAGAAAACCCTAACCCCTAACCTCTAACCCTTAACCCTTAACCCCTAACCCTTAACTCTACCACCAGAAAACAAGGGTAAAATCCTGAATATAGCACTTCTGTTTTTGTCCCCTGTCTTTCAGATTTTTACAGCACCTGAAATAATGACTGAATGAAAAGAACGATCACTGAAATGTAGGCAACCCTAACACTAACCGTACCCTAACACTAAACCCTAACTCTATCCTAACACTAAACCCTGACCCTACCCTAACTCTACCCTAACACTAAACTCTGACCCTTCCCTAACACTAAACCCTGACCCTTCCCTAACACTAAGCCCTAACACTAAACCCTAACACTAAGCCCTAACTCTACCCTAACACTAAACCCTGACCCTAGAGTCACAACAGCATGCAGTGAGTCCTGCTCTGCTCGGGCAGATGGATCTGTAGTGCGGAACCTCTGTCTGTTTTGGAGGAAAGGATATTTTGTCTCCAAATACCTAAAAAGAAAAACAAAGATATTGTTCACACACACCCATCTACACATACATGCATACACACATCCCTCACTCAGACACACACACCCATGCCACATATAGACATAAGTATAACATTATTGATTATCCTGCTCTAGAACATGGCAGTCATGGTCTGGTGGTTAGGGAACCGGTCTTGTGACCGGAGGGTTGTGGGTTCGATTCCCAGGCCTGAGGCCATGACTGAGGTGCCCTTGAGCAAGGCACCTAACCCCAACTGCTCCCCGGGCGCCGGGCTAGGGCTGCCCACTGCTCTGGGCACGTGTGCACCACAGCCCCCTAGTGATCACTAGTGTGTGTGTGTTCTGACTGCACAGATGGGTAAAATGCGGAGGACAAATTTCGATTGGGGTGAAAATCACAATTGACAATGTGGCTTGACTTAACTGAAGCTTCAGAAAAGTCCAGAATATTTGTTCCTTTATACTGACTGTTCTTTGCCATTTTTACCTCATTATTTTAACATTCGTGTTCACAAAGGAAGTTAGATGGATGCTTTAATCCATGATGACTGAGATCCATGATGACAGAGATCCATTCTTGTTGGATGAACTGATTTCTATTCTCATCCATTTGAAAGTAAAAACCTTCTTTGTCTTCCACTCACCTGGTTCCAAATTGGACATTTACATTTCAGCCGACATTCGATTGTAACTGAAGAACCCAGAACACAGAAATGGTTTCAAAGCTCCTCTTGTTCTAATGATGTTTATTGTGTTTGATCTACAAACTAGAACATATTAGATGTATTTTCTCCATGTTGTTACAAAGTCAGAAATATATTTATATTTTCCTAAGACAAAATGGGACATTTTGAACCCAGCACTGTACTGCTATGTAGCAGCTACCTCTACTGCTCCTGGGGAAACAGACCTGTGTTTGTACATTGACCATATTTTTACATTCTAAATATGATGGTTCTGACTCATTGTTATACATTTTTGTGGTCATTTCAACTTCATAATTTCAAATTTGAGTTCATGCCTAAGAATTTAACTCTTCTTATGTCTAAGAATTTAACTCAAAAACGTCTTATGTTTAAGAATTTTACTCTTTGTTTATGAGTTTGAGGTTATTGCCAATTCTGCAGTTCAAGTTTTTATTTTGCATTTTTGTACTTTTGCTTTCAATCATTGTACTTGTGTAATTTTATGTTAAATTATTTTGAATGTGTGTCATGTCAATAAAAAAATTCAGGATAAGAGTCGTATTTATCCTGTCCTAAAACATTTATGCCCGCGGATCAACCACTTCACAAAGCACACGATTACGCAGTTGGTCAGTTGACTTTGAGACCTTTAGAAAACTTTACAGATTTACTGAAGCGTGGAATAAAGTATCACTGAGAATTAGGACCCAGAGACATCTGACTCACAGCGACTTGGCGTTTGTCTACACAAAGACAGCGATAGGGCGCTCTCTCTCTCTCACTCGGAATTGTCATCACACGTTCAAGCTTTCTTTGTCTCTCGTTTTCATATCAACGCAAGTACACGGAACATGGCAGAGGACCCTCATGGCATGCAATGTGAGGATCACGACCCACGTCCGCGAGAGCACGGCGCGACCGTACAGAAGCGGCAGGCTCGCGTGACGGTTAAGTACAACCGAAAGGAGCTTCAGAAAAGGCTAAACGTGGAGAAATGGATCGAGGACACGCTGGAGACACTATACATAGGAGCGGTGAGTCGCGAGAACTTGGCTCTCAGGTAGAACAGCTTTGAGTGCGACCAATCCGGAAGCTTTACGGTTTTAATGAGCGTTCTGAAATATTATTGTCAGATTTAATTAAAAATGTCCATTCAGTCAAATAGGCACGTGCATGCGACCATTTAGTAAAACGACGTCTTTTGTACAATTTTGATGTAGCAAGTCATGAAAGTTTGGCACTAACAAGCAAAACCGGGGTTGATGTCAGAGGAACAGGTCCACCTCATTTGTCGTCTGTTCTCGGGAAAACAAGAGCGGCCTGTTTTGTTTCAGAAATGCAGCCCGTGCCCAGCTCACGTGATTAGGAGAGATAAGGCCATTTATCAACTTCCCATGGACATATTTTACACAAGAAAGCACAGAACCCTGCAGTGGATTAGCACTGCTCAAGTGCATTTTAATAACCACCTCCAAACAGTTTTATGTGTACATGTAGATGAGCCGTTAGTGTTAGGGATAGTGTTAGGGATAGTGTTAGGGTTAGTGTTAGGGTTAGTGTTAGGTTAAGGACAGTGTTAGGGATAGTGTTAGGGATAGTGTTAGGTTAGTGTTAGGTTAAGGACAGTGTTAGGGTTAGTGTTAGGGTTAGGGTTATGCATTGATGGCAATAATCCCAATTCTGATCTCTTGAGATCACTGCACAGCTGGATTGCTTATTTTGATCTATGCAGAATGATGTGCTGGGTTAATCCTATATAAGGCAGTGCAGCGTGCAGGGGGGCAGGCAGACACGTCTGTGTGTCCTGTGTGTCCTGTGTGTGCAGCCTGGATGAAGACAGATTTCTCTCTCTCCCTCTCCCTGGTTCATATGGCCTTTCTCATTCCTTCTTCTTCTCTCTTGATCTCATACAAGCACTCATACTCTATCTCTCTTTCCCACACATACTCCCCATGTCTGTTTCTCATAGTCACAGCTAACACGTGTTTGGAGCAGATGTGTGAGAACCATATAAGGAGAGGAGTTTGGGTTCTCAGGGGATCCCAGATTTCCTGTTCCAGCAACACCATCCTGGGCTTCATCGGTGCCTCCATTTGAGTGTGTTGTGAAAATGTGTGTATGTTTGTATGTGGCTGTATGCTTCTTTAACGTCAAACATAGGCCAAAGGTCTTCACACCAGGCTTGACTGTGTGTGCATAAATATAGTTGTATAGCTGTAGGTTTTATGTGTATGTATCATTTCTCATCAATCTGTAGTTCTAACAAAAGTTCTGAGAAATTATATGTATTTCCCAGTGTGGTGTGTCAGCATACAACAAATGACAAATAAAATCACATGACTGACTCATAGTGCTCTATAGTAACCCTATACAGTAACCCTATACAGTAACCCTATACAGTAAGGCTGTATAGTAACCCTATACAGTAAGGCTGTATAGTAACCCTATACACTAACCCTATACAGTAAGGTTGTATAGTAACCCTATACAGTAAGGCTGTATAGTAACCCTATACATTAATCCTATACAGTAAGGCTGTATAGTAACCCTATACACTACCCCTATACAGTAAGGCTGTATAGTAACCCTATATACTAACCCTATACAGTAAGGCTGTATAGTAACCCTTTACACTAACCCTATACAGTAAGGCTGTATATTAACCCTATACAGTAAGGCTGTATAGTAACCCTATACACTAACCCTATACATTAAGGCTGTATAGTAACCCTATACAGTAAGGCTGTATAGTAACCCTATACAGTAAGGCTGTACACTAACCCTATACAGTAAGGCTGTATAGTAACCCTATACACTAACCCTATACAGTAAGGCTGTATAGTAACCCTATACAGTAAGGCTGTATAGTAACCCTATACACTAACCCTATACAGTAAGGCTGTAAAGTAACCCTATACACTAACCCTATACAGTAAGGCTGTATATTAAGACCTCATTAGAAATCTCTTAACACTAATCGTAACCCTAATCCTAGAGAAATAAAGCGAAATAACCCACGATACAACCACTGTTATATCAGAAGCTAATTATATAACCACAGGCATAACTAATTCAGAATGCTGCAGCATGTTCAATCTCCCCAAGTTCTCACATGTGACTCCACTGCTACGCTCTCTTCACTGGCTTCCAGTAGCAGCACGCATCAGATATTAAACCTTGATGTTTGTCTACAAAGCCAAAAATGGACTAGTCCCTCCCTACATGATGTTCATGGTCAAAGCCCGATCTGTACCACGAACACTCCGTATCTCAAACATGGCTCAACTCTCAACTCCATGCTTAAAGTCTCAGGGAAGACACAACTCCTGTCTATTCTCTGTCCTGGCCCCGAGATGGTGGAAGGATCTTCCACTTACTGTTCGGACTGCAGAGTCTTTTGCCATCTTCAAATGTAGACTGAAGACTCACCTGTTTGTTGAGTATTTAAATGAGCACTAACACTGCAGATACCACTTGTTGTCGTTGTTCTTATGTCTGTCTATGGTGATTTGCGCTTCAGGCTAAAAGTTTTAACTACTGTTTAATTGAGCCTGTTTTAATCAAAACACTAGGTAATGACATTGATTCCTGTAGTTTAGTAGTTGAATTCTGGCCTATCTTTGCTATTATCTAGGATGAATTCTGTGAACAGATGCAAGTCGCTCTGGATAAGAGCGTCTGCTAAATGCTAAACGCCCTCAATGTAAAATCTGAAGGCACAGTGTTGTTCTTCCTTGGCTAGATTGTCCAATGCTTGGTTGTTACTTGAAGACCTTGGCCTGACCTTGGCCTGACATGTAAATTAAGAAATGTGTGTGTGTGTGTGTGTGTAGGAGGACGAAATGCCAGAAGAAGTTGATATAGACGGCCTCTTGGTTCTTCAGAGCGATCAGGAACGAGCACAAAAACTACAGGTCCCATGAATGCCTTCTTTGACAGTACTTCCTGTAACTGCTCAAATCATCCATTAGACACACTTGCACTGCTGAATTCAGACTGACTGGTATTCACTGTCCTATAGGAAGTGCTGCAGACCTGCAAGAACAGCACACAGGTAACAATTTATTAATTAATTCTTTCATTTTCTTTCTCACCATCCCTCTCTCTCTTTCTCTGTCCCCTTCTGTGTCCGTCTCTCTCTCTCGCTCTCTTTCTCTCGCCATGACTGATGATCAGTCGTATACGTCTTTCATACAATGGTCATTTGTTCTCCACTTTGTTTCTTTCTTTGTTTCTGTTTTTTCTTTCATTTATTCATCTGTTCTTTATTTCTTTCTGTCTTCTCCCTATACACACCCTCCTGTCTTCCTCTTTTCCTCTTCCCTTTTCTCTTGTCTCTGCTGTCAGCACAATGCCATTCTTTCATTTGAACTTTGGGACAGTATTCACACTGCACAATATGTCTTTGTGTGCTTGCATGTGTCTGTGCACACTTGTGTATGTGTGGGGGCGTGGCTGTGTTCTATGTGTGGGGGCGTGGCTGTGCTCTATGTGTGGGGGCGTGGCTGTGCTCTATGTGTGGGGGCGTGGCTGTGCTCTATGTGTGGGGGCGTGGCTGTGCTCTATGTGTGGGGGAGTGGCTGTGCTCTATGTGTGGGGGAGTGGCTGTGCTCTATGTGTGGGGGAGTGGCTGTGCTCTATGTGTGGGGGCGTGGCTGTGCTCTATGTGTGGGGGAGTGGCTGTGCTCTATGTGTGGGGGCGTGGCTGTGCTCTATGTGTGGGGGCGTGGCTGTGCTCTATGTGCAAATGTCACACAGGCACTTTTATTAACATTCAGCTGTAGATGTACATGAGAAATTGCATATTAAATAATAATGGTCCTCAAATAAAATAATGTTATTTTTTTTTAATAACAAAAGACTCACGGCTGTGCTATTAAAATGTAAACAGAAAAGATAGCAAAAGGCTCTTTAAAAAGTCAATGTTCTGTGTCCCAGTCTGTCCCAAGTGGATCTGTGCCAAAACCTAGTGAGCTGTCTATATACATAGCGATTCACATCATACATAGGCTGTCCAAATTCTTAGATACCTTAAAAGCTAACTTCTTAGTTCAACAAATAGCTTATCTAATGCGAGAATTAAAATTGCAATAAAAAGGGGAAGAGGAGAATCCATCGTGCTGAAACGCCATGGCAACGCTATAAACTAAGGTAAATAAACACCGGTTGCTTATACTGTAAACATGTAAATAAACAGTGGTCTCATACACTATAAACTGAGGTAAATAAATGCCGGTTTCATACACTACAATCTGAGTTAAATAAACAGCGGTCACATACACTAGAAGCTGAGGTAAATAAACACCGGTCACATACAATATAATCTGAGGTAAATAAACACCGGTCACATACACTATAAACTGAGGTAAATAAACAATATAAACTGAGGTAAATAAACACCGGTCACATACAATATAAACTGAGGTAAATAAACACCGGTCACATACACTGGGCGAGAACAAGCTGTGATTAAGTTGCTCTCTAACTAGAGCGTCTCAATAATCTGCTTTATGAGGATGGATGTCGGTTGTAACGCTGCTACTTAAACAACTACATAATCAGTACTTAGACAGCTCAACCCATAGACTATATCGATATAAACGATATTGTATCATCTTATATTTCTTAAAAATCAATATATTGCCCAGTCCTAACTCCGACTATAGAATCCTTTATCTGGTCTCTGATCTTAATGACACTAAAGGACTTCTTACAGGTCTTTTTAAGTCTGGTGTGCTTCCGAGTTGTCTTTTATTTTTCTTGGGTACTATACTATACCACCTCCACCCCCATACCCCACTGTCCCTGTCTACTTATCTGACCCCTGTACTCTACTGTATAGAGCTCTGAGCTCTCAGAGCCTCATCCAGTCAGGGACTATGTGTGGTGTGATGCAGTTTTATCCAGAAAAGATGAACTTACTAATGAGTCCGATAGTGAGGCGCATTCACGTCTTTCGCCTGCGTGAACCTGGAACTTCTACAACAAAGGGGTTGAGGATTTATAAAAACAGCATTTTTCAGGTAGTTTCAGAAGAAAATTTCTCAGAACCTTATTTCTCAGACATAAATGTTTCAGAAGGATAATAATATCACTACGATAGTCTCTTGCAGATAACTTCAATTCTAAAGGTCGGTCTACACAGAGACGTGTTTCATAATGGAGCCTAACAAAAATGTACATGTATCTGCATGTCTTAATCCAAAAAAGGTGATCAACTAGACAGGTTCAGCAAACGTAGTTATAGGTATTATAGGAACACACACACAGACACAAAGCAATGTTTTCATCAGCAATGCTATAAAACTACGGTTGCTTACACATATCTGCATTTGGTCTATCTGTGTTACTGTATCAGTAATTACTACTTCAAGTGTGCGTGTATGTGTCTCTTCACAGTCTTTCATCACCGAGTTGCTTGAAAAGCTGCATGGTGTGCACAAACAGGAAGAACTTCAGAATGAGGGCCTTGGGCATCCCTGTCTCCATGGTTACCCCCATCATCATGGCAGTGCCCATCACCACGGAGATCACCATCAGCACCGAACACACCAAACACTCTAGACGCAATCCACACTGCTCTGGAGCAGATTTGCTAAAGAGTGCACTAACTCACACGTCCTACAACATCATTACTAAACCAAAGAACATAGTTTTTATTTACTCAGTATCTTGATGTCAGTTCAGACAGACTGTAGTTCAGTCTTTGTTTCTGAGCATCCATGTGACAGTACAAGGCTTCTTCTGTAACCCTGAACTCATATGTACAGTGTTAATGTAAATGTGATGATGACACGTCATCCAGAATAACTGTACAGTGTGTGGGATAGTAACAGGTCAGATTGTTGGTAATGTGCTGCTGCTTTGCTTAAAACACGATCAGAATTGGTTGTTTTTCTTCCAGAGTGTTTAACACAGAGGTCTGAATACAGGTGTTGGCTCCTAGACCTCTGCATACACACACCTAACACACTCAGGGTAAGGGCTGCATATGGGCTGCATATGGGTTTTTTGGGATCCTGGGGCCTCATGTACAAAGACTTGCGTGGATTTCTTACTGAAACTTGGCGTACGGACAAATCCAGAAAATGGCGTAGAAAAAAATATGTAAAACCGTGCTTACGCCGTAATCCACGTTTCTTTTGTACATCCCAATCAACGTGGAATTTAGCGCACATGAGAGAGTGGCTGACTCCGCCTGTGACACGCCCCCTATAAATATGCAAATTCATGTAAATATGCCCTGCACCGGAGGAGTTTCCTCTCGGATATATCACAAAGCATGTCAAAACGGGGAAAGAAGAGAAACTTCACCGAATGTGAAGTGGAGACGCGGAAAAAATGTTTGTTTGGCACGCTGTCCTTTGGCATTACGGCAAAGCGCAAAAGGTCTGAGTGGGACAGCGTGTGTGAAGCTGTAAATGCTGTGGGGTCAGAACAGCGCACACTAGCAGAAATAAAAAAAAAATGGTCAGACATTAAGGTGGATGTAAAGCGGAGGCTGACTGCACATCGCCAGAGTGTGACCCAAACAGGCGGGGGGCAGGAGACATCCAACTCACTGCATTTGAGCAGAGAGTTGCCTGTATTATGGGTGACACGGCCATAACCGGCCATGATTTGTTGCCTTGCTTCTATGGCACCTGGGTTAGGCTGCGCGTTCATTTCTCCTGGCTCTGGGTCCGCTGGTTGCTCCACCACCTCCAACAATGGCATGCCGTACCTTAGCGCAACATTGTGCAGGACCCCACATGCCCTCACAATACTGCACACTTTCTCTGGCCGATACAGGAGCATTCCCCGGTCCTGTCCAGGCAGCGTCACCGGCTTTTCAGCTGCCCAATTGCCCTCTCCACGACTGACCGGGTGCGAGAATGGAGAGAATTGTATCTCCGCTCCCGGTCAGTCTGTGGATTGCAAAGGGGGTCATCAGCCACGTCTTGAGCGCGTAGCCGCGGTCTCCTAAGTAATTTAACAATTACCCATGTTTTAAATTAATTATTCTAAGCTGGCAATGTCAAATGCTTTAAATTTGTTGCTTACCAAGAAGCCACCCATCACGCAATCTGCCAGCTTGTAATGCCACTACATTAGTAAGGCACATTTTTGCATCACAGATTATTTGCACGTTTATGGAATGAAAGTGTTTTCTATTCACATAAGCAAATTCCTCCTCAGATGGTGCCTTTATAGCAATGTGTGTGCAGTCGATCGCTCCGATTACAATCGGGAAACCGGCTATCGCTGCAAATTGCGCTTTAATGTTTGCCTGGTCAACCGCATCATATGGGAACTTTATATACCTAGCTGACATGCATATGATCCCATCCAACACAGCTGGCATGGCACGGCTCAAAGATGACTGGGATATCCCCGACCGGTCTGCCAGTTCTCTTTGAAACGAGCCAGTTGCCAGGAAGCCGATGGTCAGCACCTGTAAAGTAACTGGCAATGCGCGACTCCTCGCCGTTTCTCTCTCCAAAACTGGACCCAACTCAGCACAGAGTTTCAAGAGGACAGCTCTTGGAAATCTGAAACGGCTTATAAGCCAGTCATCATCATGGGCCAAAAAATCGCGCTCTCGGCGAATTCGGCCATTAGCAATAACCTCCAGTAATGCCAACGCTGCCATCTCCCAAGAACTCCAGCGCAACATTTCATGCATGTTTATATAATCTAGGCGGAAACACGTTGAATGATTATTCCAGTAAGGCAATGAAATTGTTTGATTAATTTACTGTTTAATTGTCTAATTTACTTAATTTTACCCTATAAGAGCTTACTACAATGTGTGCGTAAAGGATATCTTAATAGTTGTAATTTCAATGCATCACCTCTAAGTGTCGCATACGTACGAAAAACATACGTACGCCTGAAATGAAAGTGGCGTGGGGGTACGCACTTTCTCACGTTCAAGTCACATTTAGTACATCTGACCGTTTGCGTGAAACATTGCGTACGCAATGTTTTTGTACGTACGCACCTTTAGTACATGAGGCCCCTGGTGTTCAGTTACTCACCTTGAAATGATTATTAATAATTTATGAAAAGTTGTACATCACCAGGTCCAGCTCACATGTTAAGAGCTCACATGTTAAGAGTTCTTTTATCACTAACTCACCTACCCACAATGCAAGTGTTACTCTTCAAACATAATAAAGATGTGATTTTGACCGAATGTGTTAGGGTTATTTGTTTTAGGACAGTTGGTTGGGGTTGGGGTTTGGATTGGGGTTGGGGTATGAATTGGGGTTGGGGTTAGGATTAGGATTCGGAAAGAGAAATAGATGGAAATTGAGTTATCAGTTGATACTGGGTAGGCAAATGGGCCCAGACTCCCACAAGCACACACAAGCAGGGTCACTCCAGCCCTTGACCCTAACCCTAGACCCCCACTCCAGCCCTTGACCCTAGACTCCCACTCCCAGTTGTGTATGCAAAATAAGTCTATTCCTGTGTGTGTTTTTTAGGGTGAGGTTTAGAGTTGGATTTAGATGGTGGAAGAGGAGATGGTGGAATGCAGACATGCAGAATAATTTCTCTGCTATACACACACTAGGCCACCAGAGGTCACACTCCCCAGGATTCGAGTGTCTCCAGGACTAGTGAACACTTTCACCTGCCTTGGATAATCATATACACTACATACGTTTCCGGAAACCTCAGTCAATGCGATTACTGGATTTTTGTCCTGCCCTTTTTGTACTGTTGCAGTCTCTGTCTGGAAATGTTGGTATTGTGGTATCAGGGTTGTTTACTGCTGACGACTCATTTTGTCATTATAAGTCTGGTTTAGCCACATATTTAAACATCTTTGTGGAGTCTGTATTTGGAAAAATATTAAAATGTATCTATATATGCAGAAATATGTGGCCGTTTTTATGTGTATACATGTTTATATATTTGTGGAGACATCATAAAGATAAGAACACATAACATGAATTTGAATTCGTGAGTTTGTAATTTCATTTTAAAAAACTAAACCAGGCACTTTCATTTTGGTTACTGAGGTTAGGTTAGGTGTAGTATTAATCTGAATGAAGGTTAGGTGTGACATTAATATGGATTTAGGTATTTAGGTTAGCATTAATCTGAGGTTACAGTTAGGTGTAACATTAATTAGCTACTGTAATCATTATGCTAATGAAAACTTCCTACAATGTTTTTGTGTATGTGTGTGTGTGTGCGCGCATGTGTGTATGTATATATCTGTGTGTGTGTGTGTGTTTGTGTGTGTGGGTGTGTTTGTGTGTCAGTCTGTGTGTGTGGTTGTTTGTGCTTGAGTGTGTGTGTCTGGGTTTGAGTACCTGCATTAATTTTCCAGATTTTCTATATCTCTTGTGTATGTACTGTCTTTTGATTACCACCAGAGGGCAGATTACGACAGAAAACGTGAAGCTAAATTTATGCGCCTTCAATGATTTTCAGTTGATGGTGGTTTAGAGTTTTCACTGTTATCACTGTTTTATTTTCACTCCACTACATTTCACAGTACAAATGTCTACCTGTTTCTCCACTACATTTATACAACTTACTTTCTACTTCTAAAGAAACTGGAATGATGAGGAGGAGGTTGATGAAGATGAGGAGGAGGAGGATGAAGAGGACGACGATGTGCCTTCAAACTGAAGAGCAGCAGTTGGGCTGTAAGAGGGTTTTAATTGGCTAATCTGTTCAAGGGTTTTAATTGGCTAATCTGCTCAAGGGTTTTAATTGGCTAATCTTCTCAGATGTGTTCAACAGCAGCGTAACTGCTTGGAGACACACGCCAAGTTTGAAAAAACCTGAAATAAAACCACCACAATCCACCACCCTCTCAGTGCACCACTTGAAGGAATTTTGACATTTCTGGAACAGAAGAAAGATTCCTTCCATTTTAATGTCTACTTTACTTGCTTCACTAATATATATAACCTAAATAAATTACATGGTCCTAGCTGGGGTTTTAAGGATGGTAAACTATTGCTAAGCAACAAGTGTGTGTGTGTGTGTGTGTATATATATATATATATATATAATGTATGTAAATGTATTTTAAATGTTTTTTTTATTTCTATGATGTTTATTTTATAAACTACAAAGATTTATGTAATATACTAACCCTAACACTAACCCCAACCCAACCCTAACCCTTTTACACTAATACTTTTACTTTTGATACTGGAGTCCATTGTAAAGTGAACTGTTTTACTTTAGCTCTGTTCACAGGTCTGTTCACTCTCCAGTTATATTTTATCAGGTTTATTTCTACTTTCAGATACAGGATTTGTGTACTTAATCCACAACAGCAGTGTAGTATTAATGTAATAGGATCTCTGTCCACCCCGCGTGTGTGTGTGGGTGTGATTCCCAGTTTCCTCAGGATATCCATCATGGTCATTAGCTGGTAGCAGACTGAACAGCAGTCTGGGGCCTTGCGATACTTCCCTCTGTCTCCCAGACGACTCCTCGCTGGAATGGCTCTGCTCTGAGGCTGCTTCCCTCCACAAAAGGTACAACTGAGTGTGTCTGTTTTTACACATCCATGTCTTTATGTTGTATAAGTGTTCAGTGTTGTTTAGTGTCTGATGAATAAAAACTGCATGCAGCCTGAAGCTTTTAATTCTAACCCTAATCCTAACTCTAACTGTATGCAGCCTGCAGTTTTTAACTCTAACCCTAACACCAACCCTAATCCTAACCCTAATCCTAACTCTAACACTATGCAGGCTGCAGTTTTTAACTCTAACCCTAACACCAACCCTAACCCTAACCCTAATCCTAACTCTAACACTATGCAGGCTGCAGTTTTTAACTCTAACCCTAACACCAACCCTAATCCTAACCCTAACCCTAATCCTAACTCTAACACTATGCAGGCTGCAGTTTTTAAATATTAGATGGTTTGATTCATTTGCAGTTGTTGCCTTGCAGTGTAAGGATGCCTCACTCCTGGAGGTTTATCTATCTTCCTTTAACTCCTATGAAATTTAAGATATTATACTGTACAGTTAGAAACTGGCTGGTCGGTTGATAGCTCAGTGTTGAACTTAGACACATTGAAGATTATTTACTTTATTTTCCTAGTTTATGCAGAATATAGTCTAATTTCATGTTATGTCTATTTTTAGAAATATATATATTTTTAATACTATTTATGACTTTAGAAATTTAAATATTGATCTGAGCCGTATTACTGTGTGTGGGTGAGGGTGTTATGGCTGTATAATGGGTGAGGGTACGATAACTGTTTAAGGGTTTTGATATTCTGTATCTATAAGATCTCTGCGTGTTCTATTTTTCAATTTAGGGTTATCCATAATCTTTGTTACCCCTAACCCTATTCATTGATAGGAATCCCAATTATAAGAAGTAAATATATATTTATAAAGATATGATAACAAGGTATACAAATGTTGACCAAAATACTTCATTAAAATGATAGTCTATTTTTAAATCTATATTAAATAATATCTGCATAACCATTCTAAATAGCTTAGCCCCTTAACTAACGGTGACCCTTCTTAAAAAGACTAGCACCTTAACTAACCCTAACTCTTCGTAAATTGATTAGCTTTGTAACTAACCCTAACCCCTTATTAA
This sequence comes from Brachyhypopomus occidentalis, assembly GCA_020368025.1. NCBI lineage: Eukaryota > Metazoa > Chordata > Actinopteri > Gymnotiformes > Hypopomidae > Brachyhypopomus > Brachyhypopomus occidentalis. The sequence goes on along the minus strand of JAGXOD010001395.1, from coordinate 79,679 downwards.
ACTGTTATCCATATTGAGGTATCTGATAAATATGTTTTGAGGACTAAATGTCCCCTGTTGGTCAGTAAGGTGAGTGCTGTAGTAGTACCAATTATAATGGCTTGGTACATAGATAACCATTTGCATCACGTGTATTAAATCGATTAATACAATGAGGTGTGAAGACAGGTTTGCTGTTACTCCTGACTGTTGATGCCTGTTACACAATGACACACAATGACACTGATCTTTGATCTATACAAAATGGTAATTTCTTCTTATGCCACTGTAGCCCTGGTCTGATCAGCACAGTTGCCTGGGTAACTCTGATGACTGTAGTCCTTCTCTTAACAGTACAGTTACCTGGGTAACTCTGATGACTGTAATCCTGTTCTGATCAGGGTTTATACACTTTTCCCTGTATAATAGACACACATCCTTTATCTATGTACACACTTTATCCCTGTTAACCACAACCTTAACCCTAAGGCTAATCCTAACCCTGAAAGTTTAAGGTTAGCGTTAACCCCAACCCTAACCCTAACTCTATGCCTAGATGTTTAAGGTTAGGATTAACCCCAACCATAACACTAGCCCTACCCATAAATGTTTAAAGTTAGGATTAACCGTAACCCTACCACTAAATGTTTAAGGTTAGGATTAATCCTACACCTACCCATAAATGTTTATCTTGTCTGAAACACTCTGATAAAATCAGGGGGTTAGGATTAGGATTATGGCTATCATTAGTAATATTCTTGCACATAACTACTTTATTGTGTATATTAAATCTATAGCTACATTTCAACTGCTGCTAATGCCTGAATTATAATGGGGAAAATCTCAGAAATAATGGGGGGTTACAGTTTACATCGTATGTAAATGTAAACCTATAAACTGTAATACTGTACCTCTTCTAGCAACCATTCCTCAAAACATTCCGTTTTATTTTTGCCCTTATTCTGATTATGCTTGTGTGTTTTGGGTCTTATGACCCCACATGAAGACAACCAGATAATCAATCTTAAAGCATAAGTCACATAATCATGTAGAGATTTTCCTCATAAACAGCCGGAAAAACGATATAGCTACAGTATAGCTACTGTTGTCTTGTATCTATTTTAGCTATGTCTTTTAGTTAAACTGGTTTGAATATTGAAAATGAAACTCGATGTATAATTAAGTTGCAACAGTCCTGTCTGACAATACTTAACATATTATTGCCATAGCTTTCTGCCATGGTAATATAAGTTATAGCCATCTACCTGCTCATACAAGGCATGGCACGTCATAAGGTGGGACGACCGACGGGTCTGTGTGGGAACCGTCGCCTCTTCATCCCCTCGCTCACCACAGACACGCCACTGTGTTCGGGGACATTCCGTGGTGCTACACCTGCGGCGCAACATCGGCTGTCTGCCACCGTCCCTCCTCTCATGTCCCGGCTTTGCCTTGCTGACAGATATATATAATCAAACATCAAAGCAGAACCTATTTATGTTTGTGACGATAAGAACCTTAGTTCGATAGTCATATGTTTCTATTACTCTGAAAACACTACAGTTTAGGACGGCATTTTAATAAATGACATTTCGGATAAAGGGTTTTTGGTGTTAGGCGTTTTTGGAGTGTCAACGCTAATTCACAGGGCTCAAGAACGCACACTCGAACAGCAATGTTTACGTGGGTCATTTATTACAATCGGGTGAATTTACGACGCTTTGCTGATTCTGGTTTGGCAAGGTGTGTGCAAACTGAATTAACGAGTGAACTGTCGTGAAGTTCCAAAGTGTCTTTGCTGAGGCCGGTTGTTCAGCTTTCACGGTGGCACTAAACCATCAGCCAAACACGAATGTTGAACCTTTCTTGTTTATTTAAAACTCCTTAATACACACATTTCAGTATCGGGTTTCAGACGGACTGCTTCGTTATAATGAGATCAAAAAGACGGCTAGAAACCTAATTTTCCAGACGATCAGAAAAGTATGTGGGGTTACACATTGGGTTCGAGTCAACAAGTAGAGCGAAAACGCAGATGCCTGTGAAGTTACTCGCGCGCTCTCTCCTCCACGCTAAGTAGCTCACGCGATAGTATCACGTGTTTGCTCAGTTACATTTTGATTTTACGAACAAGATGAGCATTAAAACACTCAGTGTGCGACAGTGACAAATACAAGACAGTAAGAGTATACCGTATATACTAGACTTAATCTGAGGTGGAGCGATAACAGATTACACATTCTATTTTTAGGCGTTATTTTTTATTGTAGCTACCGCAACACAGGAGCTGTTGGCTTGCTCTTTTACAACAGGTGACTGGTCAGTTTTTCCGGGTCAAGAGAATACGCCGCGTTCTGAGAACGCTCGAGGAAGAGAGATAGCGAGAGGAAACTATTCTCGCGCATTTGGACTCGTGCCGCTGTTAACGCCGCCACCCGCGCGGTTAATGCGCTTAGAAGGCTCGTATGCTGGAATGCGCAGGAATTCGCTTAACAATGAGACGCTGCAGCAGGATATGGACCTCTGAGAGCAGTTTAAGGCGGTTAGAGCAGTTTAACTCTTAGAATGCATGATGATACGACAACATATTAGAAAAGAAGCAAACTGAACCTTGCCATTATTATATATGCAATGTAAACATATAAAAATAAAACGTTGACCGATACAGCAGATGCGGAGTAGCTTTGTATGCGCAATTCAAAATGTCAAAACATAAAAGAAGATTAAATAATTTACATCAACTGCATCAAACACTGGCCAAGTCAACATTCAATCATGTCGCAGGAATGGCCTCAAATTCGGAATATACCTGATTTTTGTCATTTTATATCTAATCAAATTCTGACAAACTTCTAAAACTGATCAAGATCAGATTTAATCTGGTTTGAGTGAAAGTACAGAAGTATTCGTTTAAGCAGTAGGATATAAATGAGCTCATGCCTTGTAAACTGAGGCTACTACGTGGTTATGTAGTGGCTGACTTACATTCTCCTAGATTGTGTCCCTGGTTACCATTCTATTACCTGACACTATATAGACACAGTGTTGTGGTAGGACAAATTGAAACATATTTAACATCATAAAGCAGTTTCTTTGTGGAAACACAGAGGTCAAATGTCATTACATTTATATGATAGCAGAATGCCAGTTGCATAACAGTTCCAGTACAGGTTTAGTAGTGAATTCTGACACATCATCATAAACAACAGTCAAGTTTTCCACACTTAAAGACTACCATACTAATACAGGATAAGACCTCATTACCTCTCAGTACTGAACAGTCTCTGGTAGCATTAACTCCACAAAGTGCTGACATTCATAATGGATGCTGGTCCATGTTGATATGATAGTATCATGTAACTGCTGCAGACAATTTTAACCGGTGCTCAATTGAAACGATGTTTGGCACATATGGAATTTCAGCAGCCAAATCTGTTGGTATACAGGTCATCTCCCTGGATCTGTTGGTATACAGGTCATCTCCCTGGATCTGTTGGTATACAGGTAATCTCTGTGGATCTGTTGGTATACAGGTCATCTCTGTGGATCTGTTGGTGTACAGGTAATCTCTGTGGATCTGTTGGTATATAGGTCATCTCTGTGGATCTGTTGGTATACAGGTCATCTCTGTGGATCTGTTGGTGTACAGGTAATCTCTGTGGATCTGTTGGTATACAGGTCATCTCTGTGGATCTGTTGGTGTACAGGTAATCTCTGTGGATCTGTTGGTATATAGGTCATCTCTGTGGATCTGTTGGTATACAGGTCATCTCTGTGGATCTGTTGGTATATAGGTCATCTCTGTGGATCTGTTGGTATACAGGTCATCTCTGTGGATCGGTTGGTATACAGGTCATCTCCCTGGATCGGTTGGTGTACAGGTCATCTCTGTGGATCGGTTGGTATACAGGTCATCTCCCTGGATCGGTTGGTGTACAGGTCATCTCTGTGGATCTGTTGGTGTACAGGTCATCTCCCTGGATCGGTTGGTGTACAGGTCATCTCTGTGGATCTGTTGGTGTACAGGTCATCTCTGTGGATCTGTTAATTACTTTCTTTAGTTAAGAATTCAAGATTGTGATTCTGGTTTGATCTGAATGAGACTGGTTTCAATGAGTCAATTTAATAATTGTGATAGGGTAATTTTATGTCTACTTAGTAGGATTAGTAGGTGAAACCCCTACAGTATGCATGATGCAGAAATTGTGGTTCATGCCTTCATTACTTCCTGTCTAGACTACTGTAACTCTCTGTATCAGCAATCTGTCTACCACCACCGCCCACTTCGATACGTACAAAACTCAGCTGCTAGCAGTGTTAATTTTTTTCATGACGAAAACGAGACGATGGCTCTGTTTGAAATAGCCTACTACATACTACTGGCATACTGCTTGGGCCCCAAATCAGTATGCCGTATGCAGTATGCGAATAAAAAGAATTTTTCCAGTACGCTAAACATTCCCGGATGACATACTACTTCCGCAAAATATTCCAGTACGTGAACAGGGCTATCTTCGTGGTGTACTGCATCCCATCATGCAACACTATGTTCACGTGACCCCGTAGTATGCTTTGCTTTTTGTCGCATACTGTAAACTGTACTGGATACTACTACGAGGACCAGTATGCAGTATCCAGTATATACTGAGTGCAGTATGCAGTATGCCGTATGCAGTAGGCTATTTCGAACAGAGCCGATAACTACATAAAAACTACATAAAATGATTAAAAACAATGACGGAATTAATGGACATTTTCGTTAACGAATAAAAACGAGACGAAAATATTGGCCAGGGACGACATCCAATCAGACATGGTTTAGTTTTGTGTAAAGGTAGGGATAAGAGATCCAACCATAACTACTTTAACGTACATGTAGAGGCGGGACAAACCGGGTAACCGTCCAATCAGTACTAACCTCTTCACATCGCACAGAACCCGGGAAGATCAAACTAGCCTGTGAACTGCGGTTACTCATGAACTTCAACTCAGTTAACTCGACAATGTCAGCAGGGAGAAAGAGGAGAGACGATATATGGACACGTTTCTCCTTTGACTTTAAGAAAAACAAGACGGTGTGTAAACCATGTGGGACGATGATGTCGGGGAAAAATACGACAAATCTGAAACGACATCTGCAGGCTAGTCACCCAGATCTCCATGCCAAGGTAAACATTTTAATGCTAGCTGCGCTATGTGCTAATGAGCTAATGGTGTGTTTTACTATGCTGTGAACTAAAAGTCACCGCTGTTGTTGTGTAAAGTTAATGTTATTGATACAGAACTCACAGTGGGAAAACATTGAGTGTTTACAGCAGCAAAGAGACAGAAAGTCACTCTGTAGCTAGCTAGCTGCGTGAATAAGTAAATACTTGGTATATTAGCTAGCTAGTTAGTTAGATTCCGACTAAATTCTTTTGGTCGACTCAATTCTAATGATAATTAGTCGACTCCATTGACTAAATTATGACTAAAACTAAATGACATTTAGTCAAAAGACTTAAGACTAAAACTAAATAAAAAATTGGTGTCAAAACTAATTAACAAAGGCTGCTAGAATCCTTGTACACTCTAGAAAACCAGCCCACATCACCCCGGTTCTTCATCGGTTACCCTGGTTACTCTGGTTACCCATATCCCTCTGCATTCACTTCATTCCTCATCGTAGTGCAGACTGCTCGCCTGGCACCTTTAGCATCAGGGCCACCGACGCTCTGCAACTTTTCACCTCAATCCCTTCAACTCTGCTCTTCTATTCCCACCTTCAAGCACAACTTAAAATATATTTATTTACACTATATTTATATTGGTTTTTATTGAATTTAAACACTATAAAGTGTCTTTTTGAGATCGTGAAAGGCACTACATAGAAGACAATATTGTAAACATGCTACATAAATGACTTATTATAACAACCGTGTTATATTCAGTCATTCGGATCATACCCCCTCCCACACATTCTGAAACTCATGCGCCTGATTTTATGCATTGTGCTGCTACCAAATGATTGTTTGATTTTATAACTGCATGAATGAGTAAGAGTACAGGGGCTGTTAATGCAGGTGTACAGGGGCTGTTGATGCAGGTGTACAGGGGCTGTTGATGCAGGTGTACAGGGGCTGTTGATGCAGGTGTACAGGGGCTGTTAATGCAGGTGTACAGGGGCTGTTGATGCAGGTGTACAGGGGCTGTTGATGCAGGTGTACAGGGGCTGTTGATGCAGGTGTACAGGGGCTGTTGATGCAGGTGTACAGGGGCTGTTGATGCAGGCTTCCCATTTTCTTATAATACAGCTGACAGTTGACTGTGGAAAATTTAGGAGTGAGGAAATTTCACGACTGGATTTGTTGCACAGGTGGCATCATATCACAGTTCCACGCTGGAATTCACTGAGCTCCTGAGAGTGACCCATTCTTTCACACATGTTTGTAAAAACTGCATGCCTAGGTGCGTAATTTTATACACCTGTGACCATGGAAGTGATTGGAACACCTGATTCTGATCGAATACTTTGGCAATATAGTGTATATAAGCAGTCCTTACTCAGCCTTCCAGTGGATGGTCATATCTTGTCCTCTCACTCTACCTTCTCCCAGAGGTTTAGGGTTTGGGTTTAGTGTTAGGGTTCTGGAAGGTGCAATGTTTTTGCTGTTCCTGATTATGCTCTTCTGGACTGAGATTGATTATGTCATTCCTGGGGTCTGTTGGAACCACTGCTCCAGCTCAGGGGTCACGACCCCTAGTGCCTTCATCACCTTCCACATTCTCTCTGTTTTCCCTTTTTCTCTCTATATGTTCCATCCTGTTCACATTCCCTCCACTGGAACTGTTTTCAAGTCTTGGAATGTCAGATGTACTATGACCTGCTGTTTTCTGCATTTTATCTACTTGAAATGTGTGTGTGTGGTTTGTCAGTACTTCATCTGTCTGGATCTGTAAGTCCTGCAGGATTTTGGCCTTATGGTTCTCCTCCATTGTCTGTGGTTCCTCCCATTTGGATTTGGGGGTATCCAACTAATGCGATACTTATATGATCCAGTATTTGATCTCTGCTGCTCGGTTGTGTCTCCTGCCAATTGCCAACATCTTGATCCCAGCTCAAAGGTGCTGGATTGTCTCAAATGAGCCTTTGCATCTTCGGTATTGTCTGGTGTGATACACTCCTGTACTCACCTAGGGTTAGTGCTGCCATAATTAGTGTCTCTCTGATTTCTTTGTCCTATCATTTTCAGCCATTGGTAGGACTGTGTTGTCACCTCTGCTCCCTGCTACATTACAGGGAGGGGCTCATCATGCCACCTGCTCTGGCTCCATGGTGACCACATCCCCCATCTGTCTCAGTCACTTCCTGATTAGCTCATCCTTGCCGTTGCTTGTATGTATATGTGGAGGTTTTGCGTCTCAACCTGAACTTTGGATCTCACATTCTGAAGGCCTCTTCCATGCAACTGGTGTACAGTCTCTGAGTGTTGCTGCTTGACTGATCTCTTGTGATCATTGAATGGTTTTGATATATATATATTTGATATGTATATTCTTATGCATTCTGACTGACCTTTTGGCCACTTTGTTTCAGTGTTCTCCTCTTCAGAGCCAAAATGCCTGTCCTTAAGAAACTACCCAGAAGGTCCAAAAGGTACCTGGACAATAGTGACCTTATACACAATACCCAAAACACCCTGGGACTCATTCTGACCCCGACCACCCTCAACCCGTTTGAAGAGGCTGAGCCAGCGCTAAACCCTACAGAAGGTGGAGTGTGGAGTGTTTGGGAGCGTGAGCAGTGCTCAGCAGGGAGGACATCACAGGAAGGTGAAGTGCTGGAGAACGAGGTGAATGCAGAGTTGCATGGTGCGTCAAGATTCACAGCTAGGTCAAAGGTCAGCTCGCCCCTGAGAGGGACCCTGGAGCGTCTGTGCAGCTGCTCTCCTGTGAAGACGCTGGGCAAACTGGGCAAGGGGCTGCGGCTCAGCGGCCGACACAGGTGGGGAGCCACGCCCTCCACACGCAGCTCCACCCTGCCAGCCACGCCCTCCACACGCAGCTCCACCCTGCCAGCCACGCCCTCTTCAGGGAAGGACAAGACAAAGAAGAAGAAAAATAAACGAAGAGCATCTGAGGAAATTATGACCCTGCTGAGGTAAGAGAGCATATGTCGGGGCGGGGCATGTATGTGGGTGTGGCATGTATACGGCGGGGCATATGTGTGGGTGGGGCATATGTGATCCTCTATGGATCTGATGTGCTATAGCTGGGACAACCCAGACTGCTTCGAAACCCTAGGGTTAGGGTTAACCCTAACCCTAACCCTAGCTTGTACCAGTGCACATCCTACATTTCCTGCTTGTCTTTGGTCATCTGGTATGACTGGGCCCATTGTTATCCTAACCCTGGGTATATAACCAAGACAACACTGAGCAAATAAAACCCTGGGTCTGTATGTGTACACCCTGTGTGTGTGTGTGTGTGTGTGTGTGTGTGTGTGTGTGTGTTTGTGTGTGTGTGTGTGTGTGTTTTCAGCAGTAAGCATGTGTAGTAGCGCACAGTGGAAAGTGGCTATTAATACCATCACACTGTTTTTCCCAGAGGGCAGCATTAAGAGAGAATAACCAGAGTCCCAGTTTTCTTCTCATTACACACACACACACACACACACATTCCTTGTTTATTTATAATACACAGCAAATTGTTTCACAGGATCCACACAATGAAATGTCCGCTGCCCCTACCAGTGTGGAATTCTTATGGAGTCATTCAGAATACACAAGAACATTTCTAGAGTTACAGTCACACACGTATCTGGATTTACAGCCACAAAAACAATTAAATATGTCTGGAGTTACAGTCATTAACAGAAAAGTTTGTCTGGACTTATCTGTCTGGATGCTCCATTTTTGCCAACCTGGTAACAGTTACTTTGCAGTCCCCCTTGCCTTAAAATAACCTAAATAGTCTAATCAGACTCTCAAAGCACAAGTAATTCTCTGCCATTCCCCTCTGTCTGTCTGTGTCTCTGTCTCTGTGTTTCTCTGCAGACTGGCAGGGCGTAAAATTAAAAGTGAGCATACAGAGAGTGTTCCTGTGGGGGATCTGAACAGTGAGGAGGATGAGGATGGTGAGGATGGCGATCCTCACCGCCGGCCCTCACTTATGCACAGCCTGAGCAAGTTTAAACGAGAATCCCTCACTAACTCACAAGAAGCCGAGAAGGGAGACGACGCAGAGGACGAACTGCCTTCCAAACGCAGGGAACCACTGTCAGGTGAGGGGGGTGGAGACCACTGTCAGGTGAGGGGGGTGGAGACCACTCTGGTGGTGGGTGGGGGGGGTCCCGGGGCTTTTTTAAGTGTTTTTCAGTGTTGTTCATCAGAAGCTGCGGCCATGACAGAGAAGGGTAATATAGCCACTACACACAGCAGAGTAAATACCCTCCACCCCCATAGACCTGTTAAATACCCTCCACCCCCATAGACCTGCTAAATACCCTCACATAGACCTGTTAAAGACCACAATCTGATCATGACACAATCTTTCTTTCAGTACTTGAAATTCTACAGCTGGTGAACCAGAGAGACTTCCTGCTCGCTGATGCTCATATCCAAGAGCTGGAGAGAGAGTGTGCACTGGACCCAGCACTCATTACACAGACCACGCCCACTGCAGCCACGCCCACTGCAACCACGCCCACTGCAACCACGCCCAGTGTCGTAACCACTCCTCCTCCCATTTCTTCACTCTGGCTCCCCCTGGTGGGGGGCCTGTTTGACGATGAAGCTCCCAGCGCGCTGGACGCAGGTCTTCGGAAAGCCAAAGATGTGGAGTTGCTGTATGAAGCGCTGCAGAGAGAAATGTGGGATGTTGTGCGGGAGTCGCTACGGCAACCCTGCGCTGGCCCCCAGCTTGGACTTGTTGTCCTCGTCATCCAGCAGGAAGAACACGCCGACCACATCTGGACCCTGCGGCAGGAGACCCAGTCTGGCCTGCAGCACAAGAACCAGCAGCTGTACGGGGAGGAGCAGTCTGACCAGGGGGGGGTTTGGTCCAGCAAGCGGCCCAGGAAGCTAAGGCAGAAGTGGGCGGAGGCAGTGAGAGAGGCTGCTGACTGGTCCCTGCCTCAGCCAGGGGGTGTGGCTGCCGGGCATCTAGCCATGTTTTTGGAGAGGTTGAGGCAGCGCGTTGTGGAGGATATGGATGCAGTTCGGAGGAATGTGGTGGCCGTGTACCCAGGGGAGTTTGCTGGGTTTCAGGTGTACATGCAGAGTTACCACTCAGCTGTGGCCAGACGTCTTAAAGCCATCACTGCAGGCCCTGTTCACGTCACTGATATCTACTCACTGCTGGATTGGGTCTACAACATCTATAACAGGTACGTTCACATATTGTACTCATGCGTGTGTGCGCGCACACACACACACACACATTGTCCTGTACATAATTATACATATTAACAAATAGTTTTATTATTTTCTCTTTGCATTAGTGGCAGGAAATAACCTCAGGCCTGGAATCACCGTTACTCTCACTGAGAGAACCAGAGAAGATTAGAGAGTTTTAGATGCTTGATTGGAGTTTGTTTAGATGTTTGATTGGAGTTTGTTTAGATGCTTGATTGGAGTTTGTTTAGATGTTTGATTGGAGTTTGTTTAGATGCTTGATTGTTTAATTTGTTTAGATTGATTAGAAGTGCATATTGTGGATTTTATTTGTTTAAATATTTAGAGGTGAGCTTTTTGTTTGAAATTTTTAGATTGGTCCATGCTGTTTTTTGTATGAGTACAAGGACCTGGTATCTTCTGTTATGGTTCCATTACGGCTCTTACAGATCTGTTATGGTTTTGTTACGGGTCTGTTATCGTTCTGACTGCTCTCCTCAGTCTACTGATATAGATATATTACTAATATATGAGAACATGCTACACACCCCTACATTCAGTCTCAATGGTACAGTCTGTAGAGCCCAACGCCCCTAGGTGTGTGTTGCAGGGATGTCCTGGCCACTATAGGGGCGATGGGCTCTATAGACTGTACCATTGAGACTGAATGTAGGGGTGTGTTGCAGGGATGTCCTGGCCACTATAGGGGCGATGGGCTCTATAGACTGTACCATTGAGACTGAATGTAGGGGTGTGTTGCAGGGATGTCCTGGCCACTATAGGGGCGATGGGCTCTATAGACTCTACCATTGAGACTGAATGTAGGGGTGTGTTGCAGGGATGTCCTGGCCACTATAGGGGCGATGAGCTCTATAGACTGCGCTGCTCTTCCACCACTGCTGCCTGCTGAGGTCATCAACAGATTGGAACAGGAGTGTATTGACATTATCACGGTACATACACACACACACACACACACACACACACACACACACACACACACACACACCTGCACACAAGCACACCGCGCCCCCTCTCTTTCTTTATTTATATATTTATGTAGGTTAAACAGTGTAATAGTCTCTGCACTACTGGTTCCCACTGAAATCCCCCCCTAATGTCCATGAATAACAGCTGTTTGTGTACATGGCCTAAACATATACTGTTGTTGTGTGTTAGTTGTATGACTGTATATGTGTGTTACCTGTATGACTGTATGTGCGTGCATGTCTGAGTGTAGGATAAAGTAAACACAGAACTGTCTCGGGTTCTGGAAGATGAGGAGAAGAGATGGACTCAGACACTACACATCGAAGAGTACCAGTCGGGCTTAGCACGTTCAGTCATTCAGGTAACACACACACTCCCACACACAGTCATACAGGTAACACACACACACTCACAGGTAAAACACACAGTCATATAGGTAACGCACACACACCCACACACAGTCATACAGTCTTATTTTTTATGGGTGAGGATTTTTTGTAATTGCAAAAAATATCCACCATTTTCTTTTGAGTTTGTATTTTAAAAGTTAAACGAGAGGCTGTAGCCCCCACTCACATGGGTTAGGGTGCACTCTCATGGGCGTCTGCATGTGTGCTTGTGCACTCTCATGGGCGTCTGCCCGTCTGCATGTGTGCTTGTGCACTCTCATGGGCGTCTCTGCCCGTCTGCATGTGTGCTGGTGCACACTCATGGGCGCCTCTGCCCGTCTGCATGTGTGCTTGTGCACTCTCATGGGCGTCTGCCCGTCTGCATGTGTGCTTGTGCACTCTCATGGGCGCGTCTGCCCGTCTGCATGTGTGCTTGTGCACTCTCATGGGCGTCTGCCCGTCTGCATGTGTGCTTGTGCACTCTCATGGGCGTCTGCCCGTCTGCATGTGTGCTTGTGCACTCTCATGGGCGTCTGCGCCTCTGCGTGTGTGCTTGTGCACTCTCATGGGCGTCTGCCCGTCTGCATGTGTGCTTGTGCACTCTCATGGGCGTCTGCCCCGTCTGCATGTGTGCTTGTGCACTCTCATGGGCGTCTGCCCGTCTGCATGTGTGCTTGTGCACTCTCATGGGCGTCTCTGCCCGTCTGCATGTGTGCTTGTGCACTCTCATGGGCGTCTGCCCGTCTGCATGTGTGCTTGTGCACTCTCATGGGCGTCTGCCCGTCTGCATGTGTGCTTGTGCACTCTCATGGGCGTCTGCCCGTCTGCATGTGTGCTTGTGCACTCTCATGGGCGTCTCTGCCCGTCTGCATGTGTGCTTGTGCACTCTCATGGGCGTCTGCCCGTCTGCATGTGTGCTTGTGCACTCTCATGGGCGTCTGCCCGTCTGCATGTGTGCTTGTGCACTCTGCATGGGCTTCTGCCTCTCATGGGCGTCTGCATGTGTGCTTGTGCACTCTCATGGGCGTCTGCCCGTCTGCATGTGTGCTTGTGCACTCTCATGGGCGTCTGCCCGTCTGCATGTGTGCTTGTGCACTCATGGGCGTCTCTGCCCGTCTGCATGTGTGCTTGTGCACTCTCATGGGCGTCTCTGCCCGTCTGCATGTGTGCTTGTGCACTCTCATGGGCGTCTCTGCCCGTCTGCATGTGTGCTTGTGCACTCTCATGGGCGTCTCTGCCCGTCTGCATGTGTGCTTGTGCACTCTCATGGGCGTCTCTGCCCGTCTGCATGTGTGCTTGTGCACTCTCATGGGCGTCTGCCCCGTCTGCATGTGTGCTTGTGCACTCTCATGGGCGTCTCTGCCCGTCTGCATGTGTGCTTGTGCACTCTCATGGGCGTCTCTGCCCGTCTGCATGTGTGCTTGTGCACTCTCATGGGCTGGGCATGTTGCTTGTGCACTCTCATGTCTCTGCCCGTCTGCATGTGTGCTTGTGCACTCTCATGGGCGTCTGCCCGTCTGCATGTGTGCTTGTGCACTCTCATGGGCGTCTGCCCGTCTGCATGTGTGCTTGTGCACTCTCATGGGCGTCTGCCCGTCTGCATGTGTGCTTGTGCACTCTCATGGGCGTCTGCCCGTCTGCATGTGTGCTTGTGGGAATTTGCTCAACAGCGTGACTTGCAAAGCAGTGTTGCCGAGCTGAAACTTTAGCACTAAGAGTTAAATTGTTGAAAATGGCAACGCGAATAATATTGGATGAAGTGAGTGTTGCAATGTTTATTAGTTCGTATATTATTATGGGGCTGGAAAAAGTTGGCACCTGATTTTTCCTTTTTAGGTGCCACTGGCTCCTTGAATAATTTTTCGTCTGTGTGTGTAGAGACTGAAGGTGGATCTGGACCTCTCCACAGTCGTCAGCCAACCTCTAGGGACACGAGTAGCTCGCTGCACTCTGAGCGCCTTCGCCCGCTTCCTCCACAGGTCAGACGTGACGGTGCTAACATGTCAGACGTGACGGTGCTAATGGGAGGTCGGATCCCCTTTGTGCATTTTGCACATTTTTTACTTTTGCGTGTCTGTTTCTGTTTGTATTTAGTTTCCAGAGAAAAGCGGAAATGTTCCATGAGACTCAGGCAGCGTTGCAGGATTGGGCTGATGGTTATGTGTCTCGAACCATCACACTGGCTAACTGTGTCCCTCCCTTCAGGTAGACCACACAACTATACAGCTACACAACTATACAGCTACACAACTATTCAGTTATTCAGCTACACAACCACACAACTCCACACTGCAGAGACAGGAGGTTCCCCCAGCATGGGGTCATGCAGGACTCGGGAGGTCATGCAGTCGTCCCGCAGTGGCGACGGAAAGGTTAGCTGGGCGAGTCGCTAGTTCAGTAACTACACGAAACTGTTTAATAGTACCGGAGTAATTTCTCATCATATTAATGATGAGAATTTTAATATTTTGGGATCTATGTACTTTATTCTGAATGCTGTGTCGTCTGTGTTGTATTCTGAATTTATTCATTAGGAAACACGCCGTTAGTGAATCACCTTTGTACATTGTGGAAGTAATAAATTACACATTTTAGTTAAAAAACTTTCAGCTTTCATAAAATGTTGAGGTCAGTAGAACATGCAGTATAATGGTTGGGGTTGGGGTTAGTGTTAGTGTTAGTGTTAGTGTTAGTGTTAGTGTTAGTGTTGGGGTTAGTGTTAGTGTTAGTGTTGGGGTTAGTGTTAGTGTTGGGGTTAGTGTTGGGGTTAGTGTTAGTGTTGGGGTTAGTGTTGGGGTTAGTGTTGGGGTTTGGGTTAGGGGGGTTAGGGTTATGGTTGGGGTTAGTGTTAAGGTTATGGTTGGGTTTTAAATGTGTGTGTTTTGTATCTGTCACAGCAACACAATTACATATCCACTCAACTACACAAAACTGTCATACAAGTACATAGTCACACAATTACACACCACATACACAAATCCCATGTCCAAACAGAAAACTGAAAATTGACATTTGTGTTATAAAAGGATCTATTAATTAAAGAAAACATGTATGTATGCATGTGCCTGTGTGTGTGCCTATGTATGCATGTGCCTGTGTGTGTGCCTATGTATGCATGTGCCTGTGTGTGTGCCTATGTATGCATGTGCCTGTGTGTGTGCCTATGTATGCATGTGCCTGTGTGTGTGAAGGAGTTTTGTGGAGTGCTGTAGGCGCTGTGATCCCCTGGGAAGTGAAGAGTCTTCCCAGTACGCACAGTCATCACTCGAACGCATCATCAGTCAGTGTGTACATGTTCTTACTGACAGACTGTTTGAAAATATCAAGGTAAGATACACTGCCCTTCTGATCAGTATGGCCACACACATACACCCATATAACCACTTATATAGCGTATACATCCATATAACCACTGAAATATCGTATACACCTATATAAACACTTACATAACGTATACACACACATATGATCGCTTACATCAGCCTGGGCCATGGACTCTACACACACAAACATGGACTCTACACACACACATTGAGTGTGTACACTGTGTTTTCTCTGCCTTACAGCCGTTCTTTGACAAGCTGCTCAGGAGGAAATGGCTGAGTAACTGTGAGGCCTATGACAACATTGAGGGAGCCATCAAACTCCATTTTAAGAAGTTCCGGAGGATGGACTGTCCTCCGTATCAGGTACAACACACACAGCCAAACAAACAGAGCACACAGGGACACATTTCAGTTTCAAGTTCAAGGACCCCAGTCCTGTTTGTCTAACCCTAATCTAGAAACACTGTGTGTCTAACCCTAACCCCAGTCCTGTGTGCCTAACCCTAATCTAGAAACACTGTGTGTCTAACCCTAACCTCAGTCCTGTGTATCTAACCCTAATCTAGAAACACTGTGTGTCTAACCCTAATCTAACCCTAACCCCAGTCCTGTGTATCTAACCCTAATCTAGAAACACTGTGTGTCTAACCCTAATCTAACCCTAACCCCAGTCCTGTGTGTCTAACCCTAATCTAGAAACACTGTGTGTCTAACCCTAATCTAACCCTAACCCCAGTCCTGTGTGCCTAACCCTAATCTAGAAACACTGTGTGTCTAACCCTAACCCCAGTCCTGTGTATCTAACCCTAATCTAGAAACACTGTGTGTCTAACCCTAATCTAACCCTAACCCCAGTCCTGTGTCTCTAACCCTAACCCCAGTCCTGTGTTCATACACCTTTAAATTTTTCACTCTGTTTCATTGCAGCCTTTTGCTAAAATCAAAAGTTCCTTTTCTCGTTAATGTTCACTCAGCACCCCATCTTGACAGAAAAAAACCCAGAAATTTAGAAATTTTAGCAAATTTATTAAATAAGAAAACCTGAAATATCACATGGTCATAAGTATTCAGACGCTTTGCTGTGACACTCATTTAACTCACATGCTGTCCAGTTCTCCTGATCCTCCTTGAGATGTTTCTACTCCTTCACTGGAGTCCAGCTGTGTTTAAGTAAACTGATTGGACTTGATTAGGAAAGGCACACACCTGTCTTTATATGACCTCACACACCTGTCTTTATATGACCTCACACACCTGTCTATACAAGACCTCACAGCTCACACACCTGTCTATATAAGACCTCACATACCTCACAGCTCACACACCTGTCTTTATATGACCTCACATACCTCACAGCTCACACACCTGTCTATATAAGACCTCACGTACCTCACAGCTCACACACCTGTCTATATAAGGCCTCACGTACCTCACAGCTCACACACCTGTCTATATAAGGCCTCACGTACCTCACAGCTCACACACCTGTCTATATAAGACCTCACATACCTCACAGCTCACACACCTGTCTATATAAGACCTCACATACCTGTCACCTCAGCTCACACACCTGTCTATATAAGGCCTCACATACCTCACAGCTCACACACCTGTCTATATAAGGCCTCACATACCTCACAGCTCACACACCTGTCTATATAAGACATTACATACCTCACAGCTCACACACCTGTCTATATAAGACATTACATACCTCACAGCTCACACACCTGTCTATATAAGACCTCACATACCTCACAGCTCACACACCTGTCTATATAAGACCTCACAGCTTACAGTGTCAGATCAAATGAGAATTATGAGGTCAGAGGAACCTGCCCTAGGAGCTCAGAGACAAAACTGTGGCAAGACACACATCTGGCCAAGGTTACAAAAGAACTTCTGCAGCACTCAATGTTCCCAAGAGCACAGTGACCTCCATAATCCTTAAATGGAGACGTTTGGGATGACCAGAGCTCTTCCTAGACCTGCCGTCCAGCCAAACTCAGCAATCATGGGAGAAGAGTCTTGGTGAGAGGTGAAGAACCCAAAGATCACTGAGCTCCAGAGGTGCAGTGGGGAGATGGGAGGAAGTTCCACAACTATCACTGCAGCCTCCACCAGTCGGGGCTTCATGGCCCGACAGAAGCCTCCTCAACGCAACACATATGAAAGACATATGAAGCCTGCATAGAGTTTGCCAAAAAAGACATGAAGGACTCACAGATTATGAGAAATAAGATTCTTTTTGGTCTGATGAGATGAATATTTAACTTTTTGGCATTAAGCGATATGTGTGGAGAAAACCAGGCACTGCTCATCACCTGCCCAGTACAATCCCAACAGTGAAACATGGTGGCAGCATCATGTTATGGGGGAGTTTTTCAGCTGCAGGAACAGGGCGACTGGTTGCAATTAAAGGAAAGATGAACGCGTCCAAATACAGAGAGATCCTGGAAGAAAACCTGTTCCAGAGTGGCCTGGAGCTCAGACTGGGCCGAAGGTTCACCTTCCAACAACAGAGTGACCCTAAGCACACAGCTAAAATAACACAGTGGCTTCAGAACAGCTGTGACCGTTCCTGACTGGCCCAGCCAGAGTCCAGAGTCCAGACCTAAACCTGAACCTGAACCCAGCTGAGCATGTCAAAATCTCTTAATAATAAATCTACATTTCTGATGGGATGCTGAGTGAACATTAATGAGGAAAAAAATGAACTGAAACATGTAAAGGGGTCTGAATATGTTCTGTACCGCTGTGTGTAGGAGCTGCAGTGCTTGTTTGGTTTCACTGACAGACTCTTGTGAACGAGGTGCACAGGCGGGTGGTGGTGGAGTACGTGCGCGCTGTCATGAGGGGGCGGGTCATCTGCACGTCACTCAAGATGAGGAGGAGGCTGGCATTCCGACTTCAGGATGAGGCAAAACAGATGAAAGCACTCTTTAAAGACCTGGTACACACACACACACACACACACACACACACTCTTTAAAGACCTGGTACACACACACACACTCTCTTTAAATGTTTTGAGGGGGACACAAACAAACTGAAAAATCAAAACACATACAAAGGTACAAAAAAGGTACCACACGTATTCCAGCAACAATGTACCGTGTTTGGTAACAGCAGAAGAATAAATGTATTACATAAGCGTGTTGGCGTATTAATAATACTTAAAATATAAGTTTGGTTTGTATTTGCTCTGGTAGCTACTTGGATACCAAGCTACTATATATTTTATTTAGTGGTAGTTTATTTTCAAAAAGCACTGTCTTAACAACTTCACATTCTCTCAAGGTTCCAGCTGGAATTACCAGTGGTGGTACATTTTTATATATTTGTAACTCTCTGCATCTGATAAAAGTAAATGGCTCAGGTTGGCAATATTACGTTAATGGGAAAAGGCAGTGTTCGTGATGTGTGTGTGTTAAATAAACATCAGAATCAATACATTTACATTTACATTTACGGCATTTAGCAAACGCTCTTATCCAGAGCGACTTACAAAAGTACTATGTGTTCAGTCAGAATATGCATCTCCATCTAGTATAAACAGGTTTAAGTCCAAACTACTTGAGGTCAAGCACTGCCATAAACCGTTGCTAGTGCTGATGCCTAGAAAGTGACACCTAAGCTTTTTATGGTAGATTTGGGTTACTAAAAGCCATCTAGGGTAAGAGGAATATTAGAACAATTGCTTCTTGCAGCTTTGTAACAGCTCAGTCTTAGATTAGATGGCATCCAGTTTTTTATTTCCTGTATGCAGTTCTCACTTTTGGGAGTATCATTGGCATAATCTGGATTAGAAGATAAATATACAACTGAGAATCATATGCATAGCAGCTAATGGAAGCTAATGACATGCCTACGAATGAGTATGTCTGATGGTTGCATATATAATGAGAGTAATATGGGCCCCAGTACAGATCCTTGTGGGATGCCATATATTTTGTGCATTCTGATCATTCAGTATGTATAAGGACAAATTAGTATCTATCTACTGCTGGGGTTGTTGGGTTGTTGTGCTGTTGGTTGTTGTGTTGTTGTTCATGAAGTGTTCCTCAATGCGCTGTTCGTGTCTGTGCTTGGCCCCTTTAATGCCCTTTAATGCTTACTTGGAGATTCAGACATTGCAGTAATTACTGCTGAAGTGAATATTCCCTCGGGGGAAGTACGGCCTGAATTTGAGTGATGAAAACTCCAGGTCCGGTGAGCAGTGTTGGTCTGTGATGTCTGTGGCTGTGCACCAGTTGTTATGAATGTAAATGCACAAACCTTCACCTTTGACCTCTCGTTCTGCCCCCTCTGTATATCTGCTGACTCGACAGCAGTGATGGGAACAGAAGGATTCTGTAATGATGGGGTTAGGTGTGTGTGTGTGTGTGTGTGTGTGTGTGTGTGTGTGGTGTGTGTGTGTGTGTGTGTGTGTGTGTGTGTGTGTGTGGTTTAGGTGTGTGTGTGTGTGTGTGTGTGTGTGTGTGTGTGTGGGGGTTAGGTGTGTGTGTGTGTGTGTGTGTGTGTGTGTGTGTGTGTGTGTGTGTGTGTGTGTGTGTGTGTGTGTGTGTGTGTGTGTGTGTGTGTGTGTGTGTGTGTGTGTTAGGTGTGTGTGTGTGTGTGTGTGTGTGTGTGTGTGTGTGTGTGTGTGTGTGTGTGTGTGTGTGTGTGTGTGTGTGTGTGTGTGTGTGTGTGTGTGTGTGTTGGGGTTAGGTGTGTGTGTGTGTGTGTGTGTGTGTGTGTGTGTGTGTGTGTGTGTGTGTGTGTGTGTGTGTGGGTTAGGTGTGTGTGTGTGTGTGTGTGGGTTAGGTGTGTGTGTGTGTGTGTGTGTGTGTGTGTGTGTGTGTGTGTGTTGGGGTTAGGTGTGTGTGTGTGTGTGTGTGTGTGTTGGGGTTAGGTGTGTGTGTGTTGTGTTAGGTGTGTGTGTGTTGGGGTTAGGTGTGTGTGTGTGTGTGTGGTTAGGTGTGTGTGTGTGTGTGTGTGTGGGGTTAGGTGTGTGTGTGTGTGTGTGTGTGTGTTGGGGTTAGGTGTGTGTGTGTGTTGGGGTTAGGTGTGTGTGTGTGTGTGTGTGGGGTTAGGTGTGTGTGTGGGTGGTGTGTGTGTGTGTGTGTGTGTTGGGGTTGCGTGCGTGCGTGTGTGTGTGTGTGTGTGTGTGTGTGTGTGTGTGGATGATGTCACTCTAGTACAAATAAACCCAAATCAGAAGGAAGCTGCTATAGTTGAGAGAGCGGCGAGCTGCATCGTCTCACACGTGTCCTTTATCAGAGGACATTAACGGGTTTAGTCAGCGCAGTTTCGGTGCTGTGGTGGGGTCTAAATCCAGAATGAAGTAGTTTGAGGACATCATTTGTTACAAAGAAACTTTCTCTAAAACTTTGTAGTTCAGACAGATTAGAGATTGGTCTGGAGAGTACATTAGTGTGTGTGTGTGTGTACATGGGTGTGTTTGTGAGTGTACATGAGTGTGTGTGCACTGCATACACTGCTTCCCTAAATCACCTGTCCATCATCTTAACTGAAAACAGGAAGTGGGACAGGAAGTCCTGCCTGTGGTCTTTGAAGATCGTCTCTCATGCAGACTATTTCTGTGGAAATAAAGAAAATGTTTATGAATATTTAGTGTGTGTTGGAATAGAGAGAAAGTGTGTGTAGGGACAATGTTTAAGGACTTTCTCAAGGACTTTCTGCCAGGGTCAGTATTGGTGACTCCATCTCCATAGTAAAACAGAAATAAAACTCACAACATAAGGAGAAAATGTAAATAAAGGATCACGCACTATTCCTTAGTGAAATGTCATTAGGGTTTGGGCTATGCTTAGTTAGGATTTGGTTAGGGTTACTGACACTTTCATTTAGCTGAACTCTCCTTAATTGAATTACCACTCTCCTCCCTCTCTCTCTCTATATATCTCTCCGCTCCCCACCGCCCGTGTTAGGAGTCCACCTGTTCATGGCTGGATAATGTAATTGGTCACCTGGCTGACATCATTCTTCTGGAGGACACTCCCTCCATTCAGATAGAGGTGGCCATGCTGGTGAAGGAGTTCCCAGATATACGGTAAGAAACATACACACATGCGTACAACTAACACACATGAATACCATATATACATATACCCCATGCCCCATATATATATATATATATATACCCCATATATAACACATGCACATAACACACAAACACTCATATAATGCACATACATGAACATACATGCATATACCATACACACAAAAACACACACATGCATATAACAAACATGCGTTGAACTCACACACACATTCATGCAGGATGTTTGACGGCACAAACCAGGAAAAGAGTCGCTCATTTTTCAGCCGTTATCTCCATTTCACCCTTAACACGAAACATTTAATCATTTTACATAATAGTCGCATGAACCACAGAACTGCGAGGCGGAAGCAAACAGGTCTGCACTCTGTCCATTAGAAACACACTTCATTCATGAAGAAGTTGCCCTTCTGCCCTTTACCTCTTCCTGCCCCCGCAGAACCCTGTTCTTCATAACAGCTCTCACCTTCCTGATCACCTAAGAATGTCTTGCTGAAATAAGTCCCTCCAAGGTGGAATGTGTCCATAACAGCTTCCTGGTGTGGGTTACAGGGCCAAAGCTCACATAGGAGACACAATATAGCCAAAGATCACATGATTGAGCTTTGCCCTTTACTGGGCCACCTTAGCCCTGTTTGTGTGTGGACACTGACTGGTTTGACAGGGCTCTAACACGTGTGTGTGTGTGCGCGTGCGCGTGTGTGTGTGTGTGTGTGTGTGGACACTGACTGATTTGACAGGGCTCTAACACGTGTGTGTGTGTGTGGACACTGACTGGTTTGACAGGGCTCTAAAGTGTGTGTGTGTGTGTGTGTGTGTGTGGACACTGACTGGTTTGACAGGGCTCTAACGTGTGTGTGTGTGTGTGTGTGTGTGTGTGTGTGTGTGTGTGTGTGTGTGTGGACACTGACTGGTTTGACAGGGCTCTAACACGAGTGTGTAGACACTGATTGGCAGCACTGCTGGTTGCTGACGCACAACCCAGCTCAGCAGACAGGAAGTGACTGTGGATTGCTTCCTGTTCTTGTCAAGTCACAGGAGACTAACTGGTGCCACACTCCCTTCTGCCCCCCACAACCCCGTAGACACCATCTGCCATGCACTCTCACCCAAAGCAGCTTACACAGCGTGATCAGCAGGGCTGTTCTGTCTGTCTGATTCTCTGTCCCTCTTCCTGCTCTCAGGAGGAAGCACGTGTCTGCTGTTCTGAATGTGAGAGGCTTGGTCCAGCAGGCAGAGCGGCAGGAGATTCTTGCTGTTCTCCGGGACTTTGAGAACAGCGTAAACCCTGTCCATGTACCCAGAGACCGTGCCCTGTTTTCCGAGATTGCTGTGGCCACAGACATGCCTTGTCTGGGACTGGTTCTGATCCGTTTTGCACTGACAGTGTCATCATGGGTGTCCAGTGCACGACCTGCCAGGAAACACAAAAACCAGAGAACAGATGAGGCCTGTCAAGAGGGTTAGAGGTCAGAGGGTTAGAGGTCAGAGGTTACATAAATCAACCAGTAACCAGTCAACACATCCAACAACGTAACCAGTAACCAGTCAGTATATAATACAGCTAATATATTACACGAGGCAACCAGTAAAATTAACACACAGTTAACAGGAAATGTGTTGCCTGACTCATCACACCCTCTGTCTGACACAGCTAATGAACACAGACCCCCATCTAACGCAAACACTAGAGCACACAGGTGAACAGAGACAGGGTCTTGACCCTTTACATGCCAGTTTGTGTAGGAAAATGATTTGCAGAAGGCTGATGCTCACTGAAAGGCTCTATGGGTTTATCCTCGCGTAAAGCTGGGTTGCTGCATCACTGCATTAATTCTCCCTTCACGAGATGCTAAATCACATTAGCTTACTGCTAGTCTTTATTAATGCTAACATTTGACAGTACATGAGCATGTATACGGGAGCAGCACATAAACTACTGCGCTGTCTTCATTTTTACGTTACTCATTTTCTATTAGGGGCAGCTTATGGTTGTACTGGTGTGTTGGGGCTGCAAAAGTGGGGTAGGTTGACAGTGGGGTGACAGTTGGGTAACCGTGGGGTAACAGCGGGGTATCAGTGGCATATCGATGAATTCCAGCAATTCTAGAACCACACTGTGAATTCCATGACTACACAACTCTTATTTTGTAGAATTATACTCCAAATTCTAGTACCACATTTGTCCTCACAAACACATTCTCCCTCACTCTCTCTCACACACACACAAACATTCCTTCTCATTCTCTTTCTCTTTATCTCTCTCTCATACACACACATTCCTTCACGGTCTCTCTCTGTTAATCTCTCTCTCTTACACACACATATCCTTCTCACATATTCCTCATATTACTGATGTATTCAGAAAGGCAGCAGACTTTCAATTGGAATTAATATATGTAATATGTTTGGAAGAACTGAAGGGGGCAGTAATGGGAGACCAGAGGTTCTGGATGCCTGTTGCTTGCACACATGCCCCCTTCTACATGTGTTAATAAATATGACATTTTAAAAGTATAACTACTGGGTGTGTGTACATGTTTGGGGAATGCAGGCCATAATTGCACGCTGCATGGTGCTGTATTCATTACAATAATAAACATGACACTGTTTATATGGGAGGAACTTTCCAGAAAAGACACTGGAAAAAATACTTGAACTGTCATGACCAGAAAATAAAACACTTGAACTGCTGCTTTGCACTTTGGGCTTTTATTTAGGCACTAGAATAGTGTAGAGGTTAAAGGTTAAACTGGGGTTAACTCTAGTGTAGGGCAGTGTAGTGGTTAAACTAGGATTAACTCTAGTGTAGGGCAGTGTAGAGGTTAAACTAGGATTAACTCTAGTGTAGGGCAGTGTAGTGGTTAAACTAGGATTAACTCTAGTGTAGGGCAGTGTAGAGGTTAAACTAGGATTAACTCTAGTGTAGGGCAGTGTAGAGGTTAAACTAGGATTAACTCTAGTGTAGGGCAGTGTAGAGGTTAAACTAGGATTAACTCTAGTGTAGGGCAGTGTAGAGGTTAAACTAGGATTAACTCTAGTGTAGGGCAGTGTAGAGGTTAAACTAGGATTAACTCTAGTGTTAACTCTAGTGTAGGGCAGTGTAGAGGTTAAACTAGGATTAACAGTGTAGTGTAGGGCAGTGTAGAGGCAGTGTAAAAACTGGGGTTAACTAGTGTAGGGCAGTGTAGAGGTTAAACTGGGGTTAACTCTAGTGTAGGGCAGTGTAGAGGTTAAACTAGGATTAACTCTAGTGTAGGGCAGTGTAGAGGTTAAACTAGGATTAACTCTAGTGTAGGGCAGTGTAGAGGTTAAACTAGGGTTAACTCTAGTGTAGGGCAGTGTAGTGGTTAAACTGGGGTTAACTCTAGTGTAGGGCAGTGTAGAGGTTAAACTGGGGTTAACTAGTGTAGGGCAGTGTAGAGGTTAAACTGGGGTTAACTCTAGTGTAGGGCAGTGTAGAGGTTAAACTAGGATTAACTCTAGGGTTAACTCTAGTGTAGGGCAGTGTAGAGGTTAAACTAGGATTAACTCTAGTGTAGGGCAGTGTAGAGCTTAAACTAGGATTAACTCTAGTGTAGGACAGTAGAGGTTAAACTAGGATTAACTCTAGTGTAGGGCAGTGTAGAGGTTAAACTAGGATTAACTCTAGTGTAGGGCAGTGTAGAGGTTAAACTAGGATTAACTCTAGTGTAGGGCAGTGTAGTGGTTAAACTGGGGTTAACTCTAGTGTAGGGCAGTAGAGGTTAAACTAGGGTTAACTAGTGTAGGACAGTAGAGGTTAAACTAGGGTTAACTCTAGTATACGACAGTAGAGGTTAAACTAGGGTTAACTCTAGTGTAGGACAGTGTAGAGGTTAAACTAGGGTTAACTCTAGTGTAGGACAGTGTAGAGCTACTGTTTCTAATAAAGTAACTCCACTAAGTGAACTGGGTAGTCTGAGTAAAGGTGATGATAAGAATGTGTTGTGTTTGACTTGGTTGGCATTTGGTATGGAAGAGCTTTTGTGGTTGAACTGGGGGTGGGGTGGGGTGGGGGTAGCTGAATCTTGTTGTGCTGTGAGGTGCAAACACCCAGATTAGAGCCACTTGGGCATATAGGGTTAGACACACTTCCTCTCCCACAGCTGCCCACTTTCATCTCCAACAAAGCTGTCCAAGAATAGCACAGATATGTCCCATTATTCAGCAATACACACACTCACAAACACACACACACGTACATGCACTTACTGCTACATACACACACACACATGCAAGCGTACATACATGCAAACACATACATGCACATAAATGCACTCACGCACACACACGCAAACACATATGTAATGTACATGCACTCGTGCACACATGCAATAATACACATGTACATGCACTCACTCATGCACACACAAACATGAATGCACATGTAAAGATGCCATAGCCAGATTCAGCTCTGGGTCTGGGCTCAGCCTCCTTCTTAAACATGGCCTCCTCTTCTCGCATGGCCTTCCGCCATTGGCCTGTCCCCAGTATGAAGAATTAAAGGTAATTGATTCGTCAGACACTCCAATCAGTGAAGTCTGGAGGAAAGAGGGAAATTGGGATATTTCAGAAGGCCACAATGGAATTCCCAGAAGCCCTGGGGTCAACCCCAGATCCAGGCTTCCTCTCATTTTGGAGCTCCATGGGGGAACCGTTGGCTCTTAGACATGGGACACAGCTTGGAATACCATTCTGTCTGTGATTATATTAGCCCTCTCTCTCCCCCTCTCTCTCTCTCTCCCTCCCTCTCTCTCCCTCTCTCTCCCTCTCTCTCCCTCGCTCTCTCCTTTTCTCTCTGTAATGTTTTCTTCATTGCTTCTCTATTCTCCCCTCTTTCATTTTCTCTGTTTATCATGTGCTACTCTTTTGTTTGTTCTAAAAGGTAATTAGTTACCCAGGTTCCAGGTATAACTAGACCCAAGTACACACACACACACACACACACACACACACACACACACACTAATTACCTAGCATGTCTGCTGGTTTACCATTAGCATTTTTATGATGTAGCTCTGATACTTTATAACATGTTGATTAGTCTTGCTGGTTGTTCAGAATGAACCCTGTTTATGACCATAACAAATTAATGACAAATGTAAGTACATAAACATAGACATTTAAGCTTAAATATACACATGTAAACAAACAACTGCAGTGTACTTAAGAAATATATACAGAGATATTAAAAATTGTAAAGTCCACAAAGTTTCCACAGGAACACGTTTCGGACAGGGGTCTCTCATCAGCTTTGCAAGCCAAGTGAGTATATATATACCATATTGTGTATATATGTATATATATATATACATATATATATATATATTCTCTCGCCTTCCTTGTCTCACATATGAGCTTAAGTGACATCCCATTTCTAATCCATAGGGTTCAATATGACGTTGGTCCACGCTTTGCAGCTAGAACAACTTCAACTTTGTCGTTCCCATTTTCTTATAATACAGCTGACAGTAGACTAGAATATTTAGGAGTGAGGAAATTTCACGACTGGATTTGTTGCACAGGTGGCATCCTGTCACAGTTCCACGCTGGAATTCACTGAGCTGAGAGCAACCCATTCTTTCACAAATGTTTGTAAAAACAGTCTGCATTATAGTGTGTGTATATGTATATTAATATTATATATATATATATATATATATATATATATATATATATATATATATATATATATAAATGCCTTTTGTGTATCTTGACACTAACCTTAACCCTTATTCCACTTATTCAGTATTTCTGATTCACCCCAAAATATTTTCGCTAATATTTTCCTCTGGATGAAGACTCCACACATCTAGATCATATTTTATATATGATGGAATACCATGTCCTACGGTGTCAGGCTAAGGTCAGGCTATGGTCAGGGTAAGACCAGGTTAAGGGCAGCTTAAAATCATGGTATGGTCAGGCATCCCTTTTTTGATAATAATAACAAATAAATTATAGCCTATATAGAAAAGCAACACATGAGGAATGTAGAAATGCTTTAGTACACAATTACAAACATATACATATATATATACACACCAACACATCCCCCACCAGGGCAAGTGCTTTTATAAGTGTGTATATACCTACAACAGATATAAAGTTACAGATGCTGCCCCCTTGAGGTGTTTAAATCTTTTTTGTACTGGCAATGGTAACAAGCCATAAGAAATATTTCTCAGTGAACATGTTATTCATAATATGCCATTATATGATTACGGGCAGGGGATGAAATCCCTCTGTTTTTAAAATAAGCTGTGATGCATTTGCAATGTAATCATGTGAATAAATTGGATATTTAATCTTTAAATAATTGGACATTATTGTGACATCACTGAGAAACCTGAGTGACTTTCTGTAATTATGGAACAGTCAGATGATGAATGTGTCCCTTCTCCCTGTTTTGCTTTCCTGGAGGTAAGAAGGAGAGGAAAGGCTCTGTGATCTGACCTCCCCCGCTCAGATTCCACTCTTCCCCCTTCCCAACGGATATTAATAATTTTGTACATTCTACCAACTGGTGGATATTTGCAACTGCGTAAGTATATTTGTGTCCTTAGTTAAGTCAAATCATATCCGGTTCTTTCCCATTGTGTGCTGTCGAGAGAGAAGCAGCTTCCCCAATGGTATAAATACGTCTGATGACTTCACAGACTCTGTAAACAGTCCCGGGGTGATTGACAGGGCTTTTCCTACTGGTAAACAGTTTTGACGTTTCAATAGTCATAAGAATAACACACACAAAGTTTGTGTCGGGGCATGTGTATACAAAACTGTTTTATTTATGACATTACATACCTCTCTATATCCAACCTGGCATGCAACAGTTACACACACACACACACACACACACACACGTCAGTGTGCACATATATGGGTGAGATTATATAGTCAGTGTGTACATATAAGGGGGAGATTACATAGTCAGTGTGCATATTTGGGTGAAATTATATAGCTAGTGTGTCCATATTTGGGTGAGATTATATAGCTAGTGTGTCCATATTTGGGTGAGATTATATTGCTAGTGTGTCCATGTTTGGGTGAGATTATATTGCTAGTGTGTCCATATTTGGGTGTGAAGATAGTTCCCTTATCAATTCAATAACAATGTTACACTTTAAAGGAGAATTTAAAAGAGTACTGAACCATTTAGGCAGAAATTACATCCTCCTTTATATGTGCAATAATGCCATACAGAGGGGAGAAACTGCCTGTGAACCTCCTACAGAGTCTACAGGGAGTTCACATCAACCTTCCCAAAACATCCTGGTCCACACACACACACAAAGGCATGTAATAGTCCTTATCTCTTATGTACTGTGCAACAACAACACGTTCACATCAGCCTTAAGCAAATCAGGAAAAAAGGAAAGTACCTCAGAGCTTAGAGACACACACAGGCGCACACACACAGATACCTACCAAACATCATGTCTAATATTATCTAATATTAGGTGCTATGAGTGGAGCAAGAGATGTTTTGTGTGTGCGTTTGTATGTGTGTGTGTATGTGTGTGTGTGTGTGTGTGTGGTACATCTGATCTGTACAGGGTGGACAAGCGGACATCCTCACTCAGAATGAGGACTTTTGTTATAGACAGGCAGGGAGAAGGTCTCCTATTACACACACACACACACACGCGCATGTACACACATATACACACACATCTCTTACTCCACTCATAGCACTCATTATTAGATAATATTCGACATGGTATTTGGTAGGTATCTGTTCCTCAGTGTTGGAGAGTGTTAACATGAAGGGTTGTTTATACTCCTCACTGCTACAACAAAAAATAAAACGTATGCACATTATACACTCAACTAAACCATGGAACTGATCTCTGGACTCCACTGGTAAATGTGTGTGCGCGTGCGTGCGTGCGCGTGCGTGTGTGTGCGCGTGCGCGTGCGTGCGTGTGCGCCTTTAAGCTCTGAGGTACTTTCATTTCTCCTGGATTGCCTACATTTTGCATGTGCAAACACACACACACTGTCTGACATTAACGCTGAACACAACTCAAAACCACTGACCACACTGGCCCCACTGACCACACTGGCCCCACTGACCACACTGGCCCCACTGGTCCCACTGACCACAGTGACCCCACTGGCCACACTTGTGCCAACAGATGATCAATTTATTTTGAGCTTTAACTGCAATGCACCAA
Source organism: Brachyhypopomus occidentalis (assembly GCA_020368025.1). NCBI lineage: Eukaryota > Metazoa > Chordata > Actinopteri > Gymnotiformes > Hypopomidae > Brachyhypopomus > Brachyhypopomus occidentalis. Next base: position 50,360 of record JAGXOD010001395.1, on the reverse strand, counting down.
TCACAGCATTAAATTTATAAATCCACCACACACCACCGCACACCACCACAAACCTCCTCACACCACCGCACACCTCCTCACACCACCGCACACCTCCTCACACCACCACAAACACCTCACACCACCACAAACCTCCTCACACCACCGCACACCTCCTCACACCACCACAAACACCTCACACCACCACACACACCGCACACCGCCGCACACCTCCTCACACCACAACACACCACACACACCTGACTTCTTTCCCACATGTTTGATGTGTAAGTCATGTAGCAGCATGGCTACAGTACATCCCAGTATGTTCCAGTGGACCAGTGAGGGTACAGCTGGTTCCTACTGTCCTCACTGTCTGGTTGTAAGGCGACCAGTCTCTCTCATAGGTAATGTCCTCTCTCGTAGGTAATGTCCTCTCTCCAGACTGGTTGATTGTTCTGGACCTGTTCACATTCTATAGCCTAGGGATTCCCAACACTTGGCCACTTAACCTACAATCAAAATATAATCAGCCATTTAGAATCTAAACAGATGCAGCACAACCAGTGTAGCCTAATCACATAATCATAAAAATGATCTCTAGACATTTCCAGTAAACATTTACTTTGTTTTGTCTTGTGCTTGGTTTTCTAGGTTTTCTAGATACAGTGGCCACTTGCAGATGGTAAAACCTTGAATCTTTTGTTTTGAATGACTCTGTTTTTAATCCTTCATCCATGAAGGGTAAAACATATACAAGATTATATAAACATTTCACTCAGACTAGGGCTAATTAATGTCACTATGCTGCTAATCCACCAGCTGTCTGTCTGTGATCATGTGATCATATCAGACCATTCAGAGTTTAGCCTAAATATAATGTTGAATTTTTGCAAATAATTTACATAATATCTGTCACATCTGAAATTACATTTGTTGAAATATCTATTTCTATATCTATGTACATGGAAAAGATTTGTCCTGCTAGTTACCAAACACAGTGACAAACGCCTGACTCCACACACTCCCAAAGTCACGCACACAAACACACACACACACACGCGTACTGTACCCGTTGTCCATTCCACCTGGGAGGCCATGTGGGCCAAGAACCCATCACCAGCACTTAGCATCCCATAATTTACGGCGTCTCCTGGGCAGCACGAGGCGGGAAGCGTGCTAGCGTGGGCGGAGAGGAGGGTTGGGAGAGGGAGAGAAGGGAACAATAGTACAGGGACTGCTGCACAGCAGCGGGGCGATGACCTCTGACCCTCCGCTGCACCCAGCGACGCCTATTTGCGTAAATGGAGCCCCACTACAGAAACCAGCCAATCAGGAAAAGGCGTCGCAGGAAAAGGCAAGAGGCACAAAGGTTTGACACAGAGCAAACAAAGCCACCTACACCTATGCACAACACACACACACACACACAGCAAACTCAAAACAACAGGTCCACATACACAAACACACATAATACACACATCTATAGACCACAACAATTAATCTATTCTACCAACAGTACACATGCCATTTCATAATACCTTTCTTGGGGACCTAGAGTCAATACTACTGCAAATGGCAAATATTCTCATACTTTAACTTTATGAATGAAATTAATCTTTCTTCTCTCTCTCTCTCTCTCTCTCTCTCTCTCTCTCAACGTATTTGTGTAAGTCTGAGCATAGCGTCTTCAGGTGTATTAAGGCGTATTATTTTGTCTTGGTGTGATGTATTGTTCGAAACTCCAGCTCTGGTAGTTTCGACTAGAAATCACTGCTAAAACTGAATCACTGTTTCCATCTAGTGGTGCTAAGTATGGCTGCACATCTAATACACACATACATACATACACTATATTGCTAAAAGTATTCACTCACATTCCTTGACTCACATATGAGCTTAAATGACATCTCATCAATATGATGTTGGTCCACCCTTTGCAGCTAGGACAGCTTCAACTCTTCTGGGAAGGCTGTCCACAAGGTTTAGGAGTGTGTTTATGGGGATTTTTGACCATTCTTCCAGAAGCGCATTTGTGAAATCACATACTGATGTTGGACAAGAAGGCTTGGCTCTCAGTCTCTGCTCTAATTCATCCCAAAGGTGTTCTATTAGGTTGAGGTCAGGACTCTGTGCAGGCCAGTCAGGTTCATCCACACCAGACTCTGCCATCCATCCATGTCTTTATGGACCTTGCTTTATGCACTGGTGCTCAGTCATGTTGGAAGAGGAAGGGGCAGCTCCAAACTGTTCTCACAAAGTTGGGAGCATGGAATTGTCCAAAATGTCTTGGTATGCTGAAGCATTCAGAGTTCCTTTCACTGGAACTAAGAGGCCAAGCCCAACTGAAAAACAGCCCCACACCATAATCCCCCTTTACACTTAAACTTTACACTTGGCACAATGCAGTCAGACAAGTAACTTTCTCCTGACAACCGTCAAACCCAGAGTCGTCCGTCAGATTGCCAGATGGAGAAGCGCGATTCGTCACTCCAGAGAACGCACCTCCACTGCTCTAGAGTCCAGTGGCAGTGTGCTTTACACCACTGTGCTTTACACCACTGTGCTTTACGCCACCGTGCTTTACGCCACTGCATCCGATGCTTTGCATTGTACTTGGTGATGTATGACTTGGATGCAGCTGCTCGACCATGGAAACCCATGAAGCTCCATGAAGCTCTCTGCGCACTGTTCTTGAGCTAATCTGAAGGCCACATGAAGTTTGGATGTCTGTAGTGATTGACTCTGCAGAAAGTTGGCGACTTCTTCACACTATGCGCTTCAGCATCCGCTGACCCGCTCCGTCAGTTTACGTGGCCTATCACTTTGTGGCTGAGTAGCTGTCGTTCCTAAACACTTCCATTTTCTTATAAAACAGCTGACGGTTCACTGTGGAATATTTAGGAGTGAGGAAATTTCACGACTTTATGTAATTGTATGAGGTGTTTAAGTATTTATGGTTTTTGTCATCTGGTTGATATGTAGTACTGTGTCCTTTGAGTTTCTCCCACTTCCTGTTTATCAGTAGTGGTCTTGCCTGTTGTGTTTTGTCTGTTCATTAATGCCACGTAAAACACGCACAATCCGTACTCAGTCACCTTGAGTGATGAGTGATCCCGTTAATTCACATGTAAGCTCTCTTCTGCACGTGTGTCCGTCTCTTAGCACTGCATCGTTACAAATATAACATTTTAAGGATGTAACTTGTTGAACAGCACTCTATGGTGCTATATTTGTGTGCTATGTATAATGTGCTGTTTCTGCCACTTTGTCTAGTATAAACTGCGTCTGGTGAGTTTAAAACTTTTTAATTATTCTTTTAAAATCTCCATCTAAACAAATGTGACTATCAGGGCCCTGTGTGCATATTGTTTGCTTTACTGGTTCTGGTTAAATTGTCCAAAGCTTGAGGATTTATTTCTGCATACATAAAGCAAAATGCATAGATAAATCTATTTATGGCATAAGCAAATATCTCATGGTCATCATCATTTAACATGTGTACTTGTATCTAATGCTGTCTATACTAGACATCACTGAGAGTCTGATACAAGTATGATGTACAGAATAGATGACAAAGGGACATCTGTTTAGATTTCAGTGTAAATATTGCTGTCTGCGTCCACAGTGGGGGGTGGATGTTGTGGTTCTGGAGCGATAACACCCGCTGGTGGAGGAGGTGGAGGAGGATAGGTGGTGGAGAGGTGGTGGAGGATAGGAGGTGGAGGATAGGTGGAGGATAGGTGGTGGTGGTGGAGAGGTGGTGGATAGGTGGAGGATAGGTGGTGGAGAGGTGGTGGAGAGGTGGTGGTGGAGAGTTTATCACTGGTGGGGGTGATATTGCATACAGCGAAAATCAGGTTCTGTGTTAAGGTCTGAACACCCCTCTTGTTTGTATGAAGTCCATCACTCCTAAACAAATCCCTCTTTCCAAAAAACAGGTTGAAGTTATCAATAAAGTTCAAGTTGTTTGACCTGCAACTTTTGAGTAACCAAGTGTTTAGTCCAAGGAGCCTTGAGAAAATATTTGTTCTCCAAGCTGGCAGAGGACCACTGATAAATGTCTGAACACCTTGTAATTGTACTGAAGAGGTTGTTAGTCTCTTTTCAATACCTCAAACTCCTGCTTCCTTGGGCCATTTTTGCCAACATCCGCAATAATCTGTTTAACTGTTGAGTGGTCAGCCAGTAATTCTCAGTTTATCATTTAGCTCAGAGACTGATGTTTGGTTCACAGTGAACTATGAGTTTGATATTTCATGCCATTGATACAATCATCCCCAATTATGAGTGTATCAGCTGTGTTTGAAGGCTGTGGGTCTGTGGTTCTGTGTCTGCAGGCTGTGGGTCTATGGTTCTGTGTTTGTGGGCTGTGGGTCTGTGGTTCTGCTTGTGGTTCTGCTTGAGGTTCTGCAGTGGTCCTAATCTGTTCTGCAGATGAAGTGATCTATTGTGAGCAACAGTGTTAGCTTTAGCATGAGCATGAGTAGTGGAGGCTGAAGACCGTACTACAGAGCTGAACATAGTACGGCGTTTGTGTAAGAGATGATACTGGTATTATCAGAGCCATGGAAGCTGACATTTCAATGCCACCTTCTCCAACCCCTCACCACACTGTCAGGAGTATCTGAGTCACTGGGTTAGGGGTAGAGTTAGGCTTTGGGTTTCCCTGTAGGTCACCAGCTCTATAAACATATTACATCACAGTTCAGTATTTCACTAGAAAATTGTACCCATTGTCTTAGCTTAAAACACACACACACACACACACACACACAAACATACAAAAATAAACTGCTTGTCATAAATAGACAAACTCTCTCCCTCCCTCTTATCGCAACCATTTCAACAGTTTGACCTGCTGTTTTTAATGTCTTTTATAGTCCTTTAGGGGTAAGGTACCCCTGTACCACACGTCTTAGTTCAGGCCATTTACACAGATGCTTTGATATTGGCCAATCACAAATCGATGTATTGTGAGAAATCTACATTCGAAACAACAGCAACAATAAAGAACACTAACGATATACTATATTGGAAAAAAATTTATTATAATTTTCAGTCTTGAAATGTCATCACATTAGCCTAGCGGTAAGTGTGCTATAGTTGTCACCATCAGTAATCTATTGTAGGTTTGGTTTGATATTTAAACATTCTTGTCGGTGCACGCGCCTTTTCAGATGACCGATTGTCCATGTACAGACGGACTACGGCCAAATTAAGAAAACATTTAATTTATTTTACTGCTCAGTGGGGGCGCGCGCCTTCGCGAGAGAGTCAGCGCGTGTGCGGTCGCGTGGAGCGTCAGTCAGCGCTCTCGGAGGAGGAGTGTCAGTGGCGCATCTCGCGGACCTGCCGCTGAAAGCCGCTGAGGATCAATTTTCAGGCCAGGCTCAATTTTCACACGACAAGCAAATACAAAAAGCGAGCGAGCCCGTGAGGGAACGACAAGCGGAGCGATAATCAACGTGATTATGACAAAAGAGCGGGGGGCTGACGGCGTTGTATTTGTTTTGCTCGTGGAGATGAGGCGGGGGGTCGCGAGGCGCTACAGAATTGTTGGTCTCTGGCCAAACACTTCCCTGTTTTAGCGCCTCTTCGGCCGCGCTGCACGAGACGCGCTCGCGTTTTCATAGATGAAAAACTGTCTTAATCGTTCATCGTCTGAATCGCGGAGGATGCAGCTGGCGTGAGAACATCTCCGATCCTCAGAGCGCTGCTGCCGCTGCCATGACAGGCGCACGCTTTCTCATGGGCACGGGCTTGGCCGGTTAGCGAACGGGCTGTGTGATTACAGAGCGGCCCCGGCAGCACGGCCGATGCTCTAAGCAAAAGAAATTAATTCTGTAAATATTGCTCTCGTTATTATTCTCTAATCGTTTGGAATCTCAGGGAAAATGTCCTCTCGGTCTGCTTTACCGTCTGCCACCGACCGGAGCTCGGATCACGTAAGTACATTCCGATTGTATTGTAAGAATATGCGCATTACAGTTTAGGGGTTTAGGTACAATCGTGTGTTTGGGGTTGTTTATTTGCATATTTTGTGGTCTCCTGTTTTTGCAGCAGTAACACTGGGCCTTCGTTTACTCATGTCGCTAAAGGCAGGACGGCGGGGGTAGAATACCGTAGCCCATGTAGCGTAGCCGATTCTCTGGCAGAATGGGCCGTGTTCATGAATGTGTAAACGGCGTAGGCGATGCTGCGAGCTGCACAGCGGATGAACGGTCCATCCGCATCGTGTAGCAATCAGCGCAGCTGCGCACAAGAGCCATACACCGAGCCGTTAACGCGCATCCTAGCTCCATACACAGAATGATGTCACATTCCGATTGTATGCCCTCCGCATGGGCCGGTATTTCGCAAGCACCGTCATCTGTGATTTCCGATGACAGAAAATATAATCCATGCACATTACGTCAAAACAGCAGCAAGCCTAAATAGCAGATGTGCTTATAACCGCTTGGTTTATAACCGCTGGCTTTATAACCGCTGGGTTTCCGCCGTGGCATCGTTTCGGCACCTTGTCTCTGGTGTCTAGCCGAGCTGGCGGGATTTTGCTGTTTGCTAAATAGAACGTGTAAGAATGATGCCACGTACAAGGACATAATGGAAAGTGGTGGAAAACCGCAAAACTAGTTCAGCTCAAGGGTCTGATGATTATCTCAGAAGATAAACTGTTAAACCAGTGGATGTGGATTTGGAACTAGTTACTGGAGGTCTCTCAGTGGAGGTCTTACTGTTCTGTGGAGTTTGAGAATAGGATGCTGAGGCCTTGTGTTGAGGGACCACTGCACTGCAAAGAAAGAGCTGTTTATAAGTGGATATGGTCCAGCCAGCCTATGACAGTTAGTTCACCTGTATCATTAACAGCCTCCAGTGTAATCAGACCCTGCAGTTGTGCTCAGAGTAAGAGGATGCTGGTCATATCTGATCATCCATTGGTTGATGGTTTGTAATGGGTAAAAGTAAATAATTGCTTTAAAATGGTGCCTAAACCAGTATTTAAAGAACAAACAAACAAAGAATAAAGTAGACATCATTGTCATAGCTTTAAACATATACATAGAAAAATATTCAAAATGTATATAACAAATTTCCATAATAAATAAAACTGTTTATTTGATACAAATTCTTATGTCAGAATCATTTCATAATTTTTTTGTGAAACACAACCACAGTTTAGAGAACATTAGTCATTTTAACCATATTTACAGTATGAGCTGCAAGCCAATTGTAGCATCTGCTGCCATCGGAGTGAGTGTGATGTTAGCAATGATGACATGACATGCAGTAACACTTCTGTTGCCTATAGCAGCCATTTCTGAGCACCTGAGGGCAAATATGTCAGTCCACAGTGCAACCAGTGAAATGAGCAACAAGTGTACATGATTTTCCTCTTATTCCAGATGCCAAAATGTTTCTTTAGTTTCTAACTAAAACTGCTAGCTCCTTACATTGCTAACAAACACAGTAAGTCAACATCAGAAACTTACGCTTATAACTGGGAGCCATTTGAGCAGCTGATGTTTAAACGCCTTTTTAGGGTTAGTTCAATAATGGCATTTGGTTCTGGTGGTGCTTCGACTGGCAACCTTCTGATTACTAGTTAAGCACTTTAAACAGTGACTAAGCTATGACAAGCAGGGATACAGCAGTGAGACTGGGCCAGGCAGGGACAACTTCCTGCAGGGTTCTAATCCTAATCACCACATCTGTCAAATGTCCAGATGTTTTTCTGTGTTTAACTGTTCTGAGCACAGTGGGCTACAGTAAGGAAGGACTGGGGGTATTCACTGTGTAAGTACCATGGATGTACTGGGGATGACGGGGTATGTTGAGTAGAAATAGCAATAACAGGGCAAGATAACAGTGTGAGGAATGCTGTGATGAGTAGAATCAATGTCAGTTTGCAGGTTACTGTGAATAGGGTAATATAGTTGTGCTAGGGTGATGTATGCAGTGGTGTCAGTGTGGAGGGCTCAGTGTGAATGTATTAGTGTCTGTGTAGTACAGGTTATTGTGTGTAGTATGGATTAGTATGTGTGGTAGGAAAGGGTGACTGTGGTAGGGAGAGGGGTGAGGTGTGTGAGGGGTGAGGTAGGGAGGGACAGTAAACACAGACTACAGAATCCAAATCTAATCAACCAGATATAAGTTGATATATAATTAGATTCTCTCTCCCTCTTCCTCTTTCTCTCTTGCTTGATCTCTCTCCTTCCCTTCATTTCACTCTCATTCTCTTTCACTCTTTCCCTCATTCTCTCTCCTTCTTCCTTTGATTATTGTCTTCTTCTCATCTCTTCTTTCACACTGACTGACAGCCTCAATCCCTTGTTCTTATTTTTTGAACACATGAACATGTGTAGTGTGGCACAGATGGTGTGTGTGTGTGTGTGTGTGTGTGTACCTCTTTCCCTACATACAACCCAAAAGAGCTAGTTTATTGAGAGTGGATTTGCTTAGACTGAGCTGCATATTCATACATTTTGAGATTCTAATTGTAGTTTGTTTTATTCTGAGACATTAATGACATTTGATGTAAATGCTGGATTACTATTCAGATTTCCATACATACATGTGTGTGAGACACACTGAGCTCTTGCTATTATAATGCCTGTATCACAATTTTGTGTGTGTTTGTGAGTGTGTGTGTGTGTGTGTAATCAGTACTCCATTCTGTCACAGGTCTTCTGTCTGTCTCTAGGAGCTGTCCAGATATATTTATTACTTTAAGAACAGACCTTGGGCCTGGACAGACACTATATACATGAAGTGTATCATTATTTTATATTATTATTGTTATTACTATTACAATTGCAGTGAAAGCCACATGGCCTTTACTACATCAACCTGAGGCTTCTACACTTTTTTGGTCTTTGTTTTTTTTAGTGATTTCAGCAAATCCAGTGGCCATAACGTCATTTTACATCATAGTCAACAAAGGGTAGAGTTGGGTGTTCTGGCTGTGCATTCATGTCATATTGTAGAGTTAGAATAACAGAAATGACCTACCCAGTTATGCACTGGAGCTGCATAGCTAACGTATCTAGCACGTTTGGTAAATTATTCCACCTATAAGCTTTTGCAGTTTGCAATTTGGGTTACATAAGGCGCCTAATATTGAAGGACACAGTTGCTATATTTGTGTAATGCAACTTAAGAACTGAATGTTGTGAAAGATCAGTACATGAGTATTTATATTTGTACATATATTTCTGGATTTTGGATGTAATATATTTTAATAATTTCAGTTTAATTATGAGTACAAATCTCATAATTTATCTGCTGATCCAATGTGAAATATGTTCTTTTCCATCTCAATCCTAAAGGAAGACAGCAGGAGTAGTTAACCCTCACCCTAATTTGGTTCCCACACCCAAACAGCATGCATCACTGGCAGCGAGTCGTTTGGAGAAGGGCACCAGTGTGTCGAGCCGTTCCCTTGGTGCACGCTGTCGCAACTCCATGGCCTCCTGCTCTGATGAACAGCCACATATTGGCAACTACCGTCTCCTCAAGACCATTGGGAAGGGCAACTTCGCCAAAGTGAAACTGGCCCGCCACGTCTTAACCAGCCGAGAGGTGGGTGCACCTCTCCTGAACCCGCCCCTCCACTGACCCGCCTCCCCTGACCCCACCTCCTCTGACCATACGTCATCTAACCCCACCTCCCCTTACCTCACCTCCTCCGACCACGTCATGTAACCCCACCTCCTCTGACCACACATCTTCTAAACCCATTTCCTTAACCCCACATCCTCCTAACCCTTCTCCTCTAACCACACCTCCTCCTAACCCTTCTCCTCTAACCACCCCTCCTCCTAACCCTTCTCCTCCTAACCCTTCTCCTCTAGCCCCACCTCCTCCTAACCCTTCTCCTCTAGCCCCACCTCCTCTAGCACCACCTCCTCCTAACCCTTCTCCTCTAGCCCCACCTCCTCCTAACCCTTCTCCTCTAGCCCCACCTCCTCCTAACCCTTCTCCTCTAGCCCCACCTCCTCCTAACCCTTCTCCTCTAGCCCCACCTCCTCCTAACCCTTCTCCTCTAGCCCCACCTCCTCCTAACCCTTCTCCTCTAGCCCCACCTCCTCCTAACCCTTCTCCTCTAGCCCCACCTCCTCCTAACCCTTCTCCTCTAACCTCCTATGACCCAACCTCTCTTGACTTAGACTTGGAAGTGGTAGTATGATGCTTAGTCAACTCTTCAGGATTTATTATGTTTTTAATCATTTTAACCTGATATCCCACTTTTATCCTGATATACTACCTCAAATCTCCCACTTCCAATTTTAACCTGCCATACTAACCCTCTAACACCACGTTTAACCTGATGTACCAATCCCTAATCCAATCTTAACCTGACGTATTAATCCTCTTCACCCTTTCAACCTGGTGTACTTAACTCCAGTCACACTTAACACTTTTAACCTTATATACTAACCCCCCAATCCCCCAATCCCCCTTGTATGGATTGACAAATCTAATCAGCGTCACCCTTCTTCCTTTTTTCATGTGCATATTTCAGGTTGCAATAAAAATCATCGATAAAACTCAGCTGAATCCAACCAGCCTGCAAAAGGTAACTGACTCCTGTACCACCACAACTGACTGCTGTACCACTATAATTGACTGCTGTACCACAACTGACTGCTGTACCACCACAACTGACTGCTGTACCACCACAACTGACTGCTGTACCACTATAACTGACTGCTGTACCACTATAACTGACTGCTGTACCACTATAACTGACTGCTGTACCACCACAACTGACTGCTGTACCACTATAACTGACTGCTGTACCACTATAACTGACTGCTGTACCACAACTGACTGCTGTACCACCACAACTGACTGCTGTACCACTATAACTGACTGCTGTACCACTATAACTGACTGCTGTACCACAACTGACTGCTGTACCACTATAACTGACTGCTGTACCACTATAACTGACTGCTGTACCACCACAACTGACTGCTGTACCACTATAACTGACTGCTGTACCACTATAACTGACTGCTGTACCACAACTGACTGCTGTACCACAACTGACTGCTGTACCACTATAACTGACTGCTGTACCACTATAACTGACTGCTGTACCACTATAACTGACTGCTGTACCACCACAACTGACTGCTGTACCACCATAACTGACTGCTGTACCACCACAACTGACTGCTGTACCACTATAACTGACTGCTGTACCACTATAACTGACTTCTGTACCACTATAACTGACTTCTGTACCACAACTGACTGCTGTACCACCACAACTGACTGCTGTACCACTATAACTGACTGCTGTACCACTATAACTGACTGCTGTACCACTATAACTGACTGCTGTACCACAACTGACTGCTGTACCACTATAACTGACTGCTGTACCACTATAACTGACTGCTGTACCACAACTGACTGCTGTACCACTATAACTGACTGCTGTACCACAACTGACTGCTGTACCACAACTGACTGCTGTACCACTATAACTGACTGCTGTACCACTATAACTGACTGCTGTACCACTATAACTGACTGCTGTACCACCACAACTGACTGCTGTTCTGTTGTCACGAAGAAGCTTGTCCGCATAAATCTACAACAGTACTCAGTATAATCCACTCTCTGTTCTCTGTGTGAGTATTGTTGTATATCCCACTTTATGAGTACTGTTGTAATAGCCCCCTCTCTATTCCATTTTTATTCCAAAAAGTACTCCTTGCTGTAGTACTTTTTACATTTAAGTTGTTTTAGTCTTTCTGCAAAGTTTAGCTTCAATGGATTTCCATATATGTATATATATATATATATATATATATATATATACACACACATATGGAAATATGGAAATCCATTGAAGCTAAACTTTGCAGAAAGACTAAAACAACTTAAATGTAAAAAGTTCTACAGCAAGGCTCACAGAGTGGAATATATATATATATATATATATATATATATATATATATATATATATCCATCCATCCATGTGTATGGTGTGTGTGTGTGTATGGTGTGTGGGGTGAGTGTTTGTGTGTATGGTGTGTGGAGTGGGTGTGGAGTGAGTGTGTGTGTATGGTGAGTGTGTGTATGGTGTGTATGTGTGTGTTTGTACGCTTGCGCACATTCATGTGTTGTAGCTGAGAGGTGGACAGTTTGTCCTCCACAGGCACTTGGCACACTAACCCTGGACACATGGAGTCCCCACAGTGTCTCAGTCTCAACCCTGCACAACACACACACACGTCCTCACACACACACACACACACACACACACACACACACATCCATGCATATCTCACACATGTACAATGCACTCACTTCACATGTGAACCACAGACATGCATGTATACACGCATGCACAAACATACCTGCACACACAGACACAGACCTCACATATACGCATAACCACTCACACACACATACAACACACACACACACACACACACCACATGTATATAATGTAATAAAGCATGGGCGGGAGTGCATGTGAACACAACACACAAACACACACACGTGCATATATACAATACACTCATACACACACATACACACTACAGCAGCAACTGCACCAGTACGCTATGTGTAATATTGTGATGGTGTGTACATATCGATGTGCAGATGAATGCAGGTGTTTCCAAAACAGGGTTTATTGAGAAAAGCGAAGTCAACCAATTCCAGTGTCAAAACCAGTTAGTAGAGAAAAACACGAAATCCAAACTCGTAGTCAAAAAACAGTCCAGGTAAAGTTATTCCAGAGATGAATGAAACCTGGCAAAAGTACCAAGGGGCAAATCCAAAGAAAGCAAGAGAAAAATAGAGGTATGCTGTCCAGAGTGTAGGCAATGTGTAAAGTGAAACCTCCAGAATAGATGTTGGTATTGCATCATATAACACGTGAGTTTAATAGTGGAGAAGGTGCGATGCAGACATCGCCGGGCATCATGGGAGTTGTGGTCTCCCTGGTTGGGCTGCTTGACAATCACATGATTGTCTGACCAGAAATGTTTATAATGATATAGTTTCCATATTATCTGATATTCATAATTATCACAAAAAGTTCTATGGATGTATTCATTATCAATTATATTTATAATTATCAATAAATATGGATTTATTAGTTTATTTTAAGTCTGAATATATAACTATCCAGAGGAAAATAGTTTGTAACGTTGTGAGGATAAGGCAGAATGCAGAGACGAGTAGTCTTCAATATGTGTCTTTAATCACAAACACGGTTAGCTTCGCGAGTAGCGCTGAGCAAAACACCAAGGCAAACATGTAGCAGACTCTCAAAGAGCACGGGACAGGACATTCATGCACAATGTAGACGTAACACATAACAAGCCCCGTGTGTAACACATTAAACTGACGAGATGCAGGAATACATACACAAACAGCCACACCCACAGGAAGTACATATATGGACTGGATAATGTAGACAACGAAAGGGAAGCAACCTGTCAGCCCTCTAAGGGGCAGGGGGAAGGAAGGGAAATGTCAGGAATGGACCTGGGATTACCTAATACTGGGCAAAGATTATCTAAACCTGGACATAGATGACCTAACCTTGGACAAAGATTACCTAATCATAGGCAAAGATGACCTGACCCTGGTCAAAGATGACGTAATCCTGGGCAAAGATGACCTAGCCCTGGACAAAGATGACCTAACTCTGGACAAAGATAATGAGGATATGCAGGTGCAGTGAAGGTGACAACTTTCAGAGGGTTGCACATCCACCAAAGAAGGTGAAAGCAAAGCCAACTGCAACATTGCATTAGCAGATAAGACAAGTGCAAACCACAAGAAGACAGGTGAAGGATACAGGAGGAACAGTGGTGGGGAGGGTGGGTGCAGAATCCGAGACACCCAGAACACCAGCCAACAGCAACAACCAGGAACCTGGCCAGAAAGCAGAGAGGTTGGAGCCGAGGCATAGGTAGCCAATCAGATGAGGTGGCAACTAGACAAGAAACTAAGCACTATCGTGGAACACTCACTGCATGGTCAAGTAGAAGCCATGCTCAGCTACACTGGTGATCCTCCACGAGGAGTGCAGAAGTAGGTTTGGAAACACCATACAGAGACAAAATGTTGGCCAGAGGAAGAAGAGCAAGAGGCACCGACAACTATGAAAGCAGTGGACAAAGGCAAAGCAAAAAGTGAAGCAAATGAAACAACTGTATAAGCCTCAACTCTGCAAGCTCTATAAGAATTACCTAGAAGTCCTTAGAAGAAGTGGCTTAGAAGAAGCAAGTAATCCCACCTGAGTGGCAAAGGGCCACAACAGTTCTCATTCCAAAAGGGCAGAACCCAAGCAACATCAACTAGTTCAGGAGTCCTGCTCTTCTGAATGTTGATCATTCTCTTCTCTGTCACGGCCAAGACGATAACAAGTTGTCTCAGAAGGAGCAGGTATATCAACACTGGTTGTCAGTAGGCAGAGGTTCCTTACTTCGAAGGTCTCTTATGAAAGGGATCCAAAGAAATAATAATTTTTGTTGGCAGTGATGAGGAGATCCCACTACTGATGGGGAATATTTGCCATGCCACCCCTTTCTTCAACACACTGCGACTCCCAGAATTCCACTCTCCCTTCTGCTCAGCACCTATTCACACCCTCATTGTCACCTGATTACTAAACCCACCTGTTCCCCATTATCTATGTATATTTAACCCTGTATGTTTTGTACATTCTCTATGAAGTATTGCCGTTGTTCTTCAGTGAGCCTACTTGGCGTTCTACTTTACTGTTTATGATCTTGTTTTGTCTCCAGATTATCTCTTTTGCCTCTTTGGATTTTTCACTACTGTTTGGAATTTCTGGTTCTCATCTCTGCCTGTTTATTGCTACTCTTTTGGATTGCCCTCAGGATATTCTGTTTTTGTTTGGCTCTGACCTTTTGGATTATCCTGTTTATTAATTCTCTCTTGTGATCTGAAAGCTTCTGTCCATTCCTGCTAGATTACTTTGCCTCCATGCAGATGGTGGATCAAGAAGCCTTTAAACAGACTGTTCTACACAGGGACAGGTACTTGGACAACATCAACAATTTCTAGAGGGGTTTAGTCGTTAAATAAAAGTTATAGTGTAGCATACCCAAATGGCGGCGCTAGGACATAGTATGCTTGAAATCGCAACTCCAGTCCCTCTCCATGTTCACTCAGAGAGACGTCATCTGAGCGGCTGACCCTCCCTACTCAGCACACCCTTTCTCCCTTGAATTAAACCTGACAGATATGATGGCTTTCCCAAGAAGTGTCTGAGATGCTTGTTGTCTGAGTTGTCTGAGATGCTCCATGGTACTTACACAGTGAATACTGCGGAAGAGGATACTCCTTCTCCCATCATATCTGAAAGAGATCTGTAAATATGCTGTAAACTGTATTTTCGAATCAATCGGGCGAGGAGGTTTCATTAAAAACCTGATACACTGGGCTGCCTGATGCCCCTGTATGGTCCTGAGGAACAAAGTTTGGTTTCTTACAAGGATAGACTGTATCATGGACTTCTGGAATGTGGACATTCCCACGGCAGTGTATAACATCACTACTGCTAGCCTACAGAACATTTTATCAAGATGCAAGATGGCATTGTCCCAACTGCTATAGACAATGCACAATAAAGTGCTGAGGTAGCAGAGGTGCGCAGGACAGGACCAGGACACAAACAGCTGGCCTGCAGCCCCAGTTATGCTATCCAGTTCATCCAGTGCTTTGTCGACTCTTCTACTTGACATGGGATGTGCAGGAGCAAGACATCTGTCAAAGAGCTGGCTGAAGAGAATGTGGCATTTTCTGGTTGTAGTTAAGAAGGAAGCTGGGGGCCAAGTAATACTTAAGGGTGGTGTGGGTGTGGGGTGGGGTGTGGGGGGGCAAAGAGTAACCCCTGCCACCAGGAAATGTACTGGGCTTAAAAGAGCAAAACATCAATGACTGGTGGTCCCCATGTGAAGACCCAACTTGGCCCAACTTGGCCAAAGGCTCCACGTGCGGTACTCCAGCCGTAGCCATGGCAACCTCATTTGATTACATTTAACGGTTCTCTCCGATTTCCCGCTTGCAATAAACGATGTTGTCCCAGATCACGTGCTTATGCTTGTGTGTGTGTTCGCATTTACTTGTGTGTGTGCTTGAATGTGTGTGCGTGTGTTCTTGTTTATGTGCATACGAGTGTGTTAACTGTGTGTGTTCCCATGTTCTTGTGAGCTTGAATGTGTGTGCATGCACTCGTGTACTTAACTGTGTGTGCTTGTGTGTGTATGCATGTGCTTAAATGTGTGTGTGCACATGTGTGCTTGAGTGTATACGCATGTGTGTGAGTGTGTGTGCGTGCGCGCGTGTGTGAGTGTGTGTGTGTGTGTGTGTGTGTGCGCGTGTGTGAGTGTGTGTGTGTTTACTCTGTCCCTTTGCCTCTCTACAGCTATTTCGAGAGGTGCGCATCATGAAGACTCTTCGTCACCCCAACATAGGTACACACACGTGTACACACACACACACACACACACACACGCACACACACACACACACACGCACACACGCACGCACACACACACAGGCTCTCTCACACACACGCTTGCTCACACACAGGCTCTATCACACACACACACACGCACACACACACATGCACACACACACACACGCGCACACACACAAGCTCTCTCACACACACACTTGCGCACACACAGGCTCTATCACACACACTCACACATGCACACACATGCAAACACACACACGTGCACACGCACTCACTCACACATGCGTACACGCGCGTGCACATTAGAACATTTGTGCTGTATGATTTTCATACTTATGAAAAGGTGAGACTTGGCCTAGTGTTTGTATTAATGTAAAATGACTTGTGTGGTAAAAAACGGTGTATGTATTTCTTAGTGCAACTGTTTGAGGTGATTGAGACAGAGAAGACCCTCTACCTGATCATGGAGTATGCCAGTGGAGGTAAGAACCTCTCTGCTCTAACCCGAACCCTAGAAGTACAGTATAACCGTACATCTTCGTTCACTCTACTGTAGAGGAGTTGTTTCATAATCTGTACTCTTAATCTGTACTCAGTCTGTACTCTTAATCTGTACTCTTAATGGTGATATAAAGTATATTCTGTCACATACTCCACAACACACACGGGCACAATTAGGTGTGTAGGTGGTATTAAGCTCTTCTAATGTGTTACTTTCATGTGTCACTGTAAAGCCTGAAGTTGTTGTTGGTGTGCTAGCATATTATGTATAGTAAAACAAAGGTGTTTCAGGTGAGGTGTTTGACTACCTGGTGTCTCATGGAAGAATGAAGGAGATTGAAGCCAGGGCCAAATTCAGACAGGTGAGAACACAGTTAAAACACATCTAATTAAACACATCCAATGAAACACATCTAACAGTGGGTTTGAACAGACCAAAATATTTGAATCCCTGAGTCTGTTTGTGTGTTTGTATTTGTCTGCAGATTGTCTCTGCTGTGCATTACTGTCACCAGAAGAACATAGTTCATAGGGATCTGAAGGTAAGCTGGGAACTCTAGCTCAACAGACAAACCCTGAACTACCCCAGAGGTCCACAGAGAAACAATAAACTACCCCAGAGGTCCACAGAAACTTCCTGAACTACCCCAGAGCTCCACATAATAATAAGAATCTTTATTTTTATAGAACCTTTCATACATGCAACTCAGCGCTTTACAGAATAAATAAAAACAAAAGAAAAAGAACATTATAAAATAATAAAATTACATGAATAATTATTAAAATAATAGAAGAACACAACAGTAAATAAAGTAGTAAAATAATAAGATGGCAAAACTATTAAACTAATAAGAACAGACATAAAATGTAGTTTAGTAAAATAATGTGATAAAGTAATAAAATAATTAACCATCAAAGTTTCTTAACTAAATGCCAATCTAAACAGGAAGGTTTTGAGGCTCTTCTTGAAGCTGTACAGGGATGAAATGTCTCTGAGGTCCTCAGGAAGAGAGTTACAGAGTTTTGGGCCATAGTGGCTAAAAGCTCCCTCTCCAATCTTTAACTGGGTTTTAGGGATCACCAGTAGATTGCTGTTTGAAGACCTGAGAGACCTGACTAGAAAATATCTAGCCATCATTTCACTGAGGTAAAGAGGAACAAGAACATGAAGACATTTAAAATCCATCACCAGAACCTTCAAATCTAACCCTGCCAGGTGACCAGAGCAGTGAGGGGAGTGCAGGTGTAATATGATCCTCTTTCTCCTGTGGGTCTGGACCCTTGCAGCAGCGTCCTGGACTCACTGTAGGTGTGAAGTAGAGCTGGGAGAGCAGATAGAACAGCGGTACAGTAATGTAGCCTGGGTGTGATGAATGCAGACACGTTCCTCACTACCAGCAGTGATTTTGCTCCTTTACTGTTATTTTTCTTTTTCATTTGGATTAACTCTAATTCCAGGTTAGAAACTCACTATTCCCTCCATCCTTTCATTTGGATTAACTCTAATCCCATTTTAACTTCTGTACTTACTTTTGTTCTGATACTCTTCTTCCACACAGGCGGAGAATCTCCTGCTCGACGCCGACTCCAACATCAAGATCGCTGACTTTGGCTTCAGTAATGAATTCACCATGGGCAGCAAGCTGGACACGTTCTGCGGCAGCCCCCCCTACGCCGCCCCTGAGCTCTTCCAGGGCAAGAAGTACGACGGCCCCGAGGTGGACGTGTGGAGCCTGGGGGTCATCCTGTACACGCTGGTCAGCGGCTCACTGCCCTTCGACGGGCAGAACCTGAAGGTGAGGCTCCTTCCCCATCACCCTCCACGTCTACCCTCCACCATCCACGTCCACACACCACCCTCCATGTCCATGCTCCACGTCCATCCTCCACCCTCCACGCTCAACATCCCCCCTCCACGTTCACCTTCCACCTCCACGTTCCACGGCTACACACCACATTTCAGGGCTGGCTCCAGGTTGGTTCCACCTGCTGCCACTAGGAGGAGCCCACGCGCCAGCTCTAGTATCTCACTGCTGAATCGTTAAGCCCTCATGCTGTGCACGGTGTCTCGTCACCAGTCTCTCTCTCACTTTCCCTGCTTGTTTGAGTACTTTACTCCTGTGCCGCTTCCTGGCCTCTCAAGTTTTCCTTTGCTGTTACTTCTCTGTCTGTTTTTGAGTTTGTTGCTCCGTTTGCCTGCTAGCCAGTTACTTCCCCTGGCGTCCTTTGTTCGTTTTGGTTTTGGTTTTGCCTTCATTTCCTCCTTATTATGTGTTGAGTTTTCCGTGTCTTCTGAGTTTTCATTTCGCTTATTCTCCCCTGTTGTTACTATGGTCGAGTTCTCATTTCACACTTTGAGTTTTCCGTGTCGTGTATGTTTTGTTGGTTCTCCTGTGTTTTCTCTACAGTAGAGTTTCCTCTTTTCTCGCATTGATTTATTCCGCGTCTTTAGTTTGCCTTATTTCCCCGTTGCATTATGGTGGTTTGTTTTGGTTTTGTCGCGCTGCTTTCAGTTCCTTTATTTTGCGTGAAGCACTTGGGTTCACCGCTGCTTCTATAGACCTCGCGACGGGTACAGTCCTCGTGTACCAATGCGTTACACCACATCCACCATCCACCATCCACACTCCACATCCACCCTCCACGCTCCACATCCACCCTCCACGCTCCACACTCCACATCCACCCTCCACACTCCACATCCACGCTCCACATCCACCCTCCATGCTCCACATCCACACTCCACATCCACCCTCCATGCTCCACATCCACCCTCCATGCTCCACATCCACCCTCCATGCGCCACATCCACCCTCCACGCTCCACATCCACACTCCATGCTCCACACTCCACATCCACCCTCCACGCTCCACACTCCACATCCACGCTCCACATCCACCCTCCATGCTCCACATCCACACTCCACATCCACCCTCCATGCTCCACATCCACCATCCATGCGCCACATCCACCCTCCACGCTCCACATCCACACTCCATGCTCCACATCCACCCTCCACACTCCACATCCACCCTCCACGCTCCACATCCACACTCCACATCCACCCTCCAGGATCAGTTGACTGTCAGTCACTCAAAGCAGCGGAGTGTGGGGCTCAGTGGGCCCAACTTCTCCTGCTCTATCACCACTGCTATGTGAATTGATCTGCTACATAGCTTAATGGACTAATGGACTGTGGGAGTGTATATTCTGGGTCATAGTAGTTAACTAGGATCCATAGTGGCAGTAACTATTTTGCGAGCCCTTTGTAGGTTAGCGCTATGATTGGTGGCAATAACCAGCTTGTGAACACCTAGGGTAGGGTAGGGTTCAGGTTAGGGGTTTGGGGTAGGGTAGGGTAGGGTTCAGGTTATTAGGGTTGGGGTAGGGTAGGGTTAGGGTTCACGTCCTTACTTCCCCATTGTTGTTTGTAGTTTCAAACCTATTGCTGTGTTATTCACAAGATCTAAGTGCACACACTCTGTGCTCAGGGATGCTGATGTGTGTGTGTGTGTGTGTGTGTGTGTGTGTTTCAGGAGCTACGTGAGCGTGTGTTGAGGGGGAAGTATCGAGTACCCTTCTACATGTCCACAGACTGTGAGGCAATTCTGCGCAGGTTTCTGGTGCTTAACCCCACCAAACGCTGCACACTGGAGGTACACACACACACACACACACACGCTCACACGACCCCACCAAACGCTGCACACTGGAGGCACACACACACACACACACACACACACACACACACACGACCCCACCAAACGCTGCACACTTAACTCTGTAATGCATTAAACAACATAGCCCTGTTCTCTAAGCACCTGAGTGAGTGTGTAGGATATAGTCTCTCGCTCACCTCTCACCTCTCACCTCTCCCTCGGACTATCCACAGCAAGTGATGAAGGACAAATGGATGAATACAGGCTATGAAGGCAATGAGCTTAAGCCTCATGTGGAGCCTGTACAGGACTTCAGCGATGCCAGCCGCATTGGTGAGCTCACAGGCACTAATATATATATTATATATTTATACAAGCATATAATTAAACAAATATGTGTTTGGTTGATTGTGTGGCAGCAATACTGTGCTGATTTCAACATGGGCATCATGTCTTCATCTCTCCTTTATCTTTAAGGTGTAGGGAATCATTTAGGTGGTGTTTATCTTTAAGGTGTAGGGAATCATTTAGGTGGTGTTTATCTTTAAGGTGTAGGGAATCATTTAGGTGGTGTTTATCTTTAAGGTCTAAGGAATCGTTTAGGTGATGCGTATCTGTGTGTATCTTGCATCTGAGGGGTGTGTGTGTTCTCTCTCTCATCTGAGGAGTGTGTGTGTTCTCTCTCTCATCTGAGGAGTGTGTGTGTGTTCTCTCTCTCATCTGAGGAGTGTGTGTGTTCTCTCTCTCATCTGAGGGGTGTGTGTGTTCTCTCTCTCTCTCTCTCTCTCTCTCTCTCTCTCTTTCCAGAAGTGATGGTTGGGATGGGCTTCACTTCAGAGGAGATTAAGGATTCTTTACTCAATCAGAAATACAATGAAGTCACAGCAACTTACCTTCTGTTGGGCCTGAAGACAGAGGTTATAATCTCTCTGTATCTGTGTCTCATACACACACATAAGTATGAATGCACACACACACACAGTTCTTGTCATCACTTCTTATTCGGGTATTCAGACTCTCTATGTAAAGCTTCTTTAGTTCTCGCTGGTTTATCAGGGCTACTTTCCTGCTCACTTATGGCTGTACACGTTCATTGTATTCATGTTACTAGATGACTATTGAGATAAGATTGCAGATGCTGATTATGTAATCTTCTCCAGGAGTGATATTACCTGAATATTGTATTGTGTTTTGGTTTAAAACTAAGACATTTCATAAAGTGTTATTTTATACTATAGAAGCAATGCAAAAGCCATTAAGCAGTAAAAATGTCCAAATATTTTGGCTTCAAGCATGACCAGTAGCAAAAGCTGATGCTGGTTAGAGAACAGTACTCACTACTGTTACCTGGCAACATTATACTCGCTACTGTTACCTGGCAACATTATACTCGCTACTGTTACCTGGAAACAGTATACTCGCTACTGTTACCTGGCAACATTATCTAGCCTTTTTGGATGACTCTGCCCTGTTGTCATGGTTACAGGATGGTGCAGAGTCACGAGTGAGTGGCAGTATGACGTTGCCAAGGGTGCGACCAAGCCCCATCACCAACGGAACGAACAAACACTCCACTGCTGCCACTTCGGCTTCGTCGTCCTCCTCTTCCTCACACAGCAAGACCCAACGCAGTGCCTCCACCTACCACCGTCAGCGACGACACAGTGACTTCTGTGAGAAATTCTGTCTGTACCACACACTAATACTACACACTAATACTGCAATCTAATACTACACAATAATACTGCACACTTAAACTACACACTAACACCACACACAAATACTACACAATAATACTGCACACTTAAACTACACACTAACACCACACACAAATACTACACACAAATTCTGCACACTTATACCAGACTCTAGTACTAGACATTAATACCACATGGTAATTCTGCACTCTAATACCACACACTAATACTACATAATGACCTACAGCACACTAATACTACACACTGATCTACCACATACTAATACTACACACTAACACACTACACGCTGACCTGTGGAAAGCATCATCTACTTTTAGTTATACTAAAAGTTGTTTATCAAAAGTTTCCTGGATTTACACTGTTTATCAAGATCCCAGTTCTCCACCTCCATTCCGTCTGTCCCAGGAGAGTGGGACTGTGATTATTATCATTTTTCACTATTATACTTGTACATTCTGGGGGTAAACCTAATCCCCTAACCCTAACCCTGGGGGTAAACCTAATCCCCTAACCCTAACCCTGGGGGTAAACCTAATCCCCTAACCCTAATCCCCTAACCCTAACCCTGGGGGTAAACCTAATCCCCTAACTCTAACCCTGGGGGTAAACCTAATCCCCTAACCCTAACCCTGGTGGTAAACCTAATCCCCTAACCCTAACCCTGGGGGTAAACCTAATCCCCTAATCCTAATCCCCTAACCCTCACCATTACATTATCTTCCTAGAGCTCTAACTCTAACTCCTTATCCCTGACTTTAATTAGGCAATGTGTTGCACTGACCACAGTACATGAATGAAAATAAAAACCTTTTAAAAAAAGATTACGAGCGCATTCTGAGAATGGTGTGTGTGTGTCCTGCAGGTGGTCCTAGCTTGCCCGTGATGCACCCTAAACGCAGCCCTACAGGCGGGGCAGAGCGTGAGCTGCGTGAGAGCCGCATGCCGCCTCGTAAAGCCAGCTGTAGTGTGACGGGCAGTCGCAGCATCCCCCCCTCCAGCCCCATGGTCAGCAGCGCCAACAACCCCAACAAGGCCGAAATCCCTGATAGGCGCAAGGACATGACAGCTACAACCGTAAGGGGGGCACTTATACAAAACGTGACCGCTACAACCGTAAGGGGGGCACTTATACAAAACGTGACCGCTACAACCGTAAGGGGGGCACTTATACAAAACGTGACCGCTACAACCGTAAGGGGGGCACTTATAAAAAACGTGACTGCTACAACCGTAAGGGGGGCACTTATACAAAACGTGACCGCTACAACCGTAAGGGGGGCACTTATACAAAACGTGACCGCTACAACCGTAAGGGGGGCACTTATACAAAACGTGACCGCTACAACCGCCGTGGGGGCACTTATAAAAAACGTGACTGCTACAACCGTAAGGGGGGCACTTATACAAAACGTGACCGCTACAACCGTAAGGGGGGCACTTGGACAAAACGTGACCGCTACAACCGTAAGGGGGGCACTTATAAAAAACGTGACCGCTACAACCGTAAGGGGGGCACTTATAAAAAACGACCGCTACAACCGTAAGGGGGGCACTTATACAAAACGTGACCGCTACAACCGTAAGGGGGGCACTTGGACAAAACATGACAGCTACAACCGTAAGGGGGGCACATATACAAAACGTGACAGCTACAACCGTAAGGGGGGCACATATACAAAACGCGACAGCTACAACCGTAAGGGGGGCACATATACAAAACGTGACAGCTACAACCGTAAGGGGGGCACATGTACAAAACGTGACAGCTACAACCGTAAGGGGGGCACATGTACAAAACGTGACAGCTACAACCGTAAGGGGGGCACTTTTAAAAATGAAAGGGTAGAGAGAAAGGAAGGAGGAAGTAAAACCAACCAGGAGTGATGCTTAGAGAGAGATAGGAAGGAGAAATAAGAGGAGTGGGTAATAGGAAACTGGTGGGGGGTTTTTGTGGTTGTGGCAACTCTTAACCTTCAGCAGAACATCATTAAAATACAGTCTGGATATTAGATTAGCATGAGTTAAAATTATTGAGATGGTTCGTAGTGTATGTTGCTGTATGTAACTATGTACTTCTCACTTGTGTGTGTGTGTGTGTGTGTGTGTGTGTGTGTGTGTGTTTGTGTGTAGAATAATATCCCTGGCAGTTCGATGACACGCAGGAACACATATGTCTGTACAGATCGGCCAAGCACAGACAGACACTCCCTACTGCAGAATGGCAAGGAGAACAGGTGAGACTAACACACACACACACACACACACACACACATGAACAGGTGAGACTAACACACACACACACGAACAGGTGAGACTAACACACACACATGAACAGGTAAGACTAACACACACACACACACATGAACAGGTGAGACTAACACACACACACACACACACATGAACAGGTGAGACTAACACACACACACGAACAGGTGAGACTAACACACACACGCACACACAAGAAAAGGTGAGACACAAACTCAACTATGCATACATACACACACACAAAAACGCATTTATGCACACACACAAGGAGAACAGGTGAGACACACACATGTAAACACACTTAGACACAAGATATTATGTTGTAAACCCATTTGTACATATTCTCTTGTGTGGAGAGATTAAGCTCCAGTCCAGGATAAAGAACATCTCAGTCCATCTGTAGCCCAGCTGCTGACCCTGCTGACCCATGATGGCACTGGCCATGATCCTCCTCCTCATGACATCCACCACCATCTCCTTGGTCTTATCCACAATGAGGAGCAGATGGTTCCTCTCACACCACTTAACAAAGCTGTTTATGACGTCTCTGTAATCTCCCTCCTGCCCATCTGTAATATATCCTACCACTGCAGAATCGTCATAAAACTTCTGAAGATGGCATGAATCTGACCTGTACTGGATTAGGGTTATGGGGGGAGGGATAGGGTTATGGGGAGGATTAGGGTTATGGGGGGAGGGTTAAGGTTATGGGGAGGATTAGGGTTATGGGGAGAGGGTTAAGGTTATGGGGAGGATTAGGGTTATGGGGGGAGGGTTAAGGTTATGGGGAGGATTAGGGTTATGGGGGGAGGGTTAAGGTTATGGGGAGGATTAGGGTTATGGGGGAGGGTTAGTATTAGGGTTATGGGGGGAGGGTTATGGTTATGGGGAGGGTTAGGATTAGGGTTATGGGGGGAGGGTTAAGGTTATGGGGAGGATTAGGGTTATGGGGGGGGTTAGGGTTATGGTTATGGGGAGGGTTAGGATTAGGGTTATGGGGGGAGGGTTATGGTTATGGGGAGGGTTAGGATTAGGGTTATGGGGGGAGGGTTATGGGGGAGGGTTATGAGGGAGATTTATGGGGGGAGGATTAGGGTTATGGGAGAGGGTTATGGTTATGGGGGAGGGTTATGGGGGAGGGTTATGGGGGGAGGATTAGGGTTATGGGAGAGGGTTAGGGTTATGGGGGAGGGTTATGGGGGGAGGGTTATGGGGGGAGGGTTATGGGGAGGGTTATGGGGGGAGGGTTATGGGGGGAGGGTTATGGGGGGAGGGTTATGGGGGGAGGGTTATGGGGGGAGGGTGTGGTGCTGAACCTGTTAAAACATTTTGAACTCATTGTCTTTTGACTGTTGTTTCATCCCTTGTGGTGTTTGCTGTAGTTTCTCCTGCAGCTTCTGCACCTCCTCATTAATACTTTGTCCTTCAGTCTGAAGGCCTGTTTCTTCTTGTTAAGTAGTTCCTTAAGTAGTTAAGTAGTTCCATGGCTTGTTTTCAGGGAAACAACGCTCCCTCCTGACCAGAGCTGTGGTGTCAGTGCAGTCTGTAATACATTGTAATTCAGTGGTTTTGTTGATGTCTCCACCACTTGATTCAAATTGCACCCCCAAGTCTGTAGTCTCAAAAAAAACCTACAGAGCTTCCTCAGCTTCTGGTGACCTCGAACCTCCTCCTAATTGTCTTCTTTGTCACAGACTGTCTTAAGGCAATCGGCTGGTAGGTGGGTATCGCAGCTCTAGGGTTGTTTTAGGGTTATTATAGAGCTGTTGTGGTTATTGCAGTAGAATATCTAACCCTAAACCCTAAACCTAAACCTAACCTAGCTCTGTTTCTTTGCTCTTTATCTTAACTGAGTAAAACTGTGTTCAGGCCTTATGATCCAGATTAACATCATATGATTCAGATGATCAGTTTTTAATCCAGATTAGCAAACTGAAAAAATTACAAGCAAAATAACTGCAGTTTTAACTGAAAAGTAACACTGAGATGTTAATTCCTTATGAATTAAGACATTTATGTAAATCCCACCTCTCCATCCCTCTCCATCCCTCCATCTCTCCATCCATACCCAGCTCTCTCTCTCATCGCCTCCCTCCAGCCTCACCTTCCACTCTCAGTATAGCTGGAGCAGGAGCTTCATCCTCCTCTTCCTCTGGGGAGCGCTGTCGTCTAACACGGGGGTCTACTGTACGGAGCACCTTCCATGGAGGGCAGCTGCGTGAGAAGAGAGGGTTGGGGTTGGGGTTGGAGGACAGAGGGCCTGTGGGGTACGGCCCCCCGCCCACATCACCAACCCTGGGACACGACACAGTCACCCTCCCCCCTCATGCACGGTCCAGAGCCACATCCAACCTGTTCAGCAAAATCACCTCCAAACTCACCCGCAGGTAAGACACAAATGGAGATATGCACACACATGCACACATGCACACATATGCACACACTCACACACATGCACACACTCACACTTCCTTTCACTCTCACCATGAGCATATTAAACTTCAAAACCTCAAAACTAAATAAATAAAAACCTCAACTCAAAGAACCTTCAAACAAAGATTTCATTGTAAGCATTCAGGGAGGTTAGGGTTAGAGTTAGAGTTGGGGTTAGGGGTTTAGACCCCCCACTTGGTTAACATTAACACCTCCCCCCCCCTTTATATTGATAATATTTCTAATATTTATTAAGCCCCTTACATCCAATGACCTCCTGCTCATAGACAAAAGATATACATATCTGTACTTTACACATAGCATATTACCTTTATCTCTATCGTTAATGTTCATACTGTTCCATTTTTTATCTTTCTGTTGTATTGTTTGTATGTTGTTTTTAGCTGGTGAGGAACAGTACATGAATTTGTTGTATCCCTTTTATTATTTATTATTTGACTACTGTATCTTATTTTTTAAAGTAATTTGTTCAGGTTTTTAGAAGATGTAACTGTACAGCCTGTTATAATTGTTTATAAAGTTCAATTTGCCAAGAAAAAACAAGGACAATAAACAAATTAATAAATGAGGAGAAACTGAGTGAATATGTGAATATGTCTGATGAAGCAGTGATGTTTGATGTCCTTGGGATTAGGGTGGGGTCGGGCTCAAGGTCAGACCCCCTCCTCCACCCTCCACCCTCCCTCCAGCACACTTTCTCTAGTTTTTAGGTAAATTAACACGCCTAAATTTAAAATGTGATGCACCTCGTCTTGGATTTGGGTTATTAGTCTTTTAGTAGTGCCTAACCCAGACAGGCTAATGTAATCTTACAGACTGTAATAATCTTATTAGCATTATGCTAACTGGTTCTCGCTGGCTTTCACTTGTCCTTGGCAGTGTTCTGAGGGACAGGTGGCAATAACTGGTTCCCTCACAGGATATTGATGTTTGAGTTTGTGTGTCTGTCTCAGACAGAGTTAGTCTTAATTCTGTCCACACAGTGTAATAACTGTCTTGCTATGCTATAATAACCCTGTCCATATGCTATAATAATCAAAACCCTATGGTATAATAACCCTACCCTATAATAACGCTAACCCTATAATAACCATAACCCTATAATAACCCTGTCCATATGCTATAATAATCAAAACCCTATGGTATAATAACCCTACCCTATAATAACGCTAATCCTAACCCTATAATAACCTTAACCCTATAATAACCCTGTCCCTATGCTATAATAATCAAAACCCTATGGTATAATAACCCTAACGCTAACCCTAACCCTATAATAACCCTAACTCTATAATAACCCTAACTCTATAATAACCCTAACCCTATAATAACCCTAACTCTATAATAACCCTAACCCTATAATAACCCTAACTCTATAATAACCCTAACCCTATAATAACCCTAACTCTATAATAACCCTAACCTAACCCTAACTCTATAATAACCCTAACTCTATAATAACCCTAACTCTATAATAACCCTAACTCTATAATAACCCTAACCCTAACGCTAACCCTAACCCTAACTCTATAATAACCCTAACTCTATAATAACCCTAACCCTATAATAACCCTAACTCTATAATAACCCTAACTCTATAATAACCCTAACCCTATAATAACCCTAACCCTAATAATAACCCTAACTCTATAATAACCCTAAATAACCCTAACTCTATAATAACCCTAACCCTATAATAACCCTAACCCTAACTCTATAATAACCCTAACCCTATAATAACCCTAACTCTATAATAACCCTAACTCTACTAACCCTAACTAAATAACCCTAAACTCTATAATAACCCTAATAATAACCCTAACCTAAATAACCCTAACTCTATAATAACCCTAACCCTCTAACCCTAATAACCCTAAATAACCCTAACCTAAATAACCCTAACTCTATAATAACCCTAACCCTAACTCTATAATAACCCTAACTATAATAACCCTAACCCTATAATAACCCTAACACCCTAACCCTAATAACCCTAACTCTATAATAACCCTAACCCTATAATAATAACCCTAACCCTATAATAACCCTAACCCTATAATAACCCTAACTCTATAATAACCCTAACTCTATAATAACCCTAACCCTATAATAACCCTAACCCTAACCCTAACCCTATAACTCTATAATAACCCTAACTCTATAATAACCCTAACCCTATAATAACCCTAACTCTATAATAACCCTAACCCTATAATAACCCTAACTATAATAACCCTAACTCCCTAACTCTATAATAACCCTAACTCTATAATAACCCTAACTCTATAATAACCCTAACCCTATAATAACCCTAACCCTAACCCTAACCCTAACCCTAACCCTAACCCTATAATAACCCTAACTCTATAATAACCCTAACTAACCCTAACTCTATAATAACCCTAACCCTATAATAACCCTAACTCTATAATAACCCTAACTCTATAATAACCCTAACCCTAACCCTAACCCTAACCCTAACCCTAACCCTATAATAACCCTAACTCTATAATAACCCTAACCCTATAATAACCCTAACTCTATAATAACCCTAACCCTATAATAACCCTAACCCTAACCCTAACCCTAACCCTAACTCTATAATAACCCTAACCCTATAATAACCCTAACCCTATAATAATAACCCTAACTCTATAATAACCCTAACTCTATAATAACCCTAACGCTAACCCTAACTCTATAATAACCCTAACTCTATAATAACCCTAACTATAATAACCCTAAATAACCCTATAATAACCCTAACCCTATAATAACCCTAACTCTATAATAACCCTAACCCTATAATAACCCTAACTCTATAATAACCCTAACCCTATAATAACCCTAACTCTATAATAACCCTAACTCTATAATAACCCTAACCCTATAATAACCCTAACTCTATAATAACCCTAACCCTAATAATAACCCTAACTCTATAATAACCCTAACTCTATAATAACCCTAACCCTATAATAACCCTAACCCTATAATAACCCTAACTCTATAATAACCCTAACTCTATAACCCTAACCCTAACTCTATAATAACCCTAACTCTATAATAACCCTAACCCTAACTCTATAATAACCCTAACTCTATAATAACCCTAACTCTATATAACCCTAACCCTATAATAACCCTAACTCTATAATAACCCTAACTCTATAATAACCCTAACCCCCCTAACCCTATAATAACCCTAACTCTATAATAAACCCTATAATAACCCTAACTCTATAATAACCCTAACCCTAACTCTATAATAACCCTAACTCTATAATAACCCTAACTCTATAATAACCCTAACCCTATAATAACCCTAACTCTATAATAACCCTAACCCTATAATAACCCTAACTCTATAATAACCCTAACCCTAACCCTAACCCTAACCCTAACCCTAACCCTAACCCTAACCCTAACCCTAACCCTAACCCTAACCCTAACCCTAACCCTAAATAACCCTAACCCTATAATAACCCTAACTCTATAATAACCCTAACCCTATAATAACCCTAACCCTATAATAACCCTAACTCTATAATAACCCTAACTCTATAATAACCCTAACTCTATAATAACCCTAACTCTATAATAACCCTCCTATAATAACCCTAACTATAATAACCCTAACTCTATAATAACCCTAACCCTATAATAACCCTAACTCTATAATAACCCTAACTCTATAATAACCCTAACCCTATAATAACCCTAACCCTATAATAACCCTAACTCTATAATAACCCTAACTCTATAATAACCCTAACCCTATAATAACCCTAACTCTAAATAACCCTAAATAACCCTAACTCTATACCCTAACTAACTCTAAATAACCCTAACTAAATAACCCTAACCTATAATAACCCTAACTCTATAATAACCCTAACTCTATAATAACCCTAATAACCCTAACTATAATAACCCTAACCCCCTAACTCTATAATAACCCTAACCCTATAATAACCCTAATAACCCTAACTCTATAATAACCCTAACTCTATAATAACCCTAACCCTATAATAACCCTAACCCTATAATAACCCTAACCCTATAATAACCCTAACCCTATAATAACCCTAACTCTATAATAACCCTAACTCTATAATAACCCTAACTCTATAATAACCCTAACTCTATAATAACCCTAACTCTATAATAACCCTAACCCTATAATAACCCTAACTCTATAATAACCCTAACTCTATAATAACCCTAACTCTATAATAACCCTAACCCTATAAAACCTCACTGCATGCCTGTCATCTTTCTTCTGTGTGTGCATGCATATCTATGTACATCTAAATCTGTGCATGCCTCAGGGTTTTAATGTATGCATATTTGTGTGGTCAAATATGCCAAACATGAGTGCCAATATTATTATTATAATTATTATATGATTCTCTTATTTCATGAATGCTTTGCTATCTCACTATGAAGAGGATGGAGTTACTGTGTCAGAGTTTAAACCCTACTGAACTCTACTGAGACCCCTAGAGTTATAGTGAACACTACTGAGACCCCTAGAGTT
The DNA here is from genome assembly GCA_020368025.1 of Brachyhypopomus occidentalis. Taxonomy (NCBI): domain Eukaryota; kingdom Metazoa; phylum Chordata; class Actinopteri; order Gymnotiformes; family Hypopomidae; genus Brachyhypopomus; species Brachyhypopomus occidentalis. The sequence goes on along the minus strand of JAGXOD010001395.1, from coordinate 18,759 downwards.
AGAGTGAACACTACTGAGACCCCTAGAGTTATAGTGAACTCTACTGAGACCCCTAGAGTTAGAGTGAACACTACTGAGACCCCTAGAGTTATAGTGAACACCACTGAGACCCCTGGAGTTATACCCGCACACACTATGTGGGTGTGTGTGTGTGTGTTTGTGTGGAGTGTGCTTGGTTGTCCTTTATGGGCTGATTCTGGTCTTTCTTCCAGACTGATGTTCCTGGGTTAGGGTTAGGGTTTAGGATAGATTTAGGGTTTAGGGTTAAGGTTAGATAGATCAATATGGCAACCATGTGCATTTGCTGTTGGGAAATGTTCAGTGAGCTGAAATACATTTGTTTGTTTTTCAGGGTCACAAATGAACCTGAGAGAGTCGGCTGACCTTCGTTCTCAGGGTAAGTGCTGCTCAGCCTCAACAGTAACTATTTCTCACTCACTGCATAGTTGCATTAAATACACACACACACACACACACAGGTTGTTTAAAGGTGTAATCACATTTGTTCAGCTGGTGAACAAAGCTAACCACATAAATACCTGTCATAAATAACAGTGTTTGTGTGTACCTGTCATAAATAACAGTGTTTGTGTGTACCTGTCATAAGTAACAGTGTTTGTGTGTACCTGTCATAAATAACCCATGTGTCTCTTTCCGCTTTGTCACTGTTCCTGCCCCCGGGACCACAGTGGCCATCTACCTGGGGATCAGGAAGAGGCCAAGCCCTGGCTCGGGGGAGGGGGGAGGAATGTGAGTGTGCGTAGGGCCCGCCCCCCCTCACTGTGAGTGTGCGTAGGCCCCGCCCCCCCCCCCCCCCCCCCCGTCCCCCACCCCACTGAGGCGTCCTGTCTGTGCGCGATGCAACGAGGGGGTGTTTCCCCTTCCTGCTTTACTGCAGCTATAATGCAGAAGGGTCAAAGGTCACGTTCCAGGCGGAGGTGTGTCAGATGAGCATCAGCTCATCCAAGACAAACAGTGCACACTACACCCTCCTCCGGGGGGCACCACTTGTATTCAGACCCACGACCTCTGGGAGAGATGAGGTTGTGAGGGGCTGGAAGGCCAACAACTGGACACACTCTGTTCTCTGTTGTCATGGTGAACTAACTTGGCTTATTCCAACTCTGGTTGCATAGACTGAGAATCCTTCTCCCCCCCCACACACACACACAGATAAACACATGCAGACAAATACACACACACGCACACACACATACACGCACACACATGCACAGACAAACACACACACAAAGCAAACCTCATCCACAAGACCTGGATTGATTCCAGTATTTTTGATTCTTGTTCTACTCATGAAATTATTTTATTGATGTCATTGCTTTCTTGTTTTTTAACCATGTAACTGTTTTTTATGCTCTTATCTAAGTATTTCATATGTTCTCTTGTTCTGTGCTGAAACACAAAACTGAACAACTCTCCCCTCTATCTCTCACATCCTTCTTTGTATCAATAAACCGAAGTCTCCCGTAGATTTAGGTCTTTACACCAAGCAATTACAGATGAATATTGAAGTATGGTTTAGCCTGTATCTGACTTTTACTTTGTAACTGTCATCCAGAATAATAGACTACAATATCAGATTAATATCAGATATCAATATCAGATAAATAGACTACAATATCAGATGCACATGAGTGAATGTAAAAACAAACAGTTTTGTGGCTTTGAGCTGAGTTCACTTATCTGCTGCCCAGAGTGCAGCCCAGCAGGGTCAGGTGAAGCAGGTGAAGCAGCATCCTCCACCCTCCTCCTTCCATCCTCCCTCCATCCTCCTTCCTCCACCCTCCTGCCTCCACACTCCACCTCCCTCCACACTCCATCCTTCCTCCATCCTCCCTCTACCCTCCTCCCTCCATCCTCCACCCTCCCTCCCGCCACCCTCCTTCCTCCATCCTCCCTCCACCCTCTGTGATGCTCCTCTGAAGAATCAGGTTATCAGCTTATAAGTGGCATCAGACATCCAGACACCAGTCTAAACGTGCTGAGAAGGTCCTGCTTTTGTAACCCCTCAGCAAGCACAACAGATATATTTGTTTGTATAACATTTATTGGTTATTGTTTCATATTCCTTTGTTTATTTCTATAACATTTATTTATTTGTGTAGCATTTATTTGTATAATTATACAGTGCATTTCAGACACAGGTAATTCAAAGTGCTTTACATAAACAAGAATAGTAGCATACAGAGCTTGGAATGAAGTATGCAGTAAACCGACATCTCTATAAAAGACGAACGAATGGAACACATATATAACAGAAAAAGATAAAAATAATATATCTTACAAAACAAATTTGCTAATGTAATGTTATTAGACTGTGATTTGTTGAATGCCCCTCCAGTAACTGCCCTCTACCAGTGACTCGCTCCCTGAAAATCACCTCTTATGAATGAAAAATCCTTTTGGTGTTATCCAGTTAGGGTGGATTTGAGTGCCATACAATTGCGATGTCAGAGAAAGAGGAGGAGTTTGTGTGAATAGGGCAGTGTTAATGCACCAAAGAGTGTACCCTAGAGATGAGAGATAGGACAGCCCATTTTTGTTAATGCACCAAAGAGTGTACCCTAGAGATGAGAGATAGGACAGCCCATTTTGGATAAGGGAAGCGCAGCAAAGCTGGAACCTTGAGCAGTGGAGCAGACGTTTCCCCCCATCCCAGGGTGGTGTGGGCTCTGCACTTGTTGTGTTTCTCATACTACAAAATACCTGATTCCACTCAAGAAAATTAGGTGATCAATTGAATCAGCTTTGTTGTAGCTTTGACAGCAGTATTTTATGCAGCCGACTCTCCAATTCGGGATGCCATGGCTTGGACTAGTTGAGCTTGGACCTACCTCCAGTAGGTGGTGCTGTGGTGCTCTGGGACTGAGCTGGAAGCTAGTGCACTCTGGTGTGGGACACTAGCTCCCTCTCCTGTACATGCCTTGTACCCACAAGCTCACTTGTCCTACATCTCACCTTTAATCTTTGATGTAACCTATGTGCCACACAGATGCCCCTCTGACCCTCGACCCCACAGCTTGGTATCAGCTATTCCGCTCCTTCACATTCTGATATTTTCTCATCTTTGTGCTTCTTTGTCTCCTTCTGTGGGTGTTTGAGAGGAAAGATAAAACCCCACTTAACTGTTACAGCTCACAAACTGAATCATAGGAAATCTTTGTGACATCAACCTGTGATTGGACTCCTGTATTGGAGACTTCCCTTTTTAAATTCTAAACAGTATATGAAGAGAGTGCAGGTCTGAGCTGGTTTGGTCTGTTTGGATCTGGTCTGATCTGGTGTGATCTGGTCTTGGATCTTTATCTGTTAAATGTGTTCTTAGATCTCTGTGCACTCGCTTTGACTTGAATCAGCTACATCCTGTGGCTCTTTGGGTTATACCCTAACCCTGCCACTAGAGAGCGCTAATGTCTTAAATGTGAAAACTTCAATTTGTGGATATTTGCACAGGTATTTCATTTATTTTCTAGGATAATTATCTTTAAAAAATTCTTGGTTTATATGAGTCAGATGTTGACTGCATATAAAAATGAAAATAATGAAGATACTGATAATATGACTGTAGTGTTTATCTTAGACTTCCAGGTTGATTCCTGCTAGTGCAGAGTGGTTCTGTTGACTCTCCAGAATCTTCGGTGTGTGGTGAAGACAGTAACCTGCAGTCCCACATAATTCTGCAAGAGAGGGGTGGTGGAGAGAGAGAGAGAGAGAGAGAGAGAGAGAGAGGTGGTGGTGGAGAGAGAGAAAGCGAGACAGTGTGAGTGTGTGCACGTGTGTAACAGGGTTGACATCACGGGAGATGTGTCTGACATCATGGCTGTTTCTCATAAAGCATTATTCAAATATGCAGTATGATTAAGAAACCATGACAGACATACATGATGTATCCTGCCAAATGCAGATGGGTTAAGATCGTTCATAAGAATTTGTTTCACTTTGTTTTTCCAGACGTCTGTGCACCTCTGGTGAATAAGGAATGGACAGAAATAAAACTTTACTGTTGGAATCATCTGTGAACTATTTTTTATTTTTTTCAATGAAACGTGGACTTCCCTTAAAATGTAAATGTTTTATTTACACCCATAGGTGCAACATGTTGTTATCATGTCAGTTGAGCTGCATTTATGTGGTTAGAGGTGAAATGGTAATTTTGCAGCCCCCTTTACTCCAAAATACTATTGCAGTGTTTTTATCAAGGTAGCATAGATATTGTAGTGTAGCATCATTGTAAGGGATATATTTCATGTCTTTTTCAGTATATATATATATATATATATATATATATATATATATATATATATATGGGAAATGGTGGAAATTGTGGTTTTGCAGGCCTGAAGATTGTGAAAGCAGGAATCCTTAACCCTAATCCTTACCCTAATCCTAACCCTAAATAGCACCTCCAACTGAGCAGTTTCTCTACCCTTACACACTCAACTCAGCTCACCAGTCACTTGCTGTACTGTGAATAAGCAGAGGCAGCCTGAGCATTGAGTGCTGACCTCTTGACCTCCTGACCTCTTGACGTCATGGTTTCAGTTTGCCAAGGAGAATGAAGATTCACAAGTTTGTGTTTCATGGGGTCCTTTTATTGAACTTTTGACTAATTGACTTTTTACAACCAGTTTGAACCAGTTTGAGGTGAAACAAATGACACAGGTCCTGCTGCCCGTGCCACGAATCTGATCCCAAGATGTCACCGACAACACCAAGCAGAAAAAAGCGGGTGTCAAAAACGAGGAAAAGAACAGAAGAAAAGGACAGAACCAAAAGTCAAGCAGGGTTTTAGGGCAACAGCATTCTGCCCGGCTGATGGAAAGATGTAAAAAACCAAAAAAAAAAGAACAGGAAAGAGAAGGAGGAAAAAGGGAGAACGGAGGGGGGAGCCGCTCTACTTCTGGGCTGGGATCATGCTGTCGATGGACTCCCCCTTCTCCAGCTTCTTCTCCATCTCAACCATGAGCTTGACACCATCCACAACGCACTGCACCTGCTCCACCTCCGAGGAACCAATACGGTCAGCGTTGGAGATGTCAAACACTCCACCCACTGAGGCTGTGTCAACACCACCTGAGGAGGTGGATGAGAGGAAATAGGTGGAGGGTTAAAAGATCAGGTGATAAGTGTGAATGTGTGAGTGTGTGTGTGTGTGTGTGTTCATGCCTGTGCCACGCTTCTGCAGACGCAGTCTGTTCAAGATCTCCTCAAATTTGGGGTGTTCACTGAGTTTGGGCAGCTTCACGTGGACCCCCCCACGCAGGCCAGTGCCGAGGTTTGATGGGCAGGTCAGGATGAAGCCCAGGTGTTCATTCCACATGAATCCATGATTGTGCTTCTTGAACACCTCCTCAATCTGGACACAGTAGCATCAAGTTAGTGAAAAGTAATTATGCATTTAGATCATATCTAGAAAGCTGGGTAAGATAAAAATGAAAATTAAGGTAACAAACCTTACATTCTGACTTCTGATTGAATTCAAAGTTGTTGCATTAGCTTAAAAATTAAAGTTAGGATGGTTATCTAGCAACTATTCTGCTGGAGAAGTTGTCCCCGATGTAATAACACTAAGGTAAGACACTAGCTTTATCAGTAATTGTAGCTTGAGTCTGACTTTTTATGGTTTACGTGTTCATTTATGTAGTCCTTTTCTGTTAGCAGTACACATGGGTTAGCTAGCAAGCAAAGCTCAGCTACATAAGCTAAGACAAGCTTTTCGCATGATTTCAAGTGGTTAGTTAGCTGTCTTCATTTTGATTAGTCCATTTGCCACAAAGGCACAGTTAAAATTAGAGAATTGTGTATTTATTATATGTAGAATTAAACTGTAAACATCCATCTGTAATACAGACATACCACTTCGGTTTATGTACAAACCAATGATCTCAATATTAGCCAGCAAGTTAGCAAAGTTAACATTAGATTGGTGATTCGATTAAATGAAACTATTTTAAAATCAACTGTTGCAGATGTTGACTCGGTTGGATAGCAGCTATGCAGGTGCAAATTTTCGAGTCTATAAATGAGCAAAAATGTAATAGGCATATTCATAATATATGAGCCATACAGCTCAGCTATTCTGACTAACTAGCGCCTGTGGACCTGCTTCCCTCTACTGATGTTCTTGTTACCCTTAAAGGCAGAGAAGTCCTGCATATCAGAAGCAAGTTTACGTTATTGTTGAGCTTAACAATATAGCGAATTGACCACTTGCTAAAAAGTGAATAGCCTAACTTTTCACTAGATAGTTTATCATTGCACTATCTATCCAGTTTGTTTTTACATAGTCTGCCACTGGTCTTCACTGTTAAGTATCAGCATATAAACATCTGTGTATTCGCGTTTGAATGTGTTCTGGGACTGTATTTTGATTTTCTCACTCTTGTTTCTCGGTAGGGTTAGTAGAGCTACATGGTCTTTCTGTTTCATATCTAGAGAAAGCCAGATATGAAGTAGGCGGAGCTGAAAAGTGAAGCCTTTATGTGTCTGATGCCCTCTAGTGGCTGGGATTAGAGTTACATACAGTCTATGGGTTCAATTCTCTATCTGTGTTTAATATACGTATATATTAATTTGCATATGAATACTTGCATATTTAAACACAGTAAGTGGGTTACTGTGTGTGTGTGTGTGTTGTGCATGTGTGAACTCTACCTTGTTCAGACCAACACAGAAGCGTCTGAAGACCTCTTTCATGTTCCCGCCCTTCTGCATGGAGATGACGCGTAGGTGATCCTCCTCATTCACCCACACTAGGAAGGTCTTGTTCTCATTGTGCCTGAAGAACGGGTTAGGATAACAGAACGCAGTGATCATGAGCTGCAGTCAGCCAGGGAAATTCTTTAAGTCCTAAACTACCCTACACAGCGTAATTCCAACCCTAACCATAACACTATATATATCCCCTGGACTTAACCTTAACCCAAATCCTCATGCACCCTATACCCTGGTCCCACTAAAGCCCACTACACCTTACCCTTACCATGCATCGCATCAACAATATTTTACTCCTAATCACAAAGTTTACACTACACTCCTAGTCATGAACTCTACTCCATATAACTTGTACTCTACATGTTGTATCCCAAGTCAAATGATGGACCCTACACACTCTGCTCCTACCCCCCTACCTCCCTTACCCCCTACCCCCTACCCCCCTACCTTCCTTACCCCCTACCCCCTACCCCCCTACCTCCCTTACCCCCTACCCCCCTTTCACTCACCAGATGCCCCTGGCGTCAGGCCAGTCGCGGGCCATGCCGGCTGCCAGCAGCAGGGGGGAGACGGGCTTGTCAAACAGGAAGTGGTCTGCGATGAGCTGCTCTTGTTCAGCATCAGTCATTGACTTCAGGGGGTAGTACTTCCCCTTAAACTCACCATCCAGACTGTTCAGAGCTTAAATTAAGAAGAATTCTATTACTGTTATATGTGGTTATGCTCTTTTCAAACAATAATTTATTAGTACTATAAGATAAAAAAACAGATGAAATGTATGTAGAGTACAATATAAAGAGTGTCATTGAAATTTATATTACATAAATATACCAAATTGGTTATACCTGTTAACACACTAACCCTTACAGGTCTGATAACAGAAATCACTCAAGTAAAGCACTGCAGAATAATGGTTGTTGCTGTTCTTCCGTTGGACCATTAGACCATGAGAGGTGGCTGGGGAGACTCACCTTCCACAGACAGCTTCTCCACAGCTCTAGGGTTAGGGTTAACCCTAAGGTCAGGGGGCCCTAACCATGGGGAGACTCACCTTCCACAGACAGCTTCTCCACAGCTCTGCGCTCCCCACGGGTGTTGTGGGGGGGCAGGGCGTACCCCTTGAGGCTACGGCCGGTACGCACGCGGCTGCTCAGAACGTAGTTGGGGTCCAGGTCATCACCTCCCTATGAAGAAGCCAGTGCAGTATCCTCAGTTAGGCCTAGTTCACACCAGTGTGCTTAAAACAAACTGGTGTAACTAGTAAAAACCTAATGTGTTTAGTTTGTTACTATCCTAAGCATTTGCATCATATTAATGTTTGGCCATTATTTAGTAAAGTAAATGATTGTTAGAGGGTTAGTGGGGTGGCTGATGTCCACAGACCTTCAGGTTCTCGAAGTTCAGGTCAGTCTTGTGCTTGTCTGTGGCTTTGTATCCCCCATGTCGGTCACAGATGATGGGGTCAAAGAGCTCCTTAAACACTTCGTAGGATTCCTCATCACCAGCCACACAGCCGACAGTCATGATGAAGGGGTGACCTGAGGAAACCGTGGAATACAGATGACCAATGAGACTGAGACAAAGCAAACATGTAAGATTCAAGGCTCATGGGATGAATGTGAGTTAAATGGCACTAACTGGCATGTCATCCATCTCACTGCACATAAAATGAAGCAGCTACTTTGTGAACTCTCAAGTTGCATTGTTGTATTTAACTCAATAGCACCTGTTAAACAGGTATTAGGTATCCAACATGTATGAGATAAATAAGCAATGCTGGGTCCTTTCTACACTCACCAGGGTTGTCAACGCCAGTCTGAATAACATCATCCAGCGTGTAGCCAGTGGGCGTCTGCTTGTCTCTCAGCTTGGCATACACGTCCTTAGTGAGGGCCTTGGCCATGTGGTTGTTGTGTTTTGTAAGGTCGGGAAACTCATCATCCACAGAGAAATTGAGCTTAAAGTTGTTATGGGTGTTTCCAAAAGGCATGATTGCGTTTCTAGCACTGTAATATGGAATGGGGGTTGAGACATGAAATGGGTTAGAAATTATGAGGCCATAAAACTTTTGTTATGAAATTGTTCCAATACTTTAATGTGCAGAGTGAGTTTTACAGTTCCTGTGGACTCTGTGGTTTGAGAGAGATAACAGACATGTATAATCAGCCACTCATGAACTGACCATTTTTGTTTGAAGTTATTTCTTCAGTAATGTAGAATTTATATCAGTAAACCTGTATGGTCTGTAAAATCATTATCTGCTACATGTGTCAACATTGGAAAATTGAACACCAATGATTTTTCAAAATAAATTACCACTACGACCAAATGCAGTAGGACAATTCTGCCTGCAGCCATGTTTGTGATTTACTCCTGTCACACACACGACATCCACAACAGCTGCAAACATTCTGGAGATCTGGAGACTTTAAGTTTCCCAGCAGGGCTCTGGCTTCTCAGCTGGTGTGTCTGATATGCCTGAGGGTTGGGGTTAGTGTTGGGGTTAGTGTTGGGGTTATTCTAGGGTCCAGCCGGAGAGCTTCTATTTTTGTCATGGTGTCCATGTCGCTCCCTTATTCTCACATTACATCCAGTCTCACTACACAGAAAAGCATGTTCTGATCACACACACACACACACACACACACACACGCGTGTATTCTGGCATAATTCTCTCATGCAGCTGCCTGCTTCAGTCTTGAGGGTCTAATTTATGCACAGCCCCCTGACTGTTCCCTTTAAGATGGAATATCTTAATAATACATTTCAAGCAGGTTTCCTTCATTAAGTGGTGCATAACTATCTGTGTCAATGATGAGTCATGTCAGTATGGAAGGGCTAACCCTAACTCTAACCCCATCCCCTAACTCTCACCCTAACTCTCACCCTATCTCTCACCCTAGGGCTCATCATGTAATCTGCAACCATGCTCACTTTTTCTGTCAAGTGAAAAGATTTGCAGCCCCAAACCCTGAATAGCCTTAAATTTAAATTCTAAAATTAATAGAATTTAAAAAGTATTAAAATAGTATTCCAGCTCTGAACTTTCATCGGCATATTCTAATACTGTAGCCTGCAGAGAGTCAGGACCATGTCTAATGTGACGAGTGCCTGACAGGGGAAAATAGCCACAGGAAGAGACCCTCCATAAATGGAGGCATATGGCACCACAGTCTGTATTTATCTGAAGAAAATGTGTAGACAGCGGAAATCTTTGAGCACTTTGAAAACATTTATCTTTTTTTGCCCTTAGCTGCTTGGTTCAAACTGTAGGTGTTTGGCTGAATTATGAGCAAACAGCTGTGCAGAAGAAAGATGATGACTAGGAGCTGACCCCTCCCCCCCTCTAGGAGCTGACCCCTCCCCCCCTCTAGGAGCTGACCCCTCCCCCCCTCTAGGAGCTGATCCCTCCCCCCTCTAGGAGCTGATCCCTCCCCCCTCTAGGAGATGATCCCTCCCCCCTCTAGGAGCCGACCCCTCCCCTTTCTTTAAGGCTCTAATGCACCTGTTATGCTGGACCCCACTGGTAATATTAGCACGGACCACAGCTAAAAATGCACAGCACTGTAAATGACACTTAATGAGAAATGAACATGTTTTGTTTTACTGATTCTGCCACTGCAAAATCAAATGACATTGAACTGTATATACTGTAGCACTTTAAGATTTAAAAATGTGGCTCTGCTGTAAGCAAATTATATTTAGTGCACCCCACACCTGCTGAGCTTCTATCAGTTAGGAAAATCAGATATAAAAAGAACATTTTAAGGTTAGGTTAGGGTTAGGATTATTCATGGTTAGGGTTAGGATTATTCATGGTTAGGGTTAGGATTATTCGTTCTTTGAATCCACTTTTTCCATTTTTCTTGAGGTCCCTATTTATTTTAGCCAAATAAACTAATTCAACAACAATCCTGAATGTTACCACTTTTCTTGCAAAGAACGTGGGTTGCAGTTTTTCAGTTTCTTTACCTGTGCACGAGACAACAGAGGTAACAGTCCTTGGGATCAGTTCCTGTTCACCAAAGCCGAAATAGGGGTCACCCAGCTAAGAAAGGTTTGGTTCAGCTTTATATACCACTGAGTTCTGTGGTGACAAGCTGATCCCTTTTAGAATCTAACTTGTGATTGGACAGGACCCTTCTCTGCTCAGTTTAGCTTACAAAAGGATTGTGTATTTACATTTCCGTCATCTTAGATGGGGTGTCTGCTGAGGTCTGGCACTCTCCCCAAACCCCCTCCTCTGCGCCCCATACATAGCTGTCCAGTGGGTTGACCGGGGGCGGAGGGAGGGTTGGGGGGGTGGGGGTTGCAGAGTGGGGGGTGCAATAGGGACATTTGAAAAGGCTGAGGGTAACACCTTTACCATGCATACGCCAAGCCTGGAGGCAGCTTACTGCAATGCTGCAATGTTTCTAGGAAAATATATGTGTGTGTGTGTGTGTGTGTGTGTGTGTGTGTGTGTGTGTGTGTGTGTGTGTGTGTGTGTGTGTGTATATGTATGTGTGTGTGTGTGTATGTGTGTGTGTGTGTGTGTGTGTGTGGATTCTGATAATGCAATTTGTAATATGCCCCATGGAAAAAATACCCATTTAATATATTTTCCACTATATTTTCACTGACTGTCAGAATTTCACTGACAGAATTTCTTCACCATACATAATTTTCTTTTTGTTCCAGTATACAGACACATCATTATGTATAATGGAAGGACCCGGAAAATTGGAGACCCGCTGTCTGACTGCTGGACACTAATGTTCATCTGTGTCCTCAGAAACATCCGTCTTCATACGTGTCCATATCAGAAATGTTTGTACATATTGTAAGTGTAATATGCTTTATTTTTGACTGTCATATACAGTCTTTGCAAAAAGGTAATAGCTATGGAATGCGTGATGATCCTGAATAAATTAATTCAATTTAATTACTTCAATTTAATTAAAATGTACTATAAGGGTTAGGGTTAGGGTGCTATATAAATAAATATTATTTGTATTCTGGCTCAGCATCTGGATCTCTTATTGGAGAGCGCCTCTGGGCCTCTGGGCCTCTGGGCCTCTGGGCCTCTGGGCCTCTGGGCCTCTGGGTCGGCGTCCATGGCGATGAAGAACAAATGTTGTCATCATGCAGGAATCAAGGACCATGGAAGAGTATAACATACAGAAGACACACAGAAGACACAGGAATCACAGGGAATGGGAATAACAACACAGGGAACAAGACACGAGCAACCCACACACATGCACCCACACACATACACCCATACACATGTTTGCTGGCTAATTCACTAGCATTAGCTTATTACTTTGCTAAGGGAGTTAATGTTTGCTGGCTAATTCACTAGCATTAGCTTATTACTTTGCTAAGGGAGTTAATGTTAGGTGGCTAATTCACTAGCATTAGCTTATTACTTTGCTAAAGGAGTTAATGTTAGCTGGCTAATTCACTAGTATCCCCCCCCCACTTACTAACTATTCACACCTGTTCACCTGTCCATTTAAACCTGTTTGTGTTACCATGTCTTTGTGAAGTGTTGCCATGATCACATGCACACTGAACACATCCTCTGTTTGTCTCTCCAGTACTCTACTTGTTTTGCTACTTGGCCGTCTCTAGGGTTAGTGTTGGGTTTAGTGGTAGGATTAGGGTTAGTGTTAGGGTTAGTGTTGGGTTTAGTGGTAGGATTAGGGTTAGTGTTAGGTTTAGTGGTAGGATTAGGGTTAGGAAACGTCTTAAGCATCTAATTTACTGATAAAGATATGACTACAAAAATTCACATAAGGCTTCAGAGATTCCCATCATTTATCATGTCTTTGAATACACCAACATGAATGCATTCACAGTCATCAGAAAAACTGAACTAAACACCATCCTCATTACAAAATCTTCCATGTGTTTTATGAAATGACAAATTTGCACCAGAGTTTTTCACATATATCTAACCACTAACCCTAACTATCCCTAACTAACCCTAACCTTCCATTTTCAAGCCACTTCACCATGACTGCAAAGGAGGTAACTAACCCTAACCCTACCCCTTACTCTAACCCTAACCCTAACCCTAGGAGGCTTAACTAATGACACTTTGCTTTTCTCCCTCTCTGTGTGTGAGTGTGTGAGTGTGTGAGTCTGTGAGTCTGAGTTTGTGAGTTTGTGAGTGTGTGTGTGCGTGCCTGTACATTACATAACAGGTTAACTTATACTGAGAATGTTATGTGGGCAAGGTCTTCTGTCCCTAAATTAGATGATGAATGTCTGGTAGTCTTGCCAAACAATATCCATGGACACTTACACAACCGAAAGAGACAGAGAGACTTTGTGGGGGGCAAAGAGAATGTAAAGTTGTGTGTGTTGCTATAGTCTCTCTGGTCATTCATAGAATGTGTTTCAGAAAAGACAGAGATTCAAAAGAATTGGTCACACTCATGACAATGATAAATTACTAATTAATGGTGGTAATCTTTCATTTGTAATAAAGATACATTAACTGCCTGTTTTTGATGCAACACTGACTGCAGAAGAGTAAAATGAATATAGTGTGTAACCTTGTGAATCTGTTTGTGGATTACGATGCAAAACGCACTCAGTGCAGTGAAGTTACTGACACACCACTGTGTTTCTGACTCCAAACTCTGGAGCTGTGCTGTTACTGAGACGGTCACTTTGTTTTTACGGTGGGTGGTTGAGGCAAATGTTGTTAACTGATAATCCAATGTCAGACACACACACACAAATTACATTTAGAAAGAGAAAGTGGAAGTGTGGCCAATGTTGAAGTTGCCTTGCATGGAATGTTTATGAATGTGTGTGTGTGTGTGTCTGTCTGTCCGCATGTGAGCACTGTGTGAGTACTGTGTAAGAGTAGTGTGTGAGCAATCTGCAGTTGCTAATAATACCCTTGGCCTTTGGAAGAGCTGGAAACCTGAGTCTAAACCCCATATGCTGGGAACATCTTCACCACTTTCTGAAAATATTCTATGTAACATCTTGCTGCAGATAGTCTATGAAAACAGCACTGAGATCATGAGGAAAAGTGTATTTTTTCAACCCTAACTCTAACTGTGACCCTAACCCTAGCCCTAACCCTAAACCTTTATACAAGGAGCAGTTTGCAGACCACAGATAGTGTGTCAGTGCACAAAAGGGATTATAGCCCTAACCCCAAACCTTACAATTAAACCTAACCCCAACCCCAACCAACTTCTAGTATGAAGTGTGACCAATGAGCTCCATAAAAAGCCCAAAATAGCCGATGGGAAGTCATATGACTTTTCTGTCAAAATAAATGTTCCAACAAAACAAATGATTTTCTGTCAGAATAAATAGAGAACAGTTGTACTACAAATATATTTGAAACCATGGTTTAAGAGCAGTAGGCTTGTCCAACACGACCATAAAACCTGCATGAATCTTCCTATTCAGTGAACACATGTGCCTGAAAGGATTATGACTGACAGGCAGCTGAACTGAGTGTAGCACCCAGTCTGTGTTCTCAAAGCAAACTTAGCTTTTAGTTAGGTGCTTTAGTTAAGTGCTTTAGTTATGTATTTTAGTTAGGTGCTTTAGTTAGGTGCTTTAGTTAGGTGCTTTAGTTAAGTGCTTTACTTATGTATTTTAGTTAGGTGCTTTAGTTAGGTGCTTTACTTATGTATTTTAGTTAGGTGTTTTAGTTATGTATTGTAGTTAGGTGTTTTAGTTAGGTGCTTTAGTTAGGTGCTTTACTTATGTATTTTAGTTAGGTGCTTTAGGTAGGTATTTTAGTTATGTATTTTAGTTAGGTGCTTTAGTTAGGTGTTTAGTTATGTATTTTAGTTAGATGCTTTAGTTAGGTGTTTTAGTTAGGTGCTTTAGTTAAGTGCTTTAGTTAGGTGCTTTAGATAGGTGCTTTAGTTAGGTTCTTTACTTATATATTTTAGTTAGGTGTTTTAGTTAGGTGCTTTAGGTAGGTGCTTTAGTTAGGTGCTTTAGTTAGGTGCTTTAGTTAGAGCTTCCTCTCTAGTGGGTCAGAATGTCTATAGGAAACATAAACTTGTCAGTTACCTCAACATGTGTGAGATATTTTGTAGATTTGATTTGACGCTGCACAAAACTACATTGCACTTCTTAATTATGGAATTACATGACTATTACATATTACTAACTTTATAATGGCTAATTTGTTTTATTTCATGATTAGCCATATTAGAACTATGGTTTGGCAGTGCTACCTTCACTTCTAGATTTGTTTAAACATAGCAATACATGTGATTTAACTGCAGATTTAGCTGATGTGTTATTGCTTCATTAGTTATATAAGCATAAAGCCATAATGACATTTCCACCCATGAGCGAGACGTGAGACACACCGTTTTCCTGACACCACAACACGGAGCTGTGGCAGGAACCAGGTTTTAGTCCACAGCAGCACTGGGGGTTTGGCACCTGTGGTGTTAAATAGGGAAAGTGAGAGCAGGTGAGCATGAGCACATGGCTGAATGAGTAAGTGGTGATTTGCATGTGTGTGCATATGCATGTGTTTTGTGCATGTGTGTGCATGCATATGCATGTGTTTTGTGCATGTGTGTGCATGCATATGCATGTTTTTGTGCATGCGTGTGTGTGCCTGCATATGCATGTTTTTGTGCATGTGTGTGTGTGCCTGCATATGCATGTTTTTGTGCATGTGTGTGTGTGCCTGCATATGCATGTTTTTGTGCATGTGTGTGTGCACGCATATGTACGTGTTTTTGTATGTGTGTGTGTGTATTTGCATGTTTTTGTGCAAATGTGTGAGTGCGTGTTTTGCATCGGTGAAAGCACATGCATGTGTGTGTGGGGTGTATGTGTGGGGTGTGTGTGGAGTGTGTGTGTGTGGGGTGTATGTGTGGGGTGTGTGTGTGGGGTGTGTGTGTGGGGTGTATGTGTGGGGTGTGTGTGTGGGGTGTATGTGTGGGGTGTGTGTACGTGCTCCTGGCTGGGTGTCAACTGGGGCAACAGCCACAAAATAATATAAGTAACAAGTGTTAGAGTCAGACAAAACTAGGGTTAGACAAAACTTGGGTTAGACAAAACTAGAGTTAAGGTTAGACAAAATTAGGGTTAGTGTTAGACAAAATTATGGTTAGGGTTAGACAAAACTAGGGTTAGTGTTAAGTAAAACTATGGTTAGGGTTTGTAAACCTCTGTCATCTCCAAAAACATATAAAAAACAAAAACCTTTCCCCAATACTTAATAATGAATCTAACTTGGACACCTAATCACATGGCATTAATTTGATGGGTTAGTCAGAGGAGTTGATGTTTTGATTGATGAAGACAGCACAGTGAATGGACATCATAATATTGAACATTTTGGTTGGTAGTAGTGTGGTTCTAATGTGAATCCACAATTATTTTGCAATATTATTGAATAATAAACATACTTCCATAGCAATACTGTTTCTGGGGTTGTGGAATTTGGAGTGTGTGTGTGTATGTGTGTGTGGGTGTATGCATTTATATAAATTCTCAGCATGCATAGTGTGTATATATGTTTTTTTCAAATATGTTGTGTGCTTAATTGAAAACAAACCCTTGGATCCTTGGAGTTATAAGTGTGGTTAACACATTCCCAAGTCTTGAACCCCTCATCCGCCTACTTCACAAGGTTCACATTACACAAAGTCAGCTGTACGCTGAAAGTCCTAACCGTAGTTATACTGAGACGGTCTTGCTACTGGTCTGACCCCAAATGTGAACACAAATCACCAGAGAAGCTTAAAGTGAAGGCGACTGAATTAGAATCGCACACCATGGTCACTTCTTTGGCACGCCACCTCAGCCTTGGTCATGGATGTACTCCCTGTGGACACTGCAGGCCTTCAGGGTGAGGAAAGGCAAACTGTAAAGCCACATACTCACAAAGCACAGTGGGACACTTACATTCCTCTGCCACTGACACCCAGAGACATACAGAACTGAAACAGGCTAAATCACTTTCAGCTCAACATTATACTGTTCACTTTGGGAAGTATGATGTTACAACTACACAGTGGTGTGTTTTCTCTTTGTAGTGATGGAATGAGGCAAAGAGTTGCTTAGTAACTATGTGAAGTGGTGCATCTTCAGTATTCTTTACAAGACAGTAGAGGTTCAGAGTTCATTTAAAATTGTCTACTCGCTGTCTGAATAGCTGGTCTGCAGCATGCAGGAAATATATTTTTAGCAAAATTCCTAAAAGAAATGAGTTTATATTAAGCTGCTATTCAAAAGATTAAGATTCTTAATGCATCTACATTACAAAGTGGTAAGGCACCAGGTCCAGATAGATACCCCACAGAATTTTACCAAGTGTTTTCAAATAGATTATCACCCATTTTTCTGTATGGTTAATAATTCATTATCTCATTTTGATATTTTCAAGGCTGCCACTATTTAAGAAACTCGGATCCTGACTTTCCCAGCCTACCTCAAGACTCAGTATTGGACAGTGTATTAGATACCTCCCCTAAAAGGGTTAATTTCAAGACTAACTGACATTATATCCTCCCTTAAAATGTCACTTCAACCAAAATTAATACTGATCGGAGAAGGAATTAGGTATAATTATTGAAGACGAACCATGGAACTGTGCTCTGTAAAGAGTTAATAGTAGTACCTCTTGTGCCAAGTTAGTTCAATTTAATTCAATTTAAAGTACTACATCGTGTGCATTTGTCTAAAGCAAGATTGGCTAAAATGTGTCCTAATACTTATAACTATTGTGATAAATGTCATAATACCCCAGCCAATCTGAGCCACATGTTCTGGTCTAGCCCTGCTATTGCCATCTATTGGCTTTCGATTTTTCAATTACTATCAGAATCTCTTGATATAGATCTCTTGCCTAACCCACTAACTGCCATATTTGGTGTATCTGATAAAAGTCATAGAACTATTTACATCCCTCCTAGCTCGCAGGAGAATTTACAACCTTTACATCCCTCCTAGCTCGCAGGAGAATTTACAACCTTTACATCCCTCCTAGCTCACAGGAGAATTTTATTACACTGGAAATCAAAATATCCTCCAAAATCCGGCCGCCGGCCCCCCGGCCCCATGCGTGTGTACAGTGGCTGTATGGTAAGGCCTGGGGTGGAGTTTTGGGGGTCGGCAGCCGGATGTAAAAAAAATGTTTCAGGACCAAATTAAATGCATGGCTTCTAGTTTGGGGCACAGTGACAACGTGGCGATGCATTTATTAGATTTGCTTATGATTTTTTCGCACCATAACTCCAACCCAGGCCTTACCATACAGCCACTGTACACGCGCGTGTCTTTTTCCAGTTGCACACATGAAGTTTTGACGTTTTGATACTACATGAAGCTTGATATGTAATAAAAAAAATCATTGATCAGTCACATTTTATCTCAGACCACACCTTTATGCAATAAGTGGTCATAAAAATATTTTTGAGCATTTTTAGGACACATTTCTGTACTACTTTATACTTCTATCTTCACAAAAATAGTGAAACATGTAATATGTATAGTACATATTACATGTTTCACTATTTTTGTGAAGCCAACACTTTAGCAAACTTATTTCAAACATCAAGATAATTGATCTCTTTCAGTAAAGGTGATTTTGAAAATCTGACTTCATATTTTCAGGTTTAGGACCATATTATTTCATGTAAGCAATACGTTTCAGTCAGTTCCAGTGTTTGGCCAGTAGATGGAGCCAAAGTACTACCATACTGATTATACAATTATATGCAATACTCTAAGTCAAATGTAATCTGATTAGGATGAGAGCTGAGATTGTTCTGAACATTTTGATATGAAATATGTGTGTAAACTGCTATAATTAAGTATGTTTAGAGACACATTTATGAAAGCATGCTTAAACAGAAAAATGTCCCAGGACCTGGGAGGGTTAAAGACATAAAGACTCTTACTAACATAAAGACCTAAAGGGCAACACGGTGGCTTGGTGGTTAGCACGTTTGCTTCCGCGCATGTGCCTTCATGTCAGCATTCAGCGCACGGCCATAATTTCGTGCTGCTAGTGTTTTTCCCTCTTGGATT